>JALPQD010000275.1:90348-430348 GCA_023101885.1 Typhlomys cinereus
GCCGTCCACTGCCCTGGAGCAAACAGTACCCATCCAATGCAGCTGTATCCACTCCTGCTTCCTGCTACCTCCCTAATACCCCCCATTTTTCACTACACTTTTTGCCTAGTTATACAAGCTCAATAGGTAACCCCTTCTTCTCCCTCCCCACTTCATGCCCTCCTGTTGTCCCCTGTAGGTGAGCACAGAGTCCAGGCTTGGTTGACTGTTGTGGCCATGCTGAAGAGTGAGCAAAAGCCACTTAGTTCACAAGCCAGTTAAGCCACTTACTAGTGGCTTGGCCCGCTCCCAGCTAGACTCCTAGTGCCTCTACACAATATCCCTGCCTCTAGGTGCTTTAGAATGACAGTCAGGATTTGTGGTCTGGTCGGCCCCTAAAAAGGCCCCCTGTGAACTTACTAGTGGTGGGATTGGCCAGCTCCCCCTATATAAGTCTTTGTTCCTGCACTATAAAGGGGAAACCATCTTTCCCGCATGGTATCTTCTGTGCCTGTCTCTCTGTTTCTTAGTGGCATCAATGTCCTCACCACTGTTGTGTCCCAAGAGTAGCCCCAGCTGGGTCCCTGCCACCGCCGGCAGCTCTACTGGTCACTGTTGCTGTGCCTGCAACTGCAAGAGTCCCCCCATTCCACTCTCTCACCCATCCCACTCTCCTACCTCCCACCTTCTTTCCTTTCCTCCTATCTTGGTGCTTCCTGCTTTCTCCCTCCCATCCTCCAGAGCCTCTGTATGTGGGCATTAAATTTCCCTCTGAGTCATCTACACTAGTGAGGGTTCAGGACTCAGTGGCACAGGTTGGGGTCCCTACTTGGGCTGCCTGCTAGTATAGGAACACTATGACTGTTTAACTCCTTTACTCTAAGGATCCTACTGCCTGAAGCCTCCCCTGCGATCTGCGCTAGACTTTGGGGGGTTGTTAACATGTCAGCCATTGTGCAGGTCAGACATTGTGGCTATATCCTGGTGCTGCAGCCCTGACTTGTGTGGAGTACTTTGCATGTCATTGGTCCTCCTGATCTTTAGGCTTTTATAATATTGCCACCTCCTCTTCTGTAAAGTTCCCTGCGTTTTAGAATGGGGAGAGATTTGGCTGGTTTGGTTCCAGATGAATATTCCTTAACAAAATTAACCAAACAATCTCAAATTAATATGGAATCACAAAAGGCCCAGGATATCAAGAACAATCCTGAGTGACAAAAACATTGCTGGAGGTATCACCATACCAAACCCTCATCTATACTAGAAATCCATAGTAATCAAAACAGCCTGGTCTTTTCTCCAAAACAGACATGTCGATCAACGGGTAAGTGTTCAAGATCCAAATATAAGCCCAAATTACAGCCATTTGATCTTTGACAAAGTTGCCCAAAAAATTCATTGGAAATAGAACAGCATCTTCAACAATTGGTGCTGGTAAAACTGGATATCTGCATGCATAAGACTAAATCTGTACCCATACTTGTCACCATGCACAAAAAATTAATTCTAAATGGATCAAGGACCTGGATGTTAGGCAAGAGACTATAAAATCCCTACTTGAAAGGATAGAGAACTAACTTGAGCTGACTCAGCTAGGACAACAGTTCCTAAACAGAAATCCAGTAGCACAGGCAGTAGAACCAACACTCACCAAATGGGCTTATGAAATTAAAGAGCCTCTGTTCAGATAAGAGATTGTAACCCAGCAAAAGGCCCCACGATTGGGAGAAAAACATTCTTCACTACACACAGATCTGATAGAGTTCTATTATCCAGAGTGCACAAAGAACTTAAAAACTAAACACCAAAGAGATAAATGGCCCCAATTAAAAAATGGGCCTCATAACTCAAAAGAAACTTTCCCAGGGGATGTACTTTTTTAAGTATGCACTGTTGGCTATAAACTTTTCTCTTAGAACAGCATTCAGTGTTTCCTAGAGACTTTGTACGTGTGTATTTCTTATCATTAATTTTCAGGAATTTTGGAATGTTCCACACCGCCTTCTTTCTGAGCCTATTCTCATTCCGTATCATGGTATTTAATTTTCAGGATTTTTTTGTCATTGCTTTGCTGTGACATTTAGCTTTATTCTGTGCTGTTAGATAAAGCACAGGATGTATTACTTTATAGCAACATCAGATTCAAATATGGCCTAAATGGGTGACCTTCATCTGATTTCTGGATTGCTTGGATCACACCCTATATACTCTAAAGCTGATAGTCACAGAGAGCAGGGCCAAGGCAATGTGCTGTCACCTCACGATGCTGAATACTGTCAAGGAAAGCCGCAGGAACAAGCTGACGTCAAACACCACTCCAGTTTTCTTAATCTCTCTAGTAGAGGAGGTCAACAACCATGGAGCCCAAACCCCTGCACTTGGGTGCGGCCAGGGTGGAAAGGGGTCAGGGTGGAGAGGGGTGCGGCAGGGGCAGAAGGGGTCCAGGCGGGCTCGGCCTGGGGGCTCACGCCAGCGGGGGGCAAAATGTAAATTACCTAGGAAAGAATGTTTAGCACCTGTCCATGGGCGTTATTGTGACATACCAAGAAATTCCTAGCACCTGCCCATAGGGTTACAGTGACCTCTCCCCAGGGAACAGGCTTTGGCCTGAACTGGGAAGAAGCAAACACCAAGACCTGACAATTTCCATAATTTTTATTTCTCCTAAATAAAGCCATGTCCTCTCTCCAGAATGCTTCCTTGAAATAATATCTTATCAGGTTGGAATCTTATCCATCAGAATGGTTGGATAAGGATGCAGCATTTAGGGTCTTTAAACTGCAGACTTGTTACATGCTGTCTGGCATTTTCTGTAATCCATGATTTTCTCTTTTAATATCTTTGGTGCGTCTAAAACCAGAGCCACGTGGATGACTTTATAACAGTGCTAAAATATTTTATTCTATAAGCCCTAAACCTTGAATATTCGGGCATCAGGCATGTAAACAAAGGGAATGCCTAAAAAGCATTACTATTAAGCCTATAAGGAATCTTCAGTAGTTACTTTGTGCGTGCAATGAACCTGTTCATTTCCTGATCTTAAACATTTTAGTAAAATCAAAAGTTTTACAAAAGCCTAGAGGAAGGAAGTTGAGCACTAGAATTTTGTGCTCCCTTGTCCATTAACATAGAAAACAAAGAGGCTTCCCACTTACATGTTAAACCCAAGTTCTCATGAGATGCTCAAACCTGGCACTTTTGGGCTTTCTTTTGCTGGACTATCAGTGGCCAACTCCTTTTTCCCATCGGAGGGAAGCTAAGAGCTTCAGGCCATTTCATTGGTCTCCACAGAGAGCTCGCTCGACCCCTGGCCCTGGGGTTCAGGGGGCAATCTTCCTCCAGTGGAGATTCCCATAGTTGGCGACATAGGCCCCCTGAAAGCTTTTCTGTGCTCACAAACAGTCTCAAAGCGCCCAGTCTGGTCATATTCGAAGCATTCTTTTTCCACCTTCCCCTGTCGGGAGGGGGTCCTGGGTTGATCTGCTTGGGGTGCCTGTTTTTAATCTATCCCTAAGCAAATGTCAAGTTCTGATTTTCTTTGCTTCTGGTTCTTTCTCTTCTCTTTTTCTATACTAAGTCTTGGTCACCTGTCCATTTTTAAAGTCTGGACAAACAGAAACAAAGGATTCTACCTCCAACACAGAAATGAAAGCTTCCTGATGGTGCCAACCTCTCCCTTCAGATGAGGATGCAATCCTCAGATGGGAACCTATTTCCCTCAACAGATGAGCAACCCTGTTGTCCTCCACATGAAGTTTACTTCCCCTGACAGAGAGGCTTTGCTGACATGGAAGCTAATGAAAATTCCTGCTGTTTCACCTTAGTCTCAAGGGCAATTGGAGGCAAAGCTTTTCCTGAGTTACTAGCTGGTACTTTTGGTCCAGCTCTATAGTCTCTAACTTTCTGTCATTTGTTTGTTTTAGTTGGATGTTAGTATAACTTGAAAACTTTCCTGGGATCATTCTCTTGTCTAAGATGTATACAAGGGCATGTCTGAGAATATGCTATGACTTGACCATCTTTTAGGTTGGTAGAACTAAGCATTCACAATTTCTAGATAGTCCCTGGACACAGGAAGGGGAAATCTCTCTCTTTTGGCTTCAATTAGTGAACCTGGACTTGAGGAAAGGACATGTGGCTTAGCAGAGTTCTGATAATCACTATATACACAGTGTTGTCAGCAAAGACATTCACTGACACTGCCCGTGGTGTGGTCCAGGGAGGCCAGTACTCCGCCCAACACCACCAGGGCCCCACCCGATGACACTAAAAGGGAAGAGTCCATGGTCCACACATGCCTGAAGCTTCCTGTATTCCTTATGCTATTTAAACAGCATAGTCATTGTCTCAGACTTGAAACACTTTCCTTCAGAGCAAACATTCCTAGGAATTCCCTTCCATTGACTAACAAGAGCTAAAGTCACATTGATCCCCACCACACGACACAGACAGACAAAGGTTGGGAATCCCTCCAGAAGAGATCATTCAAGTACCAGTCTGGCCACACTCTTTGCAGAGTCATGGGTGATAACTTGGCCATAGTGGGTTCAGCGGTTTCATAACTTGGACCGTATGTTATCACCATGGAAACGCAGAACTGGCCCAATCGAATCCCGTGGCTTTAAGAGATCTTAGGGATCTTGCTGTGGGACTACAAACTCCAGCCAGAGCCGACACTCACTCACACATTCATACAGAGGTTAAAACATTCCCTCCCCCATTTTGCAGGTGCCCTTTTCCTCCCCCTCCAGGAGAGGCCTGCTCCAAAAGGTGAGAAGAGGTTGGTTTAGCACAGTCTCTTTTGCCTCTTTTGCCGTGAAGTCCAAGATTTAGAGAAACTCCCTAGCTGGCCTTGAGTCTGTTCCAAGCTGCAGCTGAGGCGGGGCCTCAGCTTCTCCTGCTGGCCACCTCCCTGGGGGCAGGGAAGGCCCTGGTCTCAGACTTCTTTAGTTTTCACTTATGACCCCACTGATAAGCTTCCTGCTGTCCTTGAGACGTTGGGATTTTAGGAGTAACCAAATTTCTGCTTCAAACAGACAACTGAAATACATTTGAATACGTGAAGCTTAATTTATAGTTTCTAATTTCTGAGGCTCGGTGTCTTTTCTTTTAACATGATAGAAGCACAACATATAATACTTTCTTTAACTATCATCTCTAATTTTCAGTCTTCTTATAAATCTAACATTCCACAAACCTTCACAACATACTTTAACCTTCTTTTAAGTAACCAACTCATAAACCTCCTGCACACACTTTAACTTTCTAAATAACATTTCTCATCCCATAACCTTCTTTACATCTAAGTACTATATATATATTTTTTTTCCTATTTGATGGTTTCCTGCTGTTTTCACATTAGTTATCCTGTAAGAAATGTCCTTTAAAAGAGGCAGTAGACCTCATCTTAAAAATCATTATATAGCAGAACACAGGAGTACACCTGGGAGCAGGGAATTAGAAAGCAGATTTGTCCCCAAGAAAGGGAACTCGTACATACCAGGAGAATGAAGAAATTCCAATGAATTTCTCAGAAATCAGTTTTCCTTTCTGGCTGCTAGATATGTTGGTATTACTCATGGGAAAACAAACTTTTAAAGGAACTACAAAAGTGATGTTACCAGATCCTAGGTAAAAACACAATGCCACCTTTTGTGAAGCTTCAAGATAAAACAAGATATTTTGGTCAGTACGTACTCAGGCCTTTTAAAATATCAAAATGATTTATTCCTAACTGTGCATGTGCATTTAAATTGAGCATGCCAAACAGTAAACAGAGTCAAAAACCAAAATGTGCACAATGAAATTTATAGTGGCCACAGCTTGTTATTTTGAAACATAAAACCCACATATTATAAGAAATCCAAACCAAACAAGTCAGAACATTTTAAGTAACTCTTTATCATCACAGGCTAAATTTTTCTACCTCAACACTCAGATTTTGGGTTCTTTTCCTAATATCCTTTCAATGACTCAAGACAAGATAGACAAGAAACAAATACTGCAGACTGCAGATCAGACAAACTACACACAACAGATTAGACAAACCCAGATGGGGAGCGGACACTTCTGTCCTTTCCCCTACAGATTGAGGACACCCCGGTCCTCCCACTGAGAGTCCAGAGCATCCTCCTGGACCCTCTCGGTCTCTGCGATATGACACGTCTGTCTCGCAGTTTCTGACCGCCCCCATATCTAATACTCGTACAAGGAAACAAACAGACACAGTCTTACCTCACCATTCAGACACAGTGGGACTTTAACCCACTGGGGGAACTCGAACCCCAACAGGTAGAGGAGCCTTACAGTCCCTCTACAATTAAGTGGAACTTTAACCCACCGGGGGACTCAAACCCCCTATACAGACACAGTGACCACCAAACACAAACAGACACAGACTTAAACAAAGCACAAGTAAACACAGATAGGAGCGCTCACATACCTCCGAGGCCGGTGTTGGGGCAATCTCTCAGGGGTCTCGAATCCCGGATGAGCCCCCAAAATGAAAGACCCCCAGTCTTTCAGTCAGGAACGAGGCCACCGAGAGAAAGACCAAGACCCTTCTCGCTGCAATAGCATGAGGTTTTATTTAACGACGCACCGGGCGGCTCCAGCAACCTCTCACACAGGAGAGACTGAAGCGGCCCCTAGTGACTGAAGCAAGGGGTTTATAAAGGGGTTTTGGGGGGGGGGGAGTCTCGCTGGTCAGCAAGAGTCCAGGCCTCCGTGATTGATGCAGTCTACCTGCTTAACTGCAGGAAGTTTGCTCCAGATGGCAATTATGCTATTAACAGAATTTTCTTGCAAGACTTGTTTTCCCTAGGGCTAGTCATCTTGAGGTTACAGCCTGTTTTCCCATCACTAAGGGTTACATCTCCTTTTCCCATCACCAGGTGTTTCAGGGCAGGGAGGGAAGTAGCAAGGTGCATAGTTTTAGACAATGGCTAGCAGTAACTACGCTTGAATAGCTATGAGCAATAGCTAACTATAGCTATGCCTGATCAGCTATGAGCAAATATCTACACTGTGGGCCTGGACTGGCCCGTTCTGTGAATTTTAGGGCGAGGGTCTCAGGGTCCCACAATAGAGCAGCACGAGAATAGCCAAGAAGAGGTGTCTGGGGGTCACTGGTCATTGGGACTCTTTTGTGGGGTTGATTCTTTGTATCATTTTCCTTATGTAAATTTAAGATATTTCTCCCCTGATTTTGCTAATCTCCTCTCTTCTACTGCTTTTGGGATGGGTTGATCTTGTGTCTGTAAAGCTTTTTTTAATTTTTTTAAATTAAAATTACTTTTTTTTGGCTCATACAAACTTAATACGTACACCGGTCCCCTCTCTCCCTCCATCCCTCCCTGGACTCCCTTGCTCCCACCCCCTTTTTCCCTTCCTTCCCCCCTCCCTTTCTCCCAGTGCTCCCTACCCCCATCCCTGGAGCATCCTTTAATGTGTATGTCAAACTTTTCTCTGGGTCCTCCTCTCTGATTAGTCTTAAAGACTCAGTGGCATTTCCTAGAACTCTTTCTTGTGTTCCCCTTAAGTATAGGAACACTATTGTGGCTGTTAATCCCTTACTTCTAACGATCCTAGTGGCTTTAATCCATGCTAGACTTTGAGGGGTCAATGATATGTTGGTCATTGCACAGATCATGCAAAGTCCTATTATGATTCCTTCGACCCTAGCTTGTGTGGAGTATCTTGCATATCATTTCTCCTCTCCACCTTTGGGCTCTTACAATCTTACCACCCAATCTTCTGCAAATTTCCCTGAGCTTTAGGATGGGAAGAGATTAGGCAGGCCTGGTTCTAGGTGGTTGATATAAAGTCTCTGATGTTCTGAATTATGGTTTGTTGATTTTTTTTTTCAGTTTTGCTGCTCCTGCAATGCCCTTGGCTCCATCCTGATGGGTATTGGATGTCACTCCCTGGCCAGAGATAAAAAGCTGTTAAAATAGACTCATATTATAAGAGTAGATTCAAAAGTAGATGGAATAAGAGGTGGGGGAGGGGTCAGTCTCCCATTTGCAAAATGGTTACCTTCTATCTGCCAGACGGTATGCTCTCCCTTTCTAGTAAGATCATACCCCATTAGTTGCAAATGACTAGGAAGGAAAGTCTGTGAGCTTAAACAGATGTCTCATTATTTACTTGCAGTCCTTTGCCGCAGACCAGAGTCGCAGCCTCGAGACCAGGGCTCCCCAGGACCGGGTGGAGAACAGAGCACACGCGGCTCCCTTTCGTCCGAGTGTGTCCTGAACCTGTTTATTGAAACTTTCGTGATGACTTTTTTTTTATATAATACATTTTTATTATTATTTCAGCTCATACAAACTTAATAGGTACACCAGTTCCCTCCCTCCCTCCTCCTCCCCCCCGAACCCCCTACTCCCCCTCCCCTCACCCCTCCTGCCCCATCCCCCCGTGCCTCCCGCCCCAATTCCCATAGTCCTTTCTTGTGCATGCCTGACTCTCCTCTGGGCCCTACTCTCTGATGACGTACAAGGACCCAGTGGCATTTCCCTGAACCCCTTCCTGTGTTCACATTAAGCATAGGAACACTACTGTGGCTGTCAATCCCTTGCCTCCAAGGATCTTGGTGCCTTTAGCAGATGCTAGACTTTGTGAGGTCAATAGTGTGTTGGACATTGTGCCGGGCATACAATGTCCAATTATGATTGCTTCGGCCTTAACTTGTGTGGAGTATCTTGCAAATCATTGCTCCTCCCATCCTTGTGCTCTTACACTCTTACCGCCCCCTCTTCCGCAAATGTCCCTGAGCTTCAGGATGGGGAGAGATTAGTCTGGCCTAGTTCTAGGTGGTTGATATAGAGTCTCTGAAGTTCTGGATTGTGGTTCGTTGATTTTCTTTTGCAGTTTTGTTGCTCCTGCTCGTGACGACTTTTATACAGAAAATTTTGGGGTAAAGAATGTTGCACCTACAACAGACATATAATTTTTTAGTCAGCAAAAAGCACCTTCAGGGTGGACATTTTTTCAAGAACCTAACCCATTGCTTCAGGGCAAAGGCACTTAACAGAAACATTCTCTCAGTATTTCCAAACTTATCTAATCTATAATGCTTCACCGGATAGCTATGGAGCTGAGCCCACATTTTAACAGAGACTGCTTTCTTTTAAAATACAAAGGCAGAATGTTCTCCTATTGATTTTAGCAAGGAACATATTTTACAATTAACTATAGGAATCCTCAACACCCCATAAGTCCCAGCGTGAGCTTTTGCTGTTGTCCTCTCCAGGTTGATACTCTCAGTCAGACAGGTCAACATATGCACCAGGCATGGCAGCAGGTTCTAACTTGGGAAAATGTATGCAGCTCATGTAGTCTCTACTATCCAAGCTTAAACCACATCTCTAAGGGAGCCTTGACTTGGATACACAAGGCCCATAAGCTATAACTGATATGCACTGAAGAAAACACTTAAGCAATATAATTATTAAATGACTAACTTCTCTTATAATAGCATCCTTCTATTCCTTTAATAGTAAGGTTGCTTATGTCTTCCTTTGAGGAATTCCAGAAGTGTATTGCCATCAGTTAGATGACCCATCTGTGAACCATGCATACTCCAAACCTGGGGTCCAGTCAGGCCCCATATGCCGAGGGTGTCTCTTTCGGGGCAGAGGCAATCATTGGTGGGAGTGCACTCGAATGGTCTATCTCTGTGATTTCTCATAAGAGTGCTGTTTGGGGTAGGAAAGACACGGCCCCCTTTGCTTCTGACATGGATTCTCCCAGTTTGGATTGCAAATACCATCTCCAGGGGCAGTCTTGGCATCTAGACTTTCTGGCATGATGGTCTCTTCCTTGGCCTTCAGCCAGGGTAAGAGGGTATCACAGTTTCTTTTAAGGTTCTGGTGAACTGATAGCATAGCCTTATACTTCTGGAATTTCTGAGTTAGTACGTAGGTGGGAATTTTACCACCTATGTTTTAAGACTCTAGAAGTTATTCTCTAATTTCCTTAAAATCAGTGCACACATTCTGGCTAACAAGTCTACTTATTGTAAATGACTAGACATGAAATTTCTATTTAGTATTTGACTGAAACTTAAAAAGCAGGCTTCTTCTCTAGAACAGAGAGCAGGAAGCTAGTTCCAAAAAACCCTAAGAAAGGGCATTCCTAAATCCCAGAAGAATTCTTCCTGCCAGAGGCAAAACTTGAATTATCCCAAACAAAACCTAGGTAAAAATGCTTAGCACCTGTTCATGGGCTTTATTGTGACATACCAAGAAATTCCTAGCACTTGCCCATGGGGTTACTGTGACCTTCCCAGGGAACAGGCTTTAGGCCTGAACTGGGAAGAAACACCAAGACCTGACAATTCCCATATTTTTCCTTATTTCTCTAAAATAAAGCCATGTCCTTATCCCAAAACATGTTACTTTGAATCCACCTTTTCCAAACTGAGACATATTCTACCAGATTAGTTGGATAGGGACATGGCAGTCCTTGATGGTGGCCTATTTACTCTGCTGTAGAATGATCCCCTCTCTCCTTGTTTCTGGTGGGGCCCTCCTTCCCCTTCCCTCCTGTTTATAATCTTTGTAATTACTGTAGGTATTACAGAGCTTTATCTTTGAGTGTGTCTCTAAGTGGGTTTGGTACTAGGATCCACTTAACAGGGAGTACATATGACATTTAATTTTCTGTCTCTGGGATACTTCACTGAATATAATTTTTTCTAATTCCATCCATTTCCCAGCAAATTTCATTACTTCATCATTTTTGATGGCTGAGTAGTATTCCACTGCATATATGTACCACATTTTCCTTACCTACTCATCAAATGTTGCCCATTTGAGTTAATTGCATGACTTTACTATTGTAAACAGTGCTGCTATGAATGTGGTTGTGCTTGTGCTATTGAGGTGAACCTCTGCTGTATGGGGGATTATTCCCAAAAGGGGAACAGCAGGGTCATATGACATTTTAGTCTTTAACTTTTTTTGAATCACCAGATGGCTTGCCAGAGTGGTTGTATGAGCCTGCATTCCCACCAGCAATGTAGGAGTCTTCCCTTCTCTCCACATCCTCTCGAGCATTTGGTGTTGTTTGTATTGTGGATTTTTGCCATCCTGACAGGGGTGAGATGATATCTCAGGGAGGTTTTGATTTGCATTTCCCTGATGGCTAAGGATGTGGAGCATTTTTTAAGATATTTGTTAGACATTTCAATTTCGTCCCTGGTAAAGTGTCTTTTAACTTCCAAGGCCCATTTTAAATGGTGTTTAGTTTTCTAAGTTCTTTGTGCACTCTGGATAAGTAGAGCTCTATCAGATATGTGGTTAGTGAAGATTTTCTCCCATTCTGTGGGTTGCTTTTGTGCTCGAGTTACACTCTCTTTATCTGAACAGAAGCTCTTTAATTTCATAAGATTCCATCTGTTGAATGTTGGTTGTATTGACTGTGCTATTTGATTTCCGATTTGGAACTGTTGGCCTAGTCCAATCAGCCAGGGAATCCCCTACCATTTCAACTAAGGTTTTGATAGTCTCTGGCCTTATATTTTGGTCCTTGATCCATTTGGAATTAAGTATTGTACATGGTGACAAGTACGGGTCCAGCTTTCATCTTCTGCATGCGGAGATCCAGTTTTGCCAGCACCATTTATTGAAGATGCTGTTCTTTTTCCATTGGATTTTTTGGGCCCCTTTGTCAAAGATCAAATGACTGTAATTGTGTGGGCTTATATCTGGGTCTTAAACCCTTATCCATTGATCTGTGTTGTAATATAGAATAAGGTTTGGTATGGTGATATCTCTAGCAGTGTTTTTCTTACTCAGGATTGTCTTTGCTATCCTGGGTCTTTTTTGCCTCCATATGAATTTTGAGATTGTTTGGTCAACTTCTTTAAAGAATTGCTTTGGGATTTTGATTGGTATAGCATTGAATCTATATATTGCTTTTGGTAGGATGGTCATTTTTATGATATTGATTCTGCCAATCCAGGAACATGGGAGGTCTTCCACCTAGTGGTGTCTTCTGCAATTTCTTTCTTTAGGGTTTTAAAGTTTTCATTGTAAAGGTCTCTTGTTTCCTTGGTTAGGTTTATACCAAGGTATTTCATTTTTGGGGGGCCTATAGTAACTGGAATTTTTTTCTCTCAGGGCTTTATCATTTCTTTCATTCTGGACATATAGGAAGGTCACTGATATTTGTACATTTATTTTGTATCCTGCCACCCTGCTGAACTCCTGTATTAGTTCCAGGAGCTTCCTGGTGTTTTTAGGATCACTCAGGTATATGATCATGTCATTTGCAAATAGAGATAACTTGACTTCTTCCTTGCCGAACTGAATCCCATTTATCTCCCTCTCTTCTCTTATGGCTCCTGCTAAGTCTTCAAGTACAATATTGAATAGAAGTGGTGAGAGTGGACAGCCTTGTCTAGTTCCTGATCGAAGCAGGAATGCTTCACCTCTTTCACAATTGAGTATGATACTTTCTATAGGCTTGTTGTATATAGCTTTCATTATATTGACAAAGGTTCCTTCCATTCCAAATGTCTCTAGGGTTTTGAACATAAAGGGCTGTTGGATCTTTTCAAAAGCCTTTTCTGCATCTATTGAGAGTATTATGTGGTCTTGGATTTTGGACTGGCTTATATGGTGAGTTACATTTACTGATTTGAATATGTTGAACCAACCTTGTGTGCTTGGGATAAAGCCTACTTGATCACTGTGGATGATCTTTTTGATATGTTTTTGAGTCCGATTTGCTAAGACTTTGTTGAGAATCTTTGCGTCTGTGTTCATCAGAGAAATCGGCCTATAGTTTTCTTTTTTAAGTGAATCTTTATTAGGTTTTGGGATTAAAACGATATTAGCTTCATAGAAGGAATTTGGTAGTGTTCCTTCCTTTGCTATTTGATGGAACAGTTTAAGGAGTATTGGTGTTATTAGCTCCTTAAATGTCTGGTAGAAATCTGTGCTGAACCCATCTGGTCCAGGACATTTTTTGGTGGGAAGATTACTTCATTGATTTCTTCATATGTTACAGGACTATTTAAGTAATTCAAAACTTCCTGATTCAATTTAGGTAAGTTGTGCTTACTTAGGAATTCATCCATTTCTTTTGTGTTGTCAAATTTCACAGAGTATAAGTTTTTGAAATATGATGTTATAATACTCCGAATTTCTTGGGTATCAGTAGTGATAAGTCCATTTTCATTTCTAATTTTGTTAATTTGGGTTTTCTCTCTCTTGCCTTTGGTTAATGTAGCTAGGGGTGTGCCAATGTTATTAATTTTTACAAAGAACCGCTTTTTAACTGGTTGATTCTCTGTATCGTTTTCCTTATCTAAGTTTTGGATATTTTTTCCCTGATTTTGCTAATCTCTTCTCTCCTGCTTCTTTTGGGGTCAGATTGCTCTAGTGTCTCTAAAGCTTTAAGCTGCATTGTTAAGTTATTTATTTGTGATGTCTCTATTTTTTTGATATAAGCATTAAGAGCTATGAACTTACCTCTTAAGACAGCTTTCATTGTACCCCAAAGATTTTCATAAGTTGTATTTTCATTATCGTTCACTTCCAGGAAATCTTATATTACCTTTGTAATATCTTCCTGAATCCAATTCTCATTCAGCATCATAGTGTTTAGTTTTCAGAAGTTAGTGTATTTTCTGTTGGTTGTTGTGTTGCAGATGTCAAGCTTTAGACCATGGTTGTCTGGTAGAGTACAGGCTAGGATTTCAACTTTCCTGTATATGTGAACATTCATTTTGTATCCCAATATGTGGTCTGTTTTGGAGAAAGTTCCGTGTGCTGCTGAGAAAAATGTGTATTCTTTCTGTGTGGATGAAAAGTTTGTTAGAGATCAGTAATGTCCATTTCAGTAAGAGTTTGATTAAGTTCCAATGTGTCTCTGTTAAGTTTTTGACCTTTTGATCTATCCCATGTTGAAAGGGCTGTGTTGAAATACCCAGAATTATTGTTTGGGGATTGATTTCTTGTTTCAGACGCTGTAGTGTTTGCTTAATGAATGTGGAGGAGCCCGTATTGGGTGCATATATGTTCAGTATTGTGAAGTCTTCCTGGTGAATTGTACCTGTGACTAAAATGTAGTATCCATCGTGTCTCTTATGATTTTTTTTAGTTTGAAGTCCACTTTGTCCAATAGCATAATAGTTACCCCAGCAGATTGATGGGTTGTGATTTTTAATCCAATGTAACCTGTGTCTCTTGATTGGTGAGTTAATTCCATTGACATTTAATGTTATGATGGAGAAATTACTTTTAATTCCTGACATTTTTGTGATTAGTGGCTTCCATAAGTGTATTATTAACTTGTAGGTTTTCCTGGTATTATACTTCCCTTCTGTCCTCCTGGATATGCTTGTTCTTATCTTCAAGCTGGAGTATCTTTTCTAGCACTTTTCTTTTCCCAAAGGCTATTCATTGTTCTTCATCCATTGAGCTGCATTCTAACTGTGAGAATTCTTTAGCATATATTAGAATTTTCATTGTTAGCTTTAGTTAGACTTAAGATGCTATACTGACAGGATGGAGCCAGGGCAGTTCAGGAACAGCAAAACTGAAAACAACAACGAACCATTATTCAGAACATCAGAGACCCTACATCAATCACCTGGAACACGACCAGCCAAATCTTCCCCCATCCTAAAGCTCAGGGAACTTTGGGGAAGAGGGGGCGGCATTTGGAAGAGCCTAAAGATGGTATGGTCAAACGATATGCAAGATACTCCACACGAGTTAGGGCTGCAGTTGCCATAACCACACACTGCATGACCAGTGCAATGACTGATATGTCAATGACCCCCCAAAGTCTTTTTCTAACACTTTTTGAAGGCCTGGTTTGGTAGACATGTAAGCCTTCAAGTTGTCTTTGTGCTGGAAAACTTTTCTTTCCCCCTCAATCATGACAGATAGTTTTGCGGGGTATATCAGCCTGGGTTGACATTTTTACTCATTCAATACTTGAAGTACGTCTCTCCAAGCTCTTTTTGCTTTTACTGTTTCCATTGAGAAGTCATTCATTATTTTAATAGGTTTACCTTTAAAAGTGACTTTTTTTTCCCTTGAAGCTCTCAGCGCCATTTCTTTGTCTTTAATGTGGAGTGTTTTAACTATTATTTGCCGTGGCATGTTTCTATTTTGGTCATATCTGTTTGGGGTACAGAATGCCTCTTGTATTTGGATGGGCCTTTCTTTTTTTAGATGAGGAAAGTTTTCCTTGATGATAGTTTGAAAAATTTCCTCAGGTGTGGTATTTTGGGATTCTTGCTCTGGTATTCCATGAATACACATGTTAGGCTTCTTCAGGGTGTCCCATAACTCTTGAATATTTCTCTCAAGTATCTTTTTGGCTTTAACAACCTCTTCCATTGAGCTGGTTAATATTCCCACTTTGTCTTCAAGGTCTGATATTCTATTTTCTGCTAATAAGACTTTCTCTTGAGTTCTGGGTTGAGGAAAACTTGTCTTTTAGTTGTTTTAAACTATGCCTGAGACTGTTTTAACTGCTCTATGTCTATTTTTGTTTCTTGAACTGTTTTTCTCAGCTCCTCCATGTGCCTGTTGTGTTCCTGCTCAAAGTGGTTGATGTGGTTATTTAACTCTTCCTGAATTTCCTCTTTCATAGTATTGATCATGGTAATGATCATGCTTTGAAAGTCATTATCTTGGGTCAGGCTGTCTTGGCTATTTTCTGTGGATTTGTTCTGGTTGGAGTCTATCATTACGGGGTTAATTATTTCGGTGGGAGATTTGTCTTCTTGGGTTTTGTTTCTCATGGATTTGCACTTTGACTTGAGCATTGTTGTTTTATCTCTTAAGACCTTCTTTCAATTTCTGCTTGTTTTTGGCTGAACTGAATTAGTTGGTGTCACTACTCTTGGGCATTTATTACTAGTGTTTGCCTTGGTGTTGATTATGCTTGTTGTTATTGTTATTTCCTGGATGAGGCTATTAGACCATTAGTACAGGGGGTGGATAAGGGGTGAATATTAGCATGGTATTGCACTTTTACATTTTCATACCTTGGTGATATGTGAGGGTGAGTGGTATAGTCCCTGAAGTTATAAATGTTTTGGGGGTGGCTATATGGAAAAGTTACTCTACAGTAACTAATAATTGAAAGGAACACAGTGGTAAAAAAAGGGGTTTACTTATCTTTGGGATGGATGTGCAGAATCTCTCCCATGTGATAGGATGAATTTAGATGATTTCAGATGTGTGGCCTTTGTCCCCTAGAGCTTTGCTTGAGTGTTCATTGGATTGTTGAATTCTGATGAGCAGTGCATCCTCCCTGGACTGGGGCACAGTGTGTCCTCGCTGGACTGCGCCTGACCTGGGGTGCAGTGTGTCCTGGCTGGACCACTCACATCCAGGTTGGGTCAAAGCAAAAAGGGCAGAGGTGTTGTGGGCAGGTGCAATTAACTTGGAGACCTGGAGTGTAGCCCAGGGGTCCTCCCCCACCTGGGGCAGCATCTGCTCCAACTGCCTGGTGGGGAGATCTGGGGCCACTGAGTTACCTGGGCCTTGGGGGTGAGCTGGGGGTGATTACTTGGGGTGCAGTGTGTCCTGGCTGGACCACTGACATCCAGGTAGGGGGAGCAGAAGGGGAAGAGGTGGTGTGGGCAAGTGCAATTAACCTTGGGACCTGGAGTGTGGCCCAGGCATCCTCCCCAGCCTGGGGCAGCCACTGCTCCAACTGGCTGGCGGGAGGATCTGGGACCAGTGAGTTACCTGGGGCTCAGTGTGTCCTGGCTGGACTGCTCGCGTCCTGGCTGGGCGAGTGGAAGGGGAGTCTGTAAAGCTTTAAGCCCATTCGTAGTTATTCACTTGAGATGTTTCTTTTTTTTGATATTGACATTGAGAGCTATAAACTTACCTCTTAGGACAGCTTTCATTGTGTCCTAGATTTTGATATGTTGTATTTTTATTATGATTCACTTCTAGGAAATCTTGAATTTCCTTTATGATTTCTTCCTGAACCCATTTCTCATAGTGTTTATTTTCAAAGGGTTAGTGTATTTTCTGCTGTTTGTTGTGTTGTGGATGTCAAGCATTAGACCATGGTAGTCTGACAGGGTACAGGCTATAATTTCAACTTTCCTGTATATGTCAACATTTGTTTTGTTTTCTAGTATGTGAACTATTATGGAGAAAGTTCCATGGGATGCTCAGAAAAATGTGTATTCCTTAGTGCTTGGATGGAAGGTTCTAAAGAGATCTGTAAGGTCCATTTCAGTAAGTGTTTGGTTTAATTATAATGTGTCTCTTTTGAGTTTTTGTCCTCTTGATCTATCCCATATTGAGAGTGTGGTATTGAAATCCCTGAGGTTTATCCTTTAGGGATTGCTTTCTTGTTTTAGGCGATGTATTGTTTGTTTAATGAAAGTGAAGGAGCCCATATTAGGTGCGTATATGTTCAGTACTGTGAAGTCTTCCTGGTGCATTGTTCATGTGACTGAAATCTCTTATGATTTTCTTTGGCTTGAAGCCCACTTTGTTGGATATCATCATTGCTACCCCTGCTTATTTCCTGGTTCCATTAGCTTAAAGAAATTTTGAAAAGCCTTTTACTTTTAGAATGTGCCTAACTTTTGTGATGACACATTTTTCCTGAAGGCAGCAGATGGGTAGGTTTTGATTTCTTATCCATGTTTGTAACCTATATCTTTTAATTGGTGAGTTAATTCCATTGACATTTAGTATTAAAATGGAGAAATTACTTTTAATTCTTGACATTTTTGTGTTTACTGGCTTCCATAAGTGTATTATTTAGCTTATAGGCTTTAGTGGAATTGTACTTCTCTTCTGTCTTCCTGGATATGCTTGTTCTTTTCTTCAAGCTTGAGCATCTTTTCTAACATTTTTTGAAGGACTGCTTTGGTGTTCATATAAGCCTTCAACTTTTCTTTATGGTGCAAAATTTTTCTTTCACCCTGAATCATGACTGATAGTTTTGATGGGTATATCAGCCTGAATTGACATTTGTGCTCATTCAATACTTGAAGTAGTTCTCTCCAAGCTCTACTGGCTTTTACTATTTCCACTGAAAAATCTTTACTGATTTCAGTATGTATACCTTTAAAAGTGACAATTTTTATTCTCTTGAAACTTAGTAATTTTGGTTTGTCCTGTATGTGTAATGTTTTTAATGTCGTTTGCCATGGTGAGTTTCTATTTTGGTTATATATGTTTGGGGTGCTATATGTTTCTGGTATTTGGATGGATATTTCGTTCTTTTATTTTTTTATTTATAGTGTATTTTATCCACTCACAGAAACTTGATAGGTACCTCATTCTCCTCCCTGCCTCCACCCCTCCCTAGATCCCCTTGCTCCCTTCCCGCTTTTCCCCTTTCTTCCCCCCTCCTTGCCTTTCTCCCAGTGCCCCCCCCCCCATTTGTGGAGAATACTTTACTGTGCATGTCAAACTTCCTTCTGGGTCCTCC
The DNA here is from genome assembly GCA_023101885.1 of Typhlomys cinereus. Taxonomy (NCBI): domain Eukaryota; kingdom Metazoa; phylum Chordata; class Mammalia; order Rodentia; family Platacanthomyidae; genus Typhlomys; species Typhlomys cinereus. The sequence continues at coordinate 108,769 of JALPQD010000275.1, forward strand.
TCTCTGATGAGGTGTAAGGACTCAGTAGCATTGCCTAGAGCTCTTTCTTGTGTTCCCCTTTAGTATAGGAACACTATTGTGGCTATTAATCCCTTGCCTCTAAGGATCCTAGTGCACGTGATCCATGCTAGACTTTCGGTGAGGGTCAATGATATGTTGGTCATTGCATAGATCATGCAAAGTCCTATTATGATTACTTTGGCCCTAATGTGTGTTGTGTATCTTGCATATCATTGCTTCTCCCCATCTTTAGGCTCTTATAATCTTACCACCCCCTCTTCTGCAAATTTCCCTGAGCTTTGGGATGGGGAGAGATTATGCTGGCCTGGATCCTGGTGATTAATATACGGTCTCTGATGTTCTGAATTATAATTTGGTTTTTTCTAGTTTTGCTGTTCCTGCACTGCCCTTAGCTCCATCCTGATGGGTATTGTTTGTCATCTCCTACCCAAAGATAAAAGGCTGTTAAAATAAAATTTTATTATAAGAGTAGATTCAAAGGTAGATAGAATAAGAATAAGAGACCATGGTGAAGGGGAGGGTCATTCTCCCATTTGCAGGATGCTTACCTTCTATCTGTAGGACTCTATGCCCTCCCTGTCTGGTTAGATCAAACTCCATCAGTGCAAGTGGCCAGGATGGAAAGTCTGTGAGCTTAACCAGATGTCTCATTACTTACTTGCAGTACTTGATAGTGGCCTACTTTCTCTGCTGTAACATGATCCACTCTCTCCTTGTTTATGGTGGAGCCCTCCTTCCCCTTCCCTCCTGTTTATAATCTGTTTATAATTCCACACACCCACCCGCCCTGGACACTGGAGGGCACCCTGTTTCTCAGGTAAGTCCCAACAGCCCCCAGGTCACCTGCTCATCCCAGTTCCTCCCACCGGCCAACCTGAGCAGCACTCAGGCTGCCTTGGGCTTGGGTGGGCCACTTGGCCATGCCCCAGGTCCCAGGTGAAGCACGCCACCATCTACATCAGCCCCTCTGCCTTTTCAGAACACCCGCCCACTTAGGATGCTCTCAGTCACCCTGTTTCTCATGTAAATCCCAACAGACATTTCTTTCTTTAGATGTGAAAATTTTTCTTTTATGACAATTTGAAAATTTTCCTCATATATGGTATTTTGGGATACTTGTTCTTGTATTCCATGAATGTGCATGTTATGTTTCTTCAAGGTGTCCATCACTCTTGAAATGGCTGTTTTCTTAATGTCTCCTTTTCTTTATGCTCATTCTCATAGAACAATGCTGATAAAAATAGAATTCAATAAAATGTATAGATATTATTTCAATGACATTTCAATACACAGGAGCATATGCTCCATGGAGATGATATTATCAATCAGCTTTGGGATCACTGATCCTGAGGTCTTTAACATTAATAATAAATAGCTCCCCCTTCTTTATATGAAAATGGAGGAATATTTCTTTGTTTATACTATCATGAAAGTACACAGCCACAGGCAGCATCAAAATGATTGTGGCAATTGGATTGAACAGTCAGAACTAGATTTCCCTATGAAATTCAATTATCATATCAAATAACTATGCGTCTTTAGGTTGAGTTTTGTCTTTTTGCGGAGCACCTGGATCCTGACCCAGGCCGACTCCCTGCTCCTCAGGTAGGGCACCTAAACCATGCCTTAGGATCCAGGTCATCTGCATACCACATTAGCCACTCTGCCTTTCTGCCCTGGACCAGGACCAGGGCTGATTCCCTGCTCATCAGGTAAGCCCCTTAGAACACACCCCAGGCTCCAGGTCATCTGAATGCCCCATTCCTAGCCAGCCTGCCTCTCTGGTACTGGAGAAAGTCTCTCAGCCACACCCCGAGGTCCATGTCATCTGTGCACCCCACTAGTATCCAGCCCACTTTTCTGCTTTTGGAGAAGGCTTCTAGGCCATGTTCCAAACCCCAGGTGTTCTGTACTCCCTACTAGTCACTCTGCCTTTGTGCCCCAAAACCACATTGGGGTAGACTCCCTGCTCCTCAGAATTCAACAGAGTCCATCAAAAACCAAAGCAAAGGGGTAGGAGCCAGCTCTGAGATAAGCAAACCATTTTTCCCATCTCACTCCTCTCAATTATTTCACACTGTAGCTTAACATTTCCATACAGATACCCAAAATCCCATACAACTTCAGGGACTATACCATTCTCCCTCACATATCACCAAAGGAGTAAAGCTAAAAAGTGCACTAGCATACTAATCTTCAATCTCTGTCTAATACAATCAACTTAATTGATGTACTAACACTTCAATAGTCTCATCTAGGAAGTAATACCAATACCAGACAAGCACACCGAACTCCAAGACAAACACTAGTTTAACTGTTCAAATGTAGTAATACCATCTAATTCAATGCAGCTAAAACACACACACACACAAAAAGAAAGCTCCAAAGAGATAAAATAAAGATGCCCAGGTCACAGCACAAATCCATGAGAAACAAAAACCAAGACAAAAACTCTTGTACCTAAAGAATGAATGCCATAATGATAGAATCCAACCAGAACAAACTCACAGAAAATAGCCAAGAAAACCATACACAAGATAATGAATTTCAAAGCCTGATCCTTACTATGATCAAAACAATGAAAGAGGAAATCCTGAAAGAGTTAATTAAATACCTGCTTCAACCACTTTGAACAGGAACAAAACAGGCACTTGGAGGAGATGAGAAAAGCAGTTGAAGAAACAAAAATAGGCATAGTACACTTGAAACAATCTCAAGCAGAGTTTAAACTGACCTACAAGACAAGCTATCTTCAACCCAGAACTCACCAGATAGTCTTTTAAGCAGAATTAATGAAGCACCAAATGGAATATCAGATCTTGAAGACAAAGTGGAAGAACTCACCAGTTCAATTGAAGACATTGGTAAAGCCAACAAGATATTTGAGAGGAATATTCAAGAGTTATGGGACACCTTGAATCAGCCTGACATGTGCATTCATGTAATACCAGAAAAAGAATACTAAAATACCACACCTGAGGAAAATTTTCAAATTATCATAAAGGAAAATTTTCTACATCTAAAGAAAGAGAGGCCCAATCCAAATACAAAAGGCATTCCGCACCCCAAACAGAAATTACCAAAATAGAAACTCGCCATGGCAAATAATAGGCAAAACACTACACATATGACAAAAAGAGAATGCGCTGACATTTTCGAGAGAAAACAATAAGTCTCTTTTAAAGGTTAATCTACTAAATAACAAATAACTTTTCCAGTGGAAACGTTAAATGCTAGAAGAGCTTGGAGAGACATACTTCAATGATTGAATGAGCATAAATGTCAATCCTGGCTGATATACCTGGCAAAACTACCAGTCATGATCAAGGGTGAAAGAAAAATTTTTGACCACAAAAAACAAGTTGAAGCCTTATATGAACACAAAACCAGGCCTTCAAATAATGCTACAAAAGATACTGAAGCTTGAAAAAAAGAACAAGCATATCCAGGATGACAGAAGGGAAGTGTAATACCACCACAAACTAGAAGCCAAATAATACACTTATGAAATGCACTAAATACAAAAAATGTCAGGAATGAAATGTAATTTCTCCATTATACCACTAAATGTCAATGGAATTAACTCACCAATCAAACGATACAGTGAAAAACATGGATTAGAAATCAAAACCCATCCATCTTCTGCCTTCTGGAACATGTCTCATCACAAAAGATAGGCACATTCTGAAAGTAAAAGGTTGGTCAAAAATTCGTTAAGCTAATGGAAAAAAGCAGGGAAAGCAATTATGATATCTGACAAAGTGGACTTCAAGCCAAAGAAAATCAGAAGACATAAAGAAGGATATTACATTTTATTCACATAAACAACTCACCAGGAAGACTTCACAATACTGAACATGTACGCACCTAATAGGGGATCTTCCACATTCATTAAGCAAACACTACAATGTCCTAAACAAGAATTCAATCCCAAAACTATAAAACTTGGGGACTTCAATAACACACTCTCAACATGGGATAGATCGACAGGCCGAAAATTCAACAGAGACACATTAGCATTAAACCAAACTCTTCCTGAATTGAACTTAACAAATCTCTATCGAACCATCTATTGAAACAACAAGAAATACACATTCTTCTCATCATCCCATGGAACTTTATACAAAATAGACAATATATTGAGCTGCAAAACGAATCTGCACATATTCAGGAAAGTTGAAATTATAGCCTGTACTCTTTCAGACCAACATGGTCTAAAGCTTAACATCTGCAACACAACGAACAGCAAAAAACATACTAACTCTTGGAAACTAAACACTATGATGCTGAATGAGAATTGGGTTCAGGAAGAAATCATAAAGGAAATTCAAGATTTCCTGGAAGCAAACTATAATGAAAATACAACAAATCAAACTCTAAGACACAATGAAAGCCATCCTAAAAGGTAAGTTTATAGCTCTTAATGCCTGTATCAAAAAAAAATCACAAATAAATAACTATGCAGCTTAAAGCTTTAGAGACACAAGAGCAGTCCAATCTCAAAAGCATTAGAAAACAGATTAGCAAAGTCAAGGGAGAAATATCAGAAATTGAGATAAGAAAATCCATACAAAGAATCAACCAGTCGAAAAGCTGATTGTTTGAAAAAATCAGTAAGATTGATTCACCCCGAGCTAAATTAACCAAAATCAAGAGAGAGAAAACCCAAATTAACAACATGAGAAATGAAAATGGGGGCTGGAGAGGTGGCTCAGGGGTTAAGCTTCTGCCTTGCAGGCAGAAGGTCCTGAGTTTGGATCCTAACCCCACATATAGACACCGGCGGAAGCAAGGGAGGCCTGCGTTTCTAGTCCTGGTAGGGCGGAGCCTGTGAATCCCGGGGCAGAGTAAACAAGGAGGAGGTGCAGGCGTCCATGGTGGCTCCCGAATTCATCCGTGGTTCTACACACACACACACACACATACATACATACACACACGCACACACATACACACACAATTGAATAAATAAAAAAAGAAAGAAATGAAAATGGAGTTATCACAACTGACACACAAGAAACTCAGAGAATTATGTCAAACTTCATAAACTTATACTCCATGAAATTTGATAACACAAAAGAAATGGATGAATTCTTTAGTAAGCACAATTCACCCAATTGAATCAGGAAGTTGTGATTACTTAATTAGTCCTATAAAAATGAGGAAAATGATGAAGTAATCTCCACTCTTACCAACAAAAAGTGTCCTGGATCAGATGGGTTCAGCACAAAATTCTACCAGATATTTAAGGAAAAACAAACACCACTACTCATTAAACTGTTCCATAAAATAGCAATGGAAGGAACACTTTCAAATTCTTTCTATGAAGCTAATATCATACTAATCCCATAACCTAAGAAAGATACACTTTTAAAAGAAAACTATAGGCCAATCTCTTGGACGAACACAGATGCAAAGATTCCCAACAAAATTGTAGCATATTGGATTCAAAATCATATCAAAATTATCATTCACTGTAATCAAGTAGGTTTTAATCCAGGCATAAATGGTTGATTCAACAAACCCAAATTAATAAATGTAAACCATCATATAATCCAATCCAAAATCTAAGATAACATGATACTTTATGTAGACACAGAAAAAGCTTTTGAAAAGATCCAAAAGCCTTTTATGATCAAGACACTAGAGACAGTTGGAATGGGATAAAGTTTATCAACATAATGAAAGCTGCATACAACAAGCCAACAGCAAGGATTATAATCAATGGGAAAAACTTGCAGCATTCCTGCTTCGATCAGGAACTAGACAAGGCTGTCCACTTTCAACACTTCTATTCAATATTGTACTTGAAGTGTTAGCTAGAGCCATAAGACAACACAGAGAGATAAAAGGGATTCAAATCAGCGAGGAAAAAGTGAAGTTATCTCTATTTGCAAATCATATGTTCTTATACCTGAGTGATCATAAAATCTCTATCAAGAAATTCCTGGAACTAATATATAATTTGAGCAGAGTGGCAGGGTACAAAATGAACATGCAAAAATCAGTGACCTTCCTATACACTGAGGATGAAAAAATGAAAAACTTCAAAGAAAACAATCTCATTTACGATAGCCACTAAAGAAATGAAATACCTCAGGATAAATCTAGCCAATGAAGTGAGAGATCTTTATAATGAAAAATTTAAAACCCTAAAGAAAGAATTATAGCAGATGCCAGAAGGCGGAATTTCCCTCCATGCACCTAGATTAGAATGGCATAAAAATGACCATCCTACCAAAAGTACTATACAGATTCAATGCTATACCAATCAAAATTCCCAAAGATTTCTTTAAAGAAATTGACCAAACAGTATCAAAATTCATATGGAAACACGAAATGTCCAGGATAGCAAAAACAATCCCGAGTAACAAAAACATTGCTAGAGTTATCACCATAACAAACTTTAATTTAGATTACAAATCCATGGTAATAAAAACAGCCTAGTATTGGCTCCAAAATGTACACATAGATCAATGGATAAAGGCTGAAGAAACAGATATAAACCCTCACAATTATAGCCATTTGATCTTTGACAAAGGGGTCCAAAAAATTCAATGGAAAAAGAACAGCATCTTCAACAAATGGTATTGGTAAAATTGGATATCCAAAGCATAACATTAAAACTAGACACATACTTGTGACCATGCACAAAAGTTAATTACAAATGGATCAAGGACATTAATGTTAGGCAGACCTTACAAAAACCCTAGTTAAAAGGGTAAAGAAATCCCTCAAATTGATTAGACTAAGGCAACAGTTCATAAACAGAAACCCAAAGGCACAAGCACTAGAACTATCACTCAACAAATGGGATCTTATGAAATTAAACAGCTTCTGTTTAGATAAAGAGATTGTAAACTCAGCAAAAAGGAAACCCAAAGAATGGAAAAAATTCAATAACCACATATCTGATAGAGCTCTATTATTTAGAATGCTCAAAGAACTTTAAAAACTAAACACCAGGAAGATTAATGACCCAGTTAAGAAAAGGGCCTCAGCAGATAAAAAGTAACCATTTTGCAAATGGGTGATTGACCCCTCCCTCACTGTGGTTTCCTACTTTTATTACATATACCCTTAAATGTGCTATTATAACAAGACTCCAGTTTAACAGCTTTTTGTCTCTGGCCAGGGGGTGACATACAATGCCCATCAGGATGGAGTGAAGGGCATTTCAGGAGCAGCAAAACTGCAAAAGAAAATCAACAAACCACAATCCAGAACTTCAGAGACTCTATATCAACCACCTAGAACTAGGCCAGCCTAACCTCTCCCCATCCTGAAGCTCAGGGAAATTTGCGGAAGAGGGGGGCGGTAAGAGTGTAAGAGCAAAGGATGGGAGGAGCAATGATTTGCAAGATACTCCACACAAATTAGGGCTGAAGCAATCATAATTGGACTTTGCATGCCCTGCGTAATGTCCAACACACTATTGACCTCATAAAGTCTAGCATCTGCTAAAGGCACCAAGATCCTTGGAGACAAGGGATTGATAGCCACAGTAGTGTTCCTATGCTTAAGGGGAACACAGGAAAGGGTTCAGGGAAGTGCCACTGGGTCCTTATACGTCATCGGAGAGGAGGGCCCAGAGGAGAGACTGGCATGCACATTAAAGGACTCTCTGGGGATTGGGGGGGGCACTGGGGATGGGAGGAAGGGGTGAGGGGAGGGGGAGGAGGGGGTGAGGGGGGAGGAGAAGGGAGGGAGGAAACTGGTGTACCTATTAAGTTTGTATGAGCAGAAATAATAATAAAAAATGTTTTTAAAATTTAAAAAAAAAAAAAGAAAGGGCCTCAATTCAAAAGAAGCTTTTCAAGGGACGAAATTGAAATGTCTAACAAATATCTAAAAAAATCTGCCTCATCCCTAACCATAAGGGAACTGCAAAAGAAAACTACCCTGAGATATCATGCCACCCTAGTCAGGATAGCAAAAATACACAATACACACAACACCAAATGTTGGAGAGGATGTGGAGAGAAGGGTATTCTCATACATTGAGAGTGGAAATGCAGGCTTATACAAGGACTCTGGTGATCAGTTTCATGATTTCTAAAAAAAAGATTGAAATGCCATATGACCCTGCTATACCACTTCTGGGCGTAAACAATCACCCATAATGCAGAAATTCACTACAGTGACACAAGTATAACCATGTTCATTACAGCACTAATTACAAAAGCAAAGACATGGAAATAAAATAAATGCCCAACCTTCCCTCCACTCCGCCACCCGGGACGGCGCGCGGTCCAGCCAGGCCTCACCGCGCGACCTAGGTAAGCTCAGTCCCCGCCCACCCCCAGAACCCCAGGCCGCCCAAGGGACCCAGCTCCTCCCACCATCCACCCGGAGCCGCTCCCGCAGGGCCTGGGAGGAGGAGAGGGCACCCCCTCTGCGCCCAGGACCCGCCCCAAGGTCCCCCAGGTTAAATAGCGCCTCACCGATGCCCCATCCTCCCTTCCCTCCACTCTGCCAACCGGGACGCAAGCGCGGTCCAGCCGGGCCTCACCGCGACCTAGGTAAGCTCCCTCTCCGCCCACCCCCGGAACCCCAGGCCGCCCAAGGGACCCAGCTCCTCCCACCATCCAGCCAGAGCCACTGTGCACGGCCTGGGAGGAGGGGAGGGCATCCCCTGCGCCCGGGCTCGCCCCCAGGTCCCCCAGGTTAAATACCGCTCGCCTATGCCCCAACCTTCCTTCCCCCACTACGCCACCCGGGACGAGCGGGGTCCAGCCTGGACTCACCTCGACCTAGGTAAGCTCCGTCTCCGCCCACGCCCAAAACCCCAGGCCAAATAATTCAATTTAGTGAAAAACGCACAGAAATTGAAAGAAGATCTTAAGAGTTAAAACAACAATGCCAAAGTCAAAGTACAAATCCATGAGAAACAACACTCAAGTAAACAAATCTCCCACTGAAGGAATTAATCCCATAATGTTAGACTCCAACCTGAACAAACCCATGGAAAATGGCTAAGAAAGCCTGACCTAGGATAACGACCTTCAAAATATGATCATTACCATGTTCAATACTATGAAAGAGGAAATCCGGGAGAAATTAAATAATCCATTCAATTCCTTTGAAGAGGAACACAACAGAAACTTGGATGAGTTGAGAAAAAAAGTGCAAGAAACAAAAACAGGCATAGAGCAGTTAAAGCAGACTCAAGCAGAGTTTAAAACTGAGCTAAAAGACAAGTTATCTTCAACCCAGAACTCCACAGAGAATCTTATCAGCAGAACTAACGAAGCAAAAAACAGAATTTCAAACCTTGAAGATAAAGTGGGAGTATTAACCAGCTCAATGGAAGAGGTTGTTAAAGTCAAAAAGATACTTGAGAGAAATATTCAGGAGATATGGGACACCCTGAAGAAGCCTAACATGCATATTCATGGAATACCAGAGCAAGAATCTCAAAATAACATCCCTTAGAAAATTTTTCAAACGATCATCAAGGAAAACTTTCCTCATCTAAAAACAGAGAGGCCCATCCATATACAAGAGGCATTCTGCACCTCAAACAGATATGACCAAAACAGAAGCTCACCACGGTAAATAATAGTCAAAACACTCCACATTATTCAAGATAAAGAACTGGTGCTGAGAGCTTCAAGGGAGAAAAAACAAGTCACTTTTAAAGGTAAACCTATTAAAATAACAAATGACTTCTCAGTCGAAACAGTAAAAGCAAGAAGAGCTTGAAGAGACATACTTCAAGTATTGAATGAGCAAAAATGTCAACCCAGGCTGATTTACCCTGAAAAACTATCAGTCATGATCGAGGGAGAAAGAAAAATCTTCCAGCACAAAGACAACTTGAAGGGATACATGTCCACGAAACCAGGCCTTTAAAAAGTACTAGAAATGATACTCAGGCGTGAAGAAAAAAACAGGCATATCCAGGAGAACAGAAGGCAAGTATAACACCATTAACAGTGGAGCAATATACTTATAAAAAATACTAAACATAATAAATGTCTGGAATTAAAAATAGTTTCTCCATTATAACACTAAATGTTACTGGAATTAATTCACCGATCAAGAGACACAGATTACAAATTTGGATTAAAAATCACAATCTATCAATCTACTGCCTGCAGGAAACCCATCTCACCACAAAAGATAGGCACGTTCTAAAAATAAAAGGCTGGTCAACAATTCTACAAGCAAATGGAAGCAGAAAGTAGGCAGGGGTAGCCATTATGCTATCAGACAAAGTGGACTTCAAACTAAACAAAATTATAAGAGACACGGATGGATACTACATTTTAGTCACAGGTACAATTCACCAGGAAGACTTCACAATACTGAACATATATGCACCCAATACGGGCCCTGCACATTCATTAAGAAAACCCTACAGCGTCTAAAGCAAGATATCAACCCCCAAACGATAATTCTTGGGAACTTCAACACCGCCCTCTCAACATGGGACCTTAATCAAACCCTTAAAGAAATGGACCTTACAGATCTCTATCGAACTTTTCACCCACGCACCAAAGAATACACATTTTTCTCAGCAGCACATGGAACCTTCTCCAAAATAGATCACATACTGGGTCACAAAACGAATCTACACATATACAAAAAAGTTGAAATTCTAACCTGTGCCCTGTCAGACCACCATGGCCTAAAGCTGGACATCCACAACACAACAAACAAGAGAAAATACACTAACTCCTGGAAACTTAACAATATGATGCTGAATGAGAACTGGATTCAGGAAGAAATTAAAAAGGAAATTCAAGATTTCCTGAAAGCGAATGATAATGAAAATACAACTTACCAAAATCTCTGGGACACAATGAAAGCTGTTCAAACAGGTAAGTTCATAGCTCTTAATGCCTACATCAAAAAAATGGAAACATCAGAAATAAACAACTTAACGATGCACCTTAAAGCTTTAGAGAAACTAGAGCAATCTGATCCCAAAAGTAGTAGAAGAAAAGAGATTAGCAAAATAAGGGGAGAAATATCTGAAATCGAGATTAAGAAAACAATAGAAAAAATCAACCAATCAAAAAGCTGGTTCTTTGAAAAAATCAATAAGATTTATACACCCCTAGCTAAATTGACCAAAAGAAAGAGAGAGAAAACCCAAATTAATAAAATTAGAAATGAACATAGACATATCACTACGGATACCCAAGAAATCCAGAGAATTATAACATCATATTTCAAAAACTTATACTCTGTGAAGTTTGACAACACAAAAGAGATGGATGAATTCCTAAGTAAGCACAACATGCCTTAATTGAATCAGGAAGTTGTGAATTATTTAAATAGTCCTATAACATATAAGGAAATTGAGGAAGTAATCTCGAATCTTCCCACCAAAAAATGTCCTGGACCAGATGGATTCAGCACAGAGTTCTACCAGACATTTAAGGAGTTAATAACACCAATACTCCTTTAAACTATTCCATGAAATAGCAAAGGAAGGAACACTACCAAATTCCTTCTATGAAGCTAATATCGTTTTAATCCCAAAACCTAATAAAGATTCACTTAAAAAGAAATCTGTAGGCCGATCTCCCTGATGAACACAGACGCAAAAATTCTCAACAAAGTCTTAGCAAATCGGATTCAAAAACACATTAAAAAGATTATTCACGGGGACCAAGTAGGCTTCATCCCCGGCACACAAGGTTGGTTCAACATACGCAAATCAATAAATGTAATTCATCATTTAAACCAGTCCAAAATCCAAGACCACATGATCCTCTCGATAGATGCAGAAAAAGCTTTTGACAAGATCCAACAGCCTTTTATGATCAAAACGCTAGAGACAGTAGGAATGGAAGGAACCTTTATCAATATAATAAAAGCTATATACAACAAGCCCACAGCAAGGATTATGCTCAATGGGGAACAATTGGAAGCATTCCCACTTCGATCAGGAACTAGACAAGGTGGTTCACTCTCACCACTTCTATTCGATATTGTACTTGAAGTCTTAGCTGAAGCCATAAGACAAGAAAGGGACATAAGAGGGATTCAAATCGGCAAGGAAGAAGTCAAGCTATCCCTATTTGCAGATGACATGATCTTATACCTAAGTGATCCCAAAAACGCCACCAGGAAGCTCCTGGAACTAATTGAGAAGTTCAGCAGGGTGGCAGGATACAAAATAAATGTGCAAAAATCAGAGGCCTTCCTATATGCCCAGAATGAAAGAAGTGAAAAAGCCTTGAGACAAACAATCCCATTTACTATAGCCCCCCCAAAAAATGAAATACCTTGGTATAAACCTAACCAAGGAGGTAAAAGACCTTTACAATGAAAACTTTAAAACCCTAAAAAAGAAATAGCAGAAGACACCAGAAGGTGGAAAGATCTCCCTTGTTCCTGGATTGGCAGATTCAACATCGTAAAAATGACCATCCTACCAAAGGCAATATACAGATTCAATGCTGTACCAAATAAAATCCCAAAGCAATTCTTCAAAGAAGTTGACCAAACAATCTCAAAGTTCATATGGAGGCACAAAAGACCCAGGATAGCAAAGACAATCCTGAGTAACAAAAACACAGCTGGAGGTATTACCATACCAAACCTAAGTCTATAGTACAAATCCATAGTTATAAAGACGGCCTGGTACTGGCTCCAAAATAGACACACAGATCAATGGATAAGGATTGAAGACCCAGATATAAGCCCACAAAATTACAGCCATTTGGTCTTTAACAAAGGGGCCCAAAGAATCCAATGGAAAAAGAACAGCATCTTCAACAAATGGTGCTGGCAAAACTGGATCTCCACATGCAGAAGATTAAAGCTGGACCCGTACTTGTCACCATGTACAAGACTTAATTCCAAATGGATCAAGGACCTTGATATCAGGCCAGAGACTATAAAAACCATAGGTGAAAGGATAGGGAACTCCCTCGAGCTGATTGGGCTAGGCCAACAGTTCCTAAACAGACATCCAATGGCACAGTCACTGCTACCAACTCTAAACAGTTGGGATCTTGTGAAATTAAAGAGCTTCTGTTCAAATAGAGAGATTGTAACATGAGCTCAAAGGCAACCCACAGAATGGGAGAAAATCTTCACTAACCACATATATGATAGAGCTCTACTGTCCAGAGTGCACAAAGAACTTAGAAAACTAAACTCCAAGGAAAACAATGGCCCAATTAAAAAATGGGCCCTGGAACTCAAAAGAAATTTTACCAGGGATGACATTAAAATGTCTAACAAATATCTTAAAAAATGCTCCACTTCTTTAGCCATCAGGGAAATGCAAATCAAAACCTCCCTGAGATATCATCTCACCCCGGTCAGGATGGCAAAAATACACAATACAAACAACAACAAATGCTGGAGAGGATGTGGAGAGAGGGGAACTCTCCTACATTGTTGGTGGGAATGCAGGCTCATACAGCCACTCTGGCGAGCCGTCTGGAGATTCTTAAAGAAATTAAAGATTGAAATACCATATGACCCTGCTATCCCACTTTTGGGAATAACCTCCCATGCAGCAGAGGTTCACCTCGATAGCATAAGCACAACCATGTTCATAGCAGCACTGTTTACAATAGCAAAGTCATGAAATCAACCCAAATGTCCAACAGTTGACGAGTGGATAAGGAAACTGTGGTACATCAATACAATGGAGTACTACTCAGCCATCAAAAATGATGAATTACTGGAATTTGCTGGGAAATGGATGTCATTAGAAACAATTATATTAAGTGAAGTATCCAAAACCCAGAAAATTAAGTGCCATATGTACTCCCTACTAGGTGGCTCCTAGTACCAAACTCACACAGCCCACATTGAGACACTCAAAGGTAAAACTATGTAATACAGTAATTGCAAGGATTATGAACAGAAGGGATGGGGTTGGAGGGCCACAGGAGACACAAGGAGAAAGGGGACCATGTTACAGCAGAGAAAATAGGCCTCCATCAAGGAATGCAAGTAAGTAATGAGACATCTGGTTAAGTTCACAGACTTTCGTTCCTGATTTTTTACAGCTGAGGGGGTATGATCTCACCAGAAGGGGAGGGCACATAGTCTTGCAGATAAAAAGTGATCATTTTGCAAATGGGTGACTGACCCCTCCCTCACCGACGTTTCCTGCTTTTATCACATCTACCCTTGAATGTGCTATTATAACAAGACTCCAGTTTAACATTTTTTTGTCTCTGACCAGGTGGTGACATACAGTGCCCATCAGGATGGAGTGAAGGGCATTGCAGGACCAGCAAAACTGCAAAAGAAAATCAACAAACCACAATCCAGAACTTCAGAGACTCTATATCAACCACCTAGAACTAGGCCAGACTAATCTCTCCCCATCCTGAAGCTCAGGGACATTTGCGGAAGAGGGGGCGGTAAGATTGTAAGAGCACAAGGATGGGAGGAGTAATGATTTGCAAGATTCTCCACACTAGTTAGGGCTGAAGCAATCATAATAGGACTTTGCATGCCCAGCGCAATGTCCAACACACTATTGACCTCACAAAGTCTAGCATCAGCTAAAGGCACCATGATCCTTGGAGGCAAGGGATTGATGGCCACGGTAGTGTTCCTATGCTTAAGGGGAACACAAGAAAGGGTTCAGGGAAATGCCACTGGGTCCTTGTATGTCATCGGAGAGGAGGGCCCAGAGGAGAGTTAGGCATACACAATAAAGGACTCTCTGGGAATTGGGGGGGAGGTACTGGGGGATGGAGAGGGAGGGAAGGGAGAGCAGGGGATTCGGGGGTAGGAGGAGGGAGGGAGGGAACTGGTCTACCTATTAAGTTTGTATGAACGGAAATAATAAAAAATGTATTAAAAAAATTGAACTATAAAACAAGCTATGTTCAACCCAAAACTCAACAGAGAGTCTTATCAGCAGAACTAATGAAGCAGTCAAGGGAGAAAAAACAAGTCACTTTTAAAGGTAAACCTATTAAAATAACAAATGACTTCTCAGTCGAAACAGTAAAAGCAAGAAGAGCTTGGAGAGACATACTTCAAGTATTGAATGAGCAAAAATGTCAACCCAGGCTGATTTATCCTGAAAAACTATCAGTCATGATCGAGGGAGAAAGAAAAATTTTCCAGCACAAAGACAACTTTAAGGGATACATGTCCACCAAACCAGGCCTTCAAAAAATGCTAGAAATGATACTCAAGCGTGAAGAAAAAAACAGGCATATCCAGGAGAACAGAAGGCAAATATAACACCATTAAAAGCGAAGCAATATACTTATAAAAGCTACTAAACATAATAATAAATGTCTGGAATTAACAATAGTTTCTCCATTATAACACTAAATGTTAATGGACTTAATTCACCGATCAAGAGACACAGACTACAAACTTGGCTTAAAAATCAAAATCCGGGCTGGAGAGGTGGCTCAGGGGTTAAGCCTCCGCCTTGCAGGCGGAAGGTCCCGAGTTCGGATCCCAGATCCCACGTATAGACGCCAGGCGGAAGCGGGGGCGGCCTGCGCTTCTGGTCCTGGTAGGGCGGAGCCTGTGAATCCCGGGGCAGAAGGAGGTGGAGGCGTCCATGGTGGTTCGCGAATTCGTCCGTGGTTCTACATATACACAGACACACACACAACACACACAGACACACACGCGCACACACATACACACGCACATGCGCACAGTTGAATAATAAATAATAATAAAAAAATTTAAAAAAAAAAATCAAAATCCATCAATCTGCTGCCTGCAGGAAACCCATCTCACCACAAAAGATAGGCACGTTCTAAAAATAAAAGGCTGGTCAACAATTCTGCAAGCAAATGGAAGCAGAAAACAGGCAGGGGTAGCCATTATGCTATCAGACAAAGTGGACTTCAAACCAAACAAAATTATAAGAGACACGGATAGATACTACATTTTAGTCACAGGTACAATTCACCAGGAAGACTTCACAATACTGAACATATATGCACCCAATACGGGCCCCTCCACATTCATTAAGAAAACCCTACAGCGTCTAAAGCAAGATATCAACCCAAAAACGATAATTCTTGGGGACTTCAACACCGCCCTCTCAACATGGGATAGATCAACAGGTCAAAAGCTTAACAGAGACACTTTGGAACTTAATCAAACCCTGAAAGAAATGGACCTTACAGATCTCTATCGAACTTTTCACCCACGCACCAAAGAATACAAATTTTTCTCAGCAGCACACGGAACTTTCTCCAAAATAGATCACATATTGGGCCACAAAATGAATCTACACATATACAAGAAAGTTGAAATTCTAACCTGTGCCCTATCAGACCACCACGGCCTAAAGCTGGACAACCACAACACAACAAACAAGAGAAAATACACTAACTCCTGGAAACTTAACACTATGATGCTGAATGAGAACTGGATTTAGGAAGAAATAAAAAAAGGAAATTCAAGATTTCCTGAAAGTGAATGATAACGAAAATACAACTTACCAAAATCTCTGGGACACAATGAAAGCTGTTCTAAGAGGTAAGTTCATAGCTCTTAATGCCTACATCAAAAAAATGGAAACATCAGAAATAAATACCTTAACGATGCACCTTAAAGCTTTAGAGAAACTAGAGCAATCTGATCCCAAAAGCAGTAGAAGAGAAGAGATTAGCAAAATGAGGGGAGAAATATCTGAAATCGAGATTAAGAAAACGATAGAAAAAATCAATCAAAAAGCTGGTTCTTTGAAAAAATCAACAAGATTGATACATCCCTAGCTAAACTAACCAAAAGCAAGAGAGAGAAAACCCAAATTAATAAAATTAGAAATGAACATGGAGTTATCACTACTGATACCCAAGAAATCCAGAGAATTATAACATCATATTTCAAAAACTTATACTCTGTGAAGTTTGACAACACAAAAGAGATGGATGAATTCCTAAGTAAGCACAACATGCCTTAATTGAATCAGGAAGTTGTGAATTATTTAAATAGTCCTATAACATATAAGGAAATTGAGGAAGTAATCTCGAATCTTCCCACCAAAAAATGTCCTGGACCAGATGGATTCAGCACAGAGTTCTACCAGACATTTAAGGAGTTAATAACACCAATACTCCTTTAAACTATTCCATGAAATAGCAAAGGAAGGAACACTACCAAATTCCTTCTATGAAGCTAATATCGTTTTAATCCCAAAACCTAATAAAGATTCACTTAAAAAAGAAATCTGTAGGCCGATCTCTCTGATGAACACAGACGCAAAAATTCTCAACAAAGTCTTAGCAAATCGGATTCAAAAACACATTAAAAAGATTATTCACGGGGACCAAGTAGGCTTCATCCCCGGCACACAAGGTTGGTTCAACATACGCAAATCAATAAATGTAATTCATCATTTAAACCAGTCCAAAATCCAAGACCACATGATCCTCTCGATAGATGCAGAAAAAGCTTTTGACAAGATCCAACAGCCTTTTATGATCAAAACGCTAGAGACAGTAGGAATGGAAGGAACCTTTATCAATATAATAAAAGCTATATACAACAAGCCCACAGCAAGGATTATGCTCAATGGGGAACAATTGGAAGCATTCCCACTTCGATCAGGAACTAGACAAGGCGGTTCACTCTCACCACTTCTATTCGATATTGTACTTGAAGTCTTAGCTGAAGCCATAAGACAAGAAAGGGACATAAGAGGGATTCAAATCGGCAAGGAAGAAGTCAAGCTATCCCTATTTGCAGATGACATGATCTTATACCTAAGTGATCCCAAAAACGCCACCAGGAAGCTCCTGGAACTAATTGAGAAGTTCAGCAGGGTGGCAGGATACAAAATAAATGTGCAAAAATCAGAGGCCTTCCTATATGCCCAGAATGAAAGAAGTGAAAAAGCCTTGAGACAAACAATCCCATTTACTATAGCCCCCCCCAAAAAATGAAATACCTTGGTATAAACCTAACCAAGGAGGTAAAAGACCTTTACAATGAAAACTTTAAAACCCTAAAAAAAGAAATAGCAGAAGACACCAGAAGGTGGAAAGACCTCCCTTGTTCCTGGATTGGCAGATTCAACATCGTAAAAATGACCATCCTACCAAAGGCAATATACAGATTCAATGCTGTACCAAATAAAATCCCAAAGCAATTCTTCAAAGAAGTTGACCAAACAATCTCAAAGTTCATATGGAGGCACAAAAGACCCAGGATAGCAAAGACAATCCTGAGTAACAAAAACACAGCTGGAGGTATTACCATACCAAACCTAAGTCTATAGTACAAATCCATAGTTATAAAGACGGCCTGGTACTGGCTCCAAAATAGACACACAGATCAATGGATAAGGATTGAAGACCCAGATATAAGCCCACAAAATTACAGCCATTTGGTCTTTAACAAAGGGGCCCAAAGAATCCAATGGAAAAAGAACAGCATCTTCAACAAATGGTGCTGGCAAAACTGGATCTCCACATGCAGAAGATTAAAGCTGGACCCGTACTTGTCACCATGTACAAGACTTAACTCTAAATGGATCAAGGACCTTTATATCAGGCCAGAGACTTTAAAAACCATAGTTGAAAGGATAGGGAACTCCCTCGAGCTGATTGGGCTAGGCCAACACTTCCTAAACAGACATCCAATGGCACAGTCACTGCTACCAACTCTCAACAGTTGGGATCTTGTGAAATTAAAGAGCTTCTGTTCAGATAAAGAGATTGTCACACGAGCTCAAAGGCAACCCACAGAATGGGAGAAAATATTCACTAACCACATATCTGACAGAGCTCTACTGTCCAGAGTACACAAAGAACTTAGAAAACTAAACTCCAAGGAAAACATTGGCCCAATTAAAAAATGGGCCCTGGAACTTCAAAGAAACTTTACCAGGGATGAAATTAAAATGTCTAACAAATATCTGAAAAAATGTTCCACTTCCTTCGCCATCAGGGAAATGCAAATCAAAACTTCCCTAAGCTATCATCTCACCCCGGTCAGGATGGCAAAAATCCACAATACAAACAACGACAAATGCTGGAGAGGATGTGGAGAGAGGGGAACTCTCCTACATTGTTGGTGGGAATGCAGGCTCATACAGCCACTCTGGCGAGCCGTCTGGAGATTCTTAAAGAAATTAAAGATTGAAATGCCATATGACCCTGCTATCCCACTTTTGGGAATAACCCCCCATGCAGCAGAGGTTCGCCTCGATAGCACAAGCTCGACCATGTTCATAGCAGCACTGTTTACAATAGCAAAGTCATGGAATCAACCCAAATGTCCAACAGTTGACGAGTGGATAAGGAAACTGTGGTACATCTATACAATGGAGTACTACTCAGCCATCAAAAATGATGAATTACTGGAATTTGCTGGGAAATGGATGTCATTAGAAAGAATTATATTAAGTGAAGTATCCCAAACCCAGAAAATTAAGCGCCGTATGTACTCCCTAATAGGTGGCTCCTAGTACCAAACTCACCCAGCCCACATTGAGACACTCAAAAGTAAACCTATGTAACACAATAATTGCAAGGATTATGAACAAGAGAGATGGGGTAGGAGGGCCACACCAGAAACAAGGAGAGAGGGGACCATGTTACAGCAGAGAAAATAGGCCTCCATCAAGGTCTGCAAGTAAGTAATGAGAAACCTGGTTAAGTTCACAGACGTTCTTTCCTGATCTCACCAGAAGGGGAGGGCATATAGTCTAGCAGATAAAAAGTAATCATTTTGCAAATGGGTGATGGACCCCTCCCTCACTGATGTTTCCTACTCTTATTACATCTACCCTTGAATGTGCTCTTATAACAAGACTCCAGTTTAACAACTTTTTGTCTCTGGCCAGGGGGTGACATACAGTGCCCAGCAGAATGGAGTGAAGGTCATTGCAGGAGCAGCAAAACTGCAAAAGAAAATCAACAAACCACAATCCAGAACTTCAGAGACTATATCAATCACATAGAACTAGGCCAGCCTAATCTCTCCCCATCCTGGAGCTCAGGGACATTTGCGGAAGAGGGGGCGGTAAGATTGTAAGAGCAAAAGGATGGGAGGAGCAACGATTTGCAAGATTCTCAACAATAGTTGGGGCCAAAGCAATCATAATGGGACTTTGCATGCCCTGCGCAATGTCCAGCGCACTGTTGCCCTCATCAAGTCTAGCATCTGTTAAGGGCACCGAGACCCCTGGAGGCAAGGAATTGACAGCCATAGTAGTGATCTTATGCTTAAGGGGAACAAGAGAAAGGGCTTATGGAAATGCCACTGGGTCCTTATATGTCATCGGAGAGGAGGACCCAGTGGAGAGTTAGGCGTACACAATAAAGGACTCTCTGGGAATTGGGGGGAGGCACTGGGGGAAGGGGAGGAGGAGGAGGGGGTTCAGGGGGAGGAGGGGGGAGGGAGGGCACTGGTAAAAAATTTTAAAATGTATAATTAAATTTTTAATAAAAAAAGAACTAATGAAGCAGAAAATAGAATTTCAGATCTTGAAGATAAAGTGGAAGTATGAAGCAGCTGAATGGAAGAGGTTGGTAAAGCCAAAAAGATACTTGAGACTAATATTCAAGAGGTATGGGACACTCTGAAGAAGCCTAACATGTGCATTCATGGCATACCAGAGCAAGAATCCCATAGTACCACGCCTAAGGAAATTTTTCTAATTATCATAAATAAAAACTTCCCTCATCTAAAGAATAAGAGACAGATCCAAATACAAGAGTCATTCAGCACCCCAAACAGATAAGACCAAAATAGAAACTTGCCATGGCAAATAATATTCAAAACGCTCCATATTCAAGACAAAGAAAAGGTGCTGAGAGCTTCAAGGGAAAAAAAAGTCACTTTTAAAGATAAACCTACAAAAATAACAAATGACTTCTCAATAGAAACATTAAAAGCAAGAAGAGCTTGCAGAGACGTACTTCAAGTATTGAATGAGCAAAAATGTCAACCCAGGCTGATAGCAAAAGTATCCGTCAAGATTGAGGGAGAAAGAAAAGTTTTCCAGCACAAAGACAACTTCAAGGGATACATGTCTACCAAAACAGGCCTTCCAAAAATGCTAGAAAGGATATTCAATCTTGAAGAAAAAAACAAGCATATCCCAGAGAACAGAAGGGAAGTATAATACCACAAAAATCTAAAAGCCATATAATACACTTACGAAAACCACTAAACATAAAAAAATGTCCAGAATTAAGAATAATTTCTCGAATATAACATTAAATGTCAATAGAATTAACTCACCAATCAAGAGACACAGATTACAAACTTGGATTAAAAATCACAACCCATCACTCTTCTGCATTTAGGAAACTCATCTCACCACAAAAGATAGGAACATCCTAAAAATGAAAGACTGGTCCAAAATCCTGCAAGCTAATGGAACCAGGAAACTGCCAGGGTAGCCATTATGCTATCGGACAAAGTGGACTTCAAACCAATAAAAATTATAAGAGACACAAATGGATACTACATTTTAGTCACAGGTACAGTTCACCAGGAAGACGTCACAACACTGAACATATATGCACTTAATATGGGCCCCCATCCACATTCATTAAGCAAACCCTCCAGCTTCTATACTGAGATATCAAACCCCAACCAAATAATTCTTGGGGATTTCAACACTGCCCTCTCAACATGGGATAGATGAACAAGTCAAAAACGTAACAGAGACACATTAGAACTTAATCAAATGCTTAATGAAATGGACCTTACAGATTTCTATCAAACTCTTCATTCACGCACCGAAGAACATATATTTTTCTCAGCACTACATGGAACTTTCTCCAAAATAGATGAACTGTTGGGCCACAAAATGAATCTCCACATGCGGGGCTGATTTCCCCACGCACACACTGTAACGACTCCAGGTCGTCGGGGCAGAGAAAGGCAAACGTGCTGCAGGTCCTTCATCCCCTCACCCAAATCCAAGGGACTCCGGACACAGCAGGGAGTTTGTCAAGGTGAGACTCATTCACTCACACATTCACTCACTCAATTACACAGCTGCTGGCTGCGATGATGAAGATAAGTAAAGCCTGACCGCCCGCACCTCCGCCTCAACCCTCCAGAGACTCGGCCACGGATGGGGAGTTTGTCAGAGCAAGATCCGGTTTATTGGGGGTAACAAATCAGCTTATATAGACAAAAAATCAGAGAGTGCAAAACAGGCAGCCAATTACCTTAATGGTCAGCACAACACACAGGCAGCATAGGTCAAACTAAACATATATCTATGTCAGCTCCTATAAGCCAATTAGGGCTCTCTGTAATGTGATCAGGGTTAGGCCTAGGACACTAGCTTCCAGCGCCATGTTTGGTCCCATGTGCTAAGCCATGCCCTGCTCACTCACTCCCAGACCATTATTCCTGGGCAGGCCCAACATCCACATATACAGGAAAGTTGAAATTCTAGCCTGCACCATATCAGACCACCATGGTCTAAAGCTTGACATCCACAACACAACAAACAACAGAAAATACACTAACTCCTGGAAAGTAAACACTATGATGCTAAATGAGAATTGAATTCAGGAAAAAAATTAAAAAGGAAATTCAAGATTTCCTGGAAGCAAACAATAAAGAAAATACAACTTATCAAAATCTTTGGGACACAATGAAAGCTGTCCTAAGAGGTAAGTTCAAAGCTCTTAATGCCTACATCAAAAAAGGGAAACATCACAAATAAAGAACTTAACAACGCAGCTTAAAGTTTTAGAGACAATAGAGCAATCTGATCCCAAAAGCAATAGAAAAAAGGAGATTAGCAAAATAAGGGGAGAAATATCCGAAATTGCACTTAAGAAAATAATACAGACACCCAACCACCCCGGAGCCCCACGTGTCCCGGCGGTGAGCACCCAGGCTGACTCCGGCCTGGCCTGCGCCCCGGCCCGGACGACCCCAGCCCCCTCCGCGCCACCCGCTGCCCAAGGTCCCAGGTGAAGAATTCTGCCACTGAGCGAGCGAGTGAAAGAGCCCAGCCCAGCCCCGCCCCCCACCCGGGAGCCGCCCGGCCAGCAGCACGACCCAGCGTGACCGATGGCTTTGCCCCCGGGGCCCCGCCCCCCTCCGCTCTGACCTTCCCAAGTCGCAGGTGAAGAATTCTGCCATCAACATCAGACCCTCTGCCTCTCTGGCCCACCAGGGACCTACGCACGTGGTCCAGAGAAGACACACTGCTACTCAGAATTCAATAGAGTCCAAAGGAAACTCAAGCAAAATTCTAAGGAAAAAAGGGAACACAGGCCATACAGCTGGACTCCACTACAATCAGTATATCACGTGGGTGAGTTTCTTCTCATCCAGCCCAAAGATAAGTAAACTTTTTCTTTTCACCTTACTGATCCTTTAAAGTATCAATGCTGTAGATCAACTTTCTCATATAGCCACCCCACAACATACAACTCCAGGGAGTACACCACTCACCCCCACATTTCACCAAGATACTAAATCGTAAAAGTGCACTACCAAACTAATATTCACCCCCTGGTAACATAACCTGACTTAACTGACGTACTAACAGCCTAGTAGCCTCATCTAGGATACAACAATAAAGATACACAAACATACCCAATCCAAGGCAAGCACTAGTAATAACTGGCAAGCATAACAATACCAACTACGTCGATTCAGTGAAAAACACACAGAAACTGAAAGGTCCTAAAAAACAAAACAACAATGTACAAGTCAAAGTGCAGATCCACGAGAAACAAAACCCAAGAACACCAATCTCCTGCCAAAAGAATCCATCCCATAATGAGGGATTCCGACAAGAACAAATCCACAGAAAATAGCCATGAAAGCCAGACCCAACATAACGACTTTCAGAGTATGATCATTACCATGATTAATACTATGAAAGAGGAAATCCAGGAGGAGTTAAACAACCTCATCAACCACTTTGAACAGGAACACAAAAGGCACTTGGAGGAGTTGAGAAAAACAGTACAAGAAACAAAAATAGGTATGGAGCAATTAAAACAGTCTCAGGCAGAGTTTAAAATTGAACTAAAAGACAAGTTGTCTTCAACCCAAAACTCAACAGAGAGTCTTATCAGCAGAACAAATGAGGCAGAAAACAGAATTTCAGATCTTGAAGACAAAGTGGGAGAATTAACCAGCTCAATGGAAGAGATTGTTAAAGCCAAAAAGATACTGAAGAGGAACATTCAAGAGATATGGGGCACCCTCAAGAAGCCTAACATGCGCATTCATGGAAGACCAGAACAAGAATCCCAAAATACCACACCGGAGGAAATATTTCAATTCATCATAAATGAAAACTTCCCACAACTAAAGAATGAGAGGCCTATCCAAATACAAGAGGCATTTCGCACTCCAAACAGATATGACCAAAATAGAAAATCGCCACGGAAAATAATAGTCAAAACACTCCAAATTCAAGACAAAGAAAAGGTGCTGAGAGCTTCAAGGGAGAAAAAACAAGTCACTTTTAAAGGTAAACCTATTAGAATAACAAATGACTACTCAATGGAAACAGTAAAAGCAAGAAGAGCTTGGAGGGACATACTTCAAGTATTAAATGAGCAAAAATGCCAACCAGACTGATACACCCAGCAAAACTAACTGTCATGATTGAGGGAGAAAGAAAAGTTTTCCAGCACAAAGACAACTTCAAGGGATACATGTCTACCAACCAGGCCTTCAAAAAATCCTAGAAATGATACTCAAGCTTGAAGAAAAGAACAAGCGTATCCAGGAGGACAGAAGGGAAGTATAATACCACCAAAACATAAATATCAAACAACATGCTTACAAAACCTACTAAACATAAAAAATGTCCAGAACTAAAAATAATTTCTCCATTATAACATTAAATGTCAATGGTATTAACTCGCCGATTAAGAGACACATATTACAAACTTGGATTAAAAACCACAATCCAACAATCTGCTGCCTTCAGGAAACTCATCTCACCACCAAAGATAGGCACATCCTAAGAATGAAAGGCTGGTCCAAAATCTTGCAAGCTAATAGAACCAGGAAACAGACAGGGGTAGCCATTATGCTTTCAGACAAAGTGGACTTCAAACCAAAGAAAATCATAAGAGACATAGATGGATACTACATTTTAGTCACAGGTACAATTCACCAGGAAGACTTCACAATACTGAACATTTATGCACCCAATACGGGCCCTGCACATTCATTAAGAAAACCCTACAGCGTCTAAAGCAAGAAATCAACCCCCAAATGATAATTCTTGGGGACTTCAACACCGCCCTCTCAACATGGGATAGATCAAGAGGTCAAAAGCTTAACAGAGACACTTTGGAACTTAATCAAACCCTTAAAAAAATGGACCTTACAGATCTCTATCGAACTTTTCACCCACGCACCAAAGAATACACATTTTTCTCAGCAGCACACGGAACTTTCTCCAAAATAGATCACATATTGGGCCACAAAACGAATCTACACATGTACAAAAAAGTTGAAATTCTAACTTGTGCCCTATCAGACCACCATGGCCTAAAGCTGGACATCCACAACACAACAAACAAGAGAAAATACACTAACTCCTGGAAACTTAACAATATGATGCTGAATGAGAACTGGATTCAGGAAGAAATTAAACAGGAAATTCAAGATTTCCTGAAAGTGAACGATAATGAAAATACAACTTACCAAAATCTCTGGGACACAATGAAAGCTGTTCTAAGAGGTAAGTTCATAGCTCTTAATGCCTACATCAAAAAAATGGAAACATCAGAAATAAACAACTTAACGATGCAGCTTAAGGCTTTAGAGAAACTAGAGCAATCTGATCCCAAAAGTAGTAGAAGAGAGGAGATTAGCAAAATAAGGGGAGAAATATCTGAAATCGAGATTAAGAAAACGATAGAAAAAATCAACCAGTCAAAAAGCTGGTTCTTTGAAAAAATCAATAAGATAGATACACCCCTAGCTAAATTAACCAAAAGTAAGAGAGAGAAAACCCAAATTAACAAAATTAGAAATGAACATGGAGATATCACTACGGATACCCAAGAAATCCAGAGAATTATACCATCATATTTCCAAAACTTATACTCAGTGAAGTTTCACAACACGCAAGAGATGGACGAATTTCTAAGTAAACATATCTTACCTAAATTGGATCAGGAAGTTGTGAATTACTTAAATGGCCCTATAACATATAAGGAAATTGAAGAAGTAATCTCGAATCTTCCCACCAAAAAATGTCCTGGACCAGATGGATTCAGCACAGAATTCTACCAGACATTTAAGGAGTCAATAACACCAATACTCCTTAAACTGTTCCATCAAATAGCAAAGGAAGGAACACCACCAAATTCCTTCTATGAAGTTAATATCGTCTTAATCCCAAAACCTAATAAAGATTCACTTAAAAAAGAAATCTACAACTTACCAAAATCTCTGGGACACAATGAAAGCTGTTCTAAGAGGTAAGTTCATAGCTCTTAATGCCCACGTCAAAAAAATGGAAACATCAGAAATAAACAACTTAACAATGCAGCTTAAAGCTTTAGAGAAACTAGAGCAATCTGATCCTAAAAGCAGTAGAAGAGAAGAGATTAGCAAAATAAGGGGAGAAATATCTGAAATCGAGACTAAGAAAACGATAGAAAAAATCAACCAATCAAAAAGCTGGTTCTTTGAAAAAATCAACAAGACGGATATAATGATTTTTAAGATGAGGTCTACTGCCTCTTTTAAAGGACATTTCTTACAGGATAACTAATGTGAAAACAGCAGGAAACCATCAAGTAGGGAAAAAAACATATATGGTACTTGGATGTACAAAAGGTTTAAAAAAGTTTATAAAATAAAATATCTTACTTAAAAATTAAAGTATGTACAGGAGGTTTATGAGTTGGTTACTTAAAAAGAATGTTAAAGTATATTATAAAGGTGTATAAAATGTTAGATTTTAAAAAATTATATATTATGTTTCTACCATGCTATAAAAGAAAAGACACTGAGCCTCAGAAATTAGAAACTATGAATTAAGCTTCATGTATTCAAATGTATATCAATTGTCTGTTTTGATTAAGCAGAAATTTGGTTACTCATAAAATCCCAACTTCTCAAGGGTGGCGGGAAGCTCATCGGCAGGACATGAGCTGAGTGCACCTATCACTCTTCCCACCCTAGGAAAGGTCTGAGACTAGGGCCTGCAGCGGCCCTAGCAGAGCCCTCCCCGCTCCCGGGGAGGTGAGTTCCCAGAGAGCAGAGCTCCACACGGGGGATGACTGGCAGGAGAAGCTGCGGCCCCGCCCCGTGGAGCTTGGAACAGACTTAAGGCTAGCTAGGGAGTTTCTCTAAATCTTGGACTTCACGGTGTTGCAGTCCTCCTGCATGGTTGCTGATAAATGACGATCACACAGCTTAAGGGAATGAGGAGTTTACTTTCTTATGACAGTCCAGTTACAGTTCACAGTCTAGCTTGATGGGAGAGCATGCACCAACACCAGGGCTGAGGGAACTGGCCACACCATCACCACATAATGCTGAGAGATGGACAATCCTTACTTGCCAGACCAGCATGTCTGGCCATGTAAACAGAAGGATGCCAACTCTCCCAACCAGCTCTCTGTGATTTATCCAGGGCCTAATCCCACCCACCATGGGCTGGATCTTCCCTATCAGCTAGACAAGCTCCTTCAGGTTTGCTCTGGGCTTAACTCAACCATCAATTCTTTACAACTGTGCCCAGAGCTCAAACCCTCAAGTCAAGTTGACACCTGTGCTTAACTATGACACTCCACCCCTTGTCAACTTTACACAAAAACAATAGCACTTTTAAACTATAACCTTTCCTTGTCCCCACAGATGTTAAAAAATATAAATACATTCCGTGGACAAATTTAAAATGTTCTCATTAAAACTTCAGTTCCAACATTTTAAAAGTTCAAAGTTTAACTTTAAAAGGGTAGTAAATCAGAATAAGTTAAATACTTTAAAACAAATAAAGCATTAAAACAGAAGGATCTTGATACAATAAGAAAACATTTAAATTAAGATCAAAGTCCAGCAAATTACCGCATCCTGTATTTCAATGTCCATCTTCTGTTGCTCATCATGTAATCAAAATGGCTCAAAAAGTTCAGGAATTCCCAGCCCCTGTTTCCAGCTCAAAGTTGTGAAAGCAGAGTTCCTTTAGAACCAGGCTGAATCTCCACTCGAAGCAGTCCTCAGCATACATCCCATGGTTCTGGCATCTCCAACACTCTGGGTTCACCTCTGCAGGTATAAGCTTCACCTTCTCTTGCAGGACTCTACACCTGCCACTCGGTGCCAAGCTTTTGCTGCTTTCCATGAACCCCTCAAATCATTCACCAAAACCAGTACCACCTGGGGGATGCTGCCAGACTCCAAAGTGAATTTGAAATGTAGCTAAGTCCACATGAGCCACAGCTACACCAAGTTTTATAGGCTGATGCTGAAAAAGCCTCTTTTAGGCAGCCAAACATCCAAAGGGCAAGAAACGGCTTTAACTTGGGTTTTTGGCCCCTGAAGGAATTTAAGTTTTCAAACCACATACCTGCCATATGGTGGTTTTCACGTTTTCCACTGTCCCAGTGCAAGTCACTAGGTTTTCCTTCATTGATACTCATTTCTCCAACAACATCAGATATTCTGCTGCCTGCCCTTTGCACATCCAAACCTTTAAGGCTGCCAACACAGCTCTCCTCTGTCAAGCAAACCAGTCCATCATCTTTAAATTCAGCTTTACCAAAGTCCTTGTTCCTCTCATCACAAATTGGGTCCAAACAATCTCTCTTAGCAACTGGCCCACTAAACTCTGAAGAACGGTATTTGTAAATCCACAAAGTGAAAATTCTCAAGCATTTCCAAGTTTGTCCAGCAGAACTGTTCAAAAGCCACAAAATCCACACAGTCAGATTTATCAGCAACATCCCACTTCCTGGGTACCAAATTTTGTTGCAGTCCTCCTGCATGGTTGGTGATAAATGACCATCACACAGCTTAAGCGAACAAGGAGTTTACTTTCTTACGACAGTCCAGTTACAGTTCACAGTCCAGCTTGATGGGAAAGCATGCACCAACACCAGGGCTGAGGGAACTGGCCACACCATCACCACATAATGCTGAAAGATGGGCGATCCTTACTTGCCAGACCAGCATGTCTGGCCATGTGAACAGAAGGATGCCAACTCTCCCAACCAGCTCTCTGTGATTTATCCAGGGCCTAATCCCACCCACCATGGGCTGGATCTTCCCTATCAGCTAGACAATCTCCTTCAGGTTTGCTCTGGGCTTAACTCAACCATCAACTCTCTACAACTGTGCCCAGAGCTCAAACCGTCAACAGTCAAGTTGACACCTGTGCTTAACTATGACATATGGTAAAAGAGACTCTGCTAAACCAATCTCTGCTCACCTTTTGGAGCAGGCTTCTCCTGGAGGGGGAGAAAAAAGAGCATCTTTAAAATGGGGGAGGGAATGTTTTAACCTCTGTGTGAATGTGTGAGTGAATGTCCGCCTGAGGTGGGAAACCTTTTGCACCTTTGTGCTCAAGTTTGTAGTCCCACGGAAAGAACCCTAAGATCTCTTAAAGCCACGGGATTCAATTGGACAAGTTTGCGTTTCCATGGCGATAACATACGGTCTAGGGTGGGATCAGATTAGAATCTGATCACAAGTCACAAAGCTGCCGAACCCACTATGGCCAAGTTATCACCCATGACTCTGCAAAGAGTGTGGCCAGACTGGTACTTGAATGATCTCTCCTGGAGGGATTCCCAGCCTTTGTCTGTCTGCATTGTGTGGTGGGGATCAATGTGACTCTAGCTCTTTGTCTGCATAGTCCAGTGAGGATCAATGTGACTTTAGCTCTTGTTAGTCAATGGAAGGGAATTCCTAGAAATGTTTGCCCTGAAGGAAAGTGCTTCAAGTCTGAGACAATGACCATACTGTTTCAATAGCATAGAGAGATGCAGGAAGCTTCAGGCATGTGTGGACCATGGACGCTCCCCTTTTAGTGTCACGTGCTCCACGCCACGGGCAATGTCAGTGGATGTCTCTGCTGACCACGCTGCATATATAGTACTTGGCAGAACTCTGCTGAGCCATGCGTCCTTTCCTCAAGTCCAGGTCCACTAAACTGAAGCCAAAAGAGAGATTTCCTCTTCCCGTGTCCAGGGACTATCTAGAAAATGCAAATGCTTAGTCCTACCAACCTGAAAGGGAGTCAACTTGTAGTGTATTCTCGGACATGCCCTGTATACATCTTAGACAAGCGATGACCCCAGGAAGATCTTTAAGTTATAATACCATCCAACTAGACAAACAATGGCAAACACATGACAGAAAATTAAGAGACTATAGAGATCTGTACCAAAAGTATCAGCTAGTAGCTCAGGAAAAGCTTTGCCTCCCAATGCCCTCAAGACTAAGATGGAACAGGAATTTCATCTAGCTTCCACATCAGCCAAACTCCCATGTGGAGGATGACAGGATCCTCATCTGTTAGGGAGAAATAGGCCCCCATCTGGAGGATAGCATCCTCATCTGCAAGGGAGAGGTTGACACACTGTGATTAAGTAGTCCTGAGGAGACCTAGAACCCGATTTTGGTTTTCTTTTAGTTCTTGTACATAGCTTTCATAATGTGGCCCAGTCAGAGCACAGCCATTAGCACTAACTAGAGACAGGCTGAGAGCTTGGAATGCTTGGAATGCGGCCCCACATGCCTAGCTGAGTGCCTGAAAAGAATGGTTCAGCGGACTGGAGCTGCCCACCCTGCTTACCATAAAAGTCTAGGGGATGCCCCAGGGCAGCTCCAGCTTGGACATAGGCCAATCAGAGGCCAGCAACCATTTGTCAATAACAGAAGAGAAAATCTCAGGTGTTATGGGTAGTAAGGTTGCAATTCAAACTGCTCACAGACAAGGGGGAGGGGGCCCAATCCCTGCGCGCCAAAACTGTTGACTGTTAGCCAATCATGTGACTACTAAGTTGGAAGCCCCCTCCCCCCACCTGTAAACTATAAAACTTCACCCGGACAAAGGGCCACATGCTTTTCCAGCTTGACACTCCTGTTGGCCGGTTGTGAGCCAGGTTCGAATCTGCTAATAAAGACCCTTATGCGGATTTGCAGCTGGTCTTGGCTCCTTGTTGATTTTTGGGACCCCAGAATCTGGCCACAACATTAGTGGGGGTTCATCCGGGATCCCAGAGATCCAAGGACCCCAAACTGGAGGGCGCCCAGTCGACTGGTGAGTGTCTTGTCTATCTGTCTGTCTGTCTGGTGTGTTGCGGCGCCTGGGGGAGGCCAATGTTAGGCTCAAGTGGATGCACAAGGGAGCTGTTGGCCAGGGGAAAGTTGGGGAGACATCCCCTTTCCCCCTTTGGAGAGGACATTTGGTTGGCCCTTTGTAGAGGGCAAGAGTCCTCATTTGGTTGATTTGGTTGTACTTGGTTTTTGGAGAGGACAAGAATCCTCATTTGATTGAGCGGGACCCGCCTTTGGTTTATTTTGGTATTTGTCTCCGGAACATTATATGGCATTTGTCTGTGTCTTATTGTTTGTTGGTGTTGGAATTTTGAAATGAAAGAGAGGATGGCATTTAGGAGTTGATCTTAAGAAGGGAAAGTTACAGACTTATTGCAGGTCCAAATGGCCCTCCTTTAACATAGGATGGCTGCTGGAAGGCTGTATTCCAGCCTGGGAGCCAAGATCATCCGGACCAAATTCCTTATGTTCTAGTCTGGCAGGATTTCATTGGGACCCCCCCCCAATTGGTTAAGCTCTTTCTTTCCTTCACAAAAGATAGAGTCTCCTAAAGTTTTGGCACCACAGCCGCTGCTGGCATGCCAGAGTACAGGGGGCGAATGAGCTTGGCAGCTGGGCCTGGGACTGAGCCACTGTATCCTGTACTCCACCCTATCAGCCACCATCTTTCCTCCCTCAGCCGCCATCTTCCTTGGCCATGAGGGGCTAGGGAGCCAAAGATGGCTGCCAGTGCCAGGCATATTTATACACCTAGACAAGTCCAGGAAACTGGCTTTTTCCCATTGGTTAATTCCCATTGAGGGCATGCTCAATTTAAATGCACATGCACACTTAAGAATAATCATTTGATAATATTAAAGGCCTAAGTACGTACTGACTAAAATATTGTTTTATCTTGATTTTTATGAAGCTTCACAAAGGTATTGTGTTTTTACCTAGGATCTGATAACATCACCTTTGTAATTCATTTAAAAAAATTAGACAAATATATTCATCTATTAAATATAAAGTTTCTTAAATAGTAATTTGGTTTTGGTACTAAGTTTTAAAGTTGAATCTGCTTTTGATATTTTTCATAATTAAACTAAACTGCTGGACTTAACTAATGAGATTTTGTTTTCAATAAAGTTTTCATAACTATTGATCTGCTTTTGATATTTTCAAAGGTGAGTTCAAGGCTGTTAGCAGTAAATTGTATGTTATTAACATGTTGTTATGTTTATGTGTTCTGTGTTTATTTATGGTATGTCTTGTGTTTCAACGTATCTATGGCCACTTCAATCTTCTTATTCATGTTGGGCACTAATATTTAAATTTTGGCATGCCATTTTTTTAAATACATGTATGCATACTTAAAAATAAGAATAAATGATTTTAATAACATCTAATGCCTTAACTATTTACATTTTGAATCGATTACAACTTTTTTTCTAATAGATTGTAAGTTTTCTTTCACGAAAAATTATCTTGCTTTGTTTTGATCTTTAGGACTACAAATGAAAATGTCATTGTGTTCTTAAAGTTTTTTCCATGTGTTCCCAAAAATAACAAAGCCATTATGATATTGCTTGATTAAACTTGCTCACTCCTTTGATTTCTTTTATAGAATTTTGTCCATCAAATCTAGCAACCAAGAAAATATAATTGTCTTCTAAAAATTTCATTAGAATTTCTTAATTCTCCTTGTGGTAAGATATAAGATATAATAGTACCTAAATATTTATATTGCCGGAAAAAAAAGGTTGCTTATCTAAACAGACGTACAGGTATTCTCCCACTTATTTATTTCACATTTGGTAATGTCCTGGTCTTCACAAAATTTAAAGAACTTTTTACAATTTGTGTTATAGCTATACATTTGGCTCTAAAAGATATTAAAGTACTACAATTAACTAAAATTTTTATAAATTATTTAACATTTTCATTTCAAAATGAGATTTAAGGTTGTTTATCTTTAATTTAATATTTTTGTATTTATATTATAAGGTTTATGTATTTTAAAGATTAATGCTAAAGTAAATAAGTAAATTGAGAGCTATTATATCTTAAATTTCAAGGTATGCATTTAAAAATGACTATATATAAATGTATATTGTCTACACAATTGCCAAATCAGACTCAACTCTTAATTTCTTTTGGAGATGAGGTCTGTTATTTGTTATCACCTCCTTTAAAAGACATTTCTTGAGATATAATTAATGTAAAAACAACAGGAGACCATCAAGTAAGAAAAAATATATATATATAAAAAGTATAATGCTTAGATGTACAAAAGGTTTGATAAAAGGTTTTTGGGATGAGACCTGTTGCTTAGAAGGTTAACGTGTGTACAGAAGGTTTATGAGTTGGTTACTTAAAAGAATGTTAAAATATGTTATAAAGGTTTGTGGAATGCTACATTTATAAAAAGATTAAAAATTAGAGATGATAGTTAATGGAAATGTTATACATTATGCTTCTCCCATGTTAAAAAAAAAAAGGACATTGAGCTTCAAAAATTAGAGATTAAGAATTAAGCTTCATGTATTCAAATGTATTTCAATTGTCTGTTTTGAGTAAATAGGAATTTGGTTACTAGGACCTGTGGAACTCTGGCAGGGGGGTCCTCATCCGCTCCCTGGGAGGTGGGTTCCCAGAGAGCAGGGCTCTGCTCAGCATCAAACCAATGGGAGAAGCAGAGGCCCATGCCGCCTCAGCTGCAGCTTGGAACAGACTCAAGACCAGCTGTTAAACCAATCCCTGCTCACCTTTTGGAGCAGACTTCTCCCGGAGGGGGAAGAAAAGGGCACTTTGAAATGGGGGAGGGAATGTCTTTAACCTCTGTGTGAATGTGTGAGTGAATGTCAGCCTGAGGTGGAAAACCTGTCACACCTCTATGCTTGAGTTTGTAGTCCCACAGCGAGATCCCTAAGATCTCTTAAAGCCACGGGATTCGATTGGGCCAGTTCTGTGTTTCCATGGTGATAGCATATGGTCTAGGGTGGGATCGGATTAGAATCCGGTCACAAGTCACGAAATAGCTGAACCCACTATGGCCAAGTTATCACCCATGACTCTGCAAGGAGTGTGGCCAGACTGGCACTTGAATGATCTCTCCTAGAGGGATTCCCATCCTTTGTCTGTCTGCACAGTGGGGGATCAATGTGACTTTAGCTTTTGTTAGCCAATAGAAGGAAATTCCTAAAAATGTTTGCTTTGAAGGAAAGTGCTTCATGTCTGAAACAATGACCATACTGCTTAAATAGCATAGAAAATTCAGGAAGCTTCAGGCATGTGTAGACCATGGATTCTCCTCTTTAGTGCATCACATTAGCATTAAATGGGGTCCTGGCCCCTCTGACCATGCCAGGAGTTAGTATCTGTCGGGTGGAGCCCTGGCTCCCCCGACCACTGGCTGTGTACAGCACTGACCTCAGTCAATGGCTGGGTTTATATACTGATTGACAGAACTCTGCTGAGTCATGTGTCCTTTCCCCAAGTCCAGGTCCACTAAACTGAAACAAAAGAGTCAACTTGTAGTATATTCTTGGACATGCCCTGTATACATCTTAAACAAGAGATGACCCCAGGAAGATCTTTAAGTTATAATACCATCCAACTAGACAAACAATGGCAAACAAATGACAGTTAAGAGACTAGAGATCTGTACCAAAAGTACCAGCTAGTAGCTCAGGAAAAGGTTTGTCTCAAAATAAGAATGCCCTCGAGATACTAAGGTGGAACAGGAATTTCATCTAGTTTCCACATTAGCCAAACTCTCATCTGGAGGACAGGGTCCTCATCTGTTAGAGAGAAATGGACCCCCATCTGGAGGATAGCATCCTCATCTGCAAGGGGGAGGTTGGAACACTATGATTAAATAGTCCACAGTCAGGAAACTTTCGTTTCTGTCTTAGAGGTAGAATCCTTTGTTTCTGTTTATTCTTTCTTTCTGTTCTATGTTGTCTTATGGCCCTACTGACAGATAAAATGGGACAGATGCAGATAACCCCTTTAACTTATTTTTGGACCATTTAAGGACTTTAAAATAGGGCAAGTGACTAATATAGAAAAAGGAAAGAAAAAGAGAAAGAACCAGAAAGCAAAGAAATCAGAACTTGACATTTGCCTTAGGGGATAGATTAAATACTAACAGGCACCCCAAGCAGATCAACCCAGGACCCCTTCCAACAGGGGAAAGGTGGAAAAGATGCTTTGAATATGACCAGACTGGGCGCTTTGAGAGGTTGCAAGCACAGGAAGCTTTCATGTGGCCAAGTCCCAACTATGGTAATCTCCACTGGAAGACGACTGCCCCCTGAACCCCAGGGCCCAGGGGTCAAGCCCTATGCTGAGTGAGGACCAATGAAATGGCCTGAAACTCTTAGCTTTCCTCCGATGGGAAAAAGGAGTCTGCTACTAATACCCAGCAAAAGAAAGCCCAAAATGCCAGGTTGACCATCTCATGAAAACCCTGGGTTTAACATGCAAATGGGAAGCCTCTTTGTTCCTCTGTTAATAGACAAGGGAGCACAAAATTCTAGTGCTCAACTTCCTTCCTAGGCTTTTGTCAACCTTTGATTTTACTAAATGTTTAGGATCAGAGGAATGACAGAGTCACCAGTCACCCACAAAGTAACTACTGAAATTGCTTAATGGTAATGTTTTTAGGCATTCCTTTGTTTACATGCCAAAATGCCAGAATATCTTGGGTTTAGGCTTAATAGAATAAAATATTTTAGCGCTGTTATAGAGTCATCCACGTGGTTCTGGTTTTAGATGCACCAAAGATGGTAAAAGAGGAAATCATAGACTCCAACCAGATAGCATGTAACAAAAGCTTACAGTTTAAAGACCCTAAGAAAGACAGTTTGTGCTATAGAGCTAAGATCAGACATGTTTAATAAAGTTTTGCCCTTGTCCTAAGAAGTTGCCTAAAGTTAAACTTAGTGCTTGACAGAGGGAAAATGCAATGGCAAACTTAAGGAGTAAACCAGGAAAAACAGCAAAACTCCAGGTGTTAAACAGAGTAGCTCCATTAGCGAATCAATGCTGGCTTTTCATTTAGATCAGAGAAATGGTGCTACATCCTTTTGGTCCCAAAAAGACTTATGTTGCTTTGTTTTTCAGAACCCAAAAAGGAGGATTAACTCAGATTGTTCTGTACAAATAATCAGTTCACATTGTTTTGGACAAGTTTTAGAATGTGATCTTAAATTTACAATAGCCAGAAGAGAAAGGTCTCCTTGGCTTTTACACCTTACAAACATGTGTTCTTTACTAATTCCTGCTTGCTTGTACCCACAGCAAGACTACTAAGCTTATTTGGTTTATCTCATGTGCCTTCTCAATTACAATGGTTTAATCCTTCTGTAGATCTTGGAGACTTAATTTACCTGTGTTCTGTCTCTTTTAGACCAACCTTGAAGTAATAAAGCCATCTATGAAAGACCTCTAGACCATCCCAGCATTTCATAGATGAGGATATCAGGATGCTCTTATTTCCTGCACCCTGATTCAGCAGGAAATAGCCAGAGTGAATCATTGCCCTTTTTCCCCAGAGCAGTCTGAATTCTCAAATAGGTTTATGGGGAAATGAGGCAGGATTGGAGCAGTCATGCTGGGATGGTCTCTCAAGGTCCTTGGAATTCCAGAAAAACATCCCCCACTTCTGGAATCACCCTGAAGGAACACTGCTACTGAGGAACTGACTCCAATCCTCCCAGAGATGAGATGCCCAACTTCCCTATAAAAGGATATGGAGTAATCTCGAATCTTCCCACCAAAAAATGTCCTGGACCAGATGGAATCAGCATAGAGTTCTACCAGACATTTAAGGAGTTAATAACACCAATACTCCTTAAACTGTTCCAACAAATAGCAGTGAGGAAGGAGCACTACAAAATTCCTTCTATGAAGCTAATATTGTTTTAATACCAAAACCTAATAAAGATACACTTAAAAAAGAAAATTATAGGCCAATCTCTCTGATGAACACAGATGCAAAGATTCTCAACAAAGTCTTAGCAAATCGGATTCAAAAACATATCAAAAAGATCATTCACAAGGACCAAGTAGGCTTTATCCCCGGCACATAAGGTTGGTTCAACATACGCAAATCAATAAATGTAATTCATAATATAAACCAGTCCAAAGCCCAAGACCACATGATACTCTCAATAGATGCAGAAAAAGCTTTTGACAAGATCCAGCAGCCTTTTATGATCAAAACGCTAGAGACAGTAGGAATGGAAGGAACCTTTATCAATATAATAAAAGCAGTATACAACAACCCTACAGCAAGGATTATACTCAATGGGGAAAAACTGGAAGCATTCCCACTTTGATCAGGAACTAGACAAAGCTGTCCACTCTCACCACTTCTATTCACTATTGTACTTGAAGCCTTAGCTGAAGCCATAAGACAAGAAAGGGACATAAAAGGGATTCAAATCAGCAAGGAAGAAGTCAAGCTATCCCTATTTGCAGATGACATGATCTTATACCTGAGTGATCCCAAAAAATCCACCAGGAAGCTCCTGAAACTAATTGAGAAGTTCAGCAGGGTGGCAGGATACAAAATAAATGTACGAAAATCAGTGGCTTTCCTATATGCCCAGAATGAAAGAAGTGAAAAAGCCCTGAGAGAAACAATCCCATTTACTATAGCCCCTAAAAAAATGAAATACCTTGGTATAAACCTAACCAAGGAGGTAAAAGACCTTTACAATGAAAACTTTAAAACCCTAAAGAAAGTAATTGCAGAAGACGCCAGAAGGTGGAAAGACCTCCCGTGTTCCTGGATTGGCAGAATCACATCATAAAAATGACCATCCTACCAAAGGCAATATACAAATTCAATGCTATACCAATTAAAATCCAAAAGCAATTCTTCAAAGAAGTTGACCAAACAATCTCAAAATTCATATGGAAGCACAAAAGACCCAGGATAGCAAAGACAATCCTGAGTAACAAAAACACTGCTGGAGGTATCACCATACCAAACCTTAGTCTATACTACAAATCCATAGTTGTAAAAATAGCCTGGTACTGGCTCCAAAATAGACACACAGATCAATGGATAAGGGTTGAAGACCCAGACATAAGCCCGCAAAATTGCAGCCATTTGGTCTTTGACAAAGGGGCCCAAAAAATCCAATGGAAAAAGAACAGCATCTTCAACAAATGGTGCTGGAAAAACTGGATCTCCATTTGTAGAAGATTAAAACTGGACCCGTACTTGTCACCTTGTACAAGACTTAATTACAAATGGATCAAGGACCTTGATTTAAGGCCAGAGACTATAAAAACCGTAGTTGAAAGGGTAGGGAATTCCCTCGAGCTGATTGGGCTAGGCCAACAGTTCCTAAACAGACATCCAATGGCACAGTCACTGCAACCAACTCTCAACAGATGGGATCTTGTGAAATTAAAGAGATTGTAACACGAGCTCAAAGGCAACCCACAGAATGGGAGAAAATCTTCACTAACCACATATCTGATAGAGCTCTATTATCCAGAGTGCACAAAGAACTTAGAAAACTAAACACCAAGGAAACTAATGGCCCAATTAAAAAATGGGCCCTGGAACTTAAAAGAAATTTTACCAGAGATGAAATTAAAATGTCTAACAAATATCTTAAAAAATGCTCCACTTCCTTAGCCATCAGGGAAATGCAAATCAAAACTTCCCTGAGATATCATCTCACCCCAGTCAGGATGGTAAAAATCCACAATACAAACAACACCAACTGCTGGAGACGATGTGGAGAGAAGGGAACTCTCCTATATTGCTGGTGGGAAGGCAGGCTCATACAGCCACTCTGGCGAGCCGTCTGGAGATTCTTAAAGAATTTAAAGATTGAAATGCCATATGACCCTGCTATTCCACTTTTGGGAATAACTCCCCATGTAGAGGTTCACCTCAATAGCACAAGTGCGACCATGTTCATAGCAGCACTGTTTACAATAGCAAAGTCATGGAATCAACACAAATGTCCCACAGTTGACGAGTGGATAAGGAAACTGTGGTACATCTATACTATGGAGTACTACTCAGTCATCAAAAATGATGAATTAATGAAATTTGCCAGGAAATGGATGGCATTAGAAATTATATTGAGTGAAGTATCCCAGACCCAGAAAATTAAGCACCATATGTACTCCCTAATAGGTGGCTCCTAGTACCAAACCCACCCAGCCCACCTAGAGACACTCGATGATAAATCTCTGTAATTCAGTAATTGCAAGGAGTATGAATAGGACGGATGGGGTAGGAAGGCCACACCAGAAACAAGGAGAGAGGGGACCATGTTACAGCAGAGAGAAATAGGCCTCCATCAAGGACTGCAAGTAAGCAATGAGGCATCTGGTTAAGTTCACAGACTTTTCGTTCCTGATCATTTACAATGAGGGGGGTGATCTCACCAGAAGGGGAGGGTATATAGTCTGGCAGATAAGAAGGAAACCATTTTGCAAATGGGTGATTGGCCCCTCCCTCTGTGGTTTCCTACTTTTATTACATCTACCTTTGAATATACTCTTATAACAGAACTCTAGTTTAACAGCTTTTTATCTCTGGCCAGGGGGTGACATCCAATACCCATCAGGATGGAGTGAAGGGCATTGCAAGAGCAGCAAAACTGGAAAAAAAATCAACAAACCATAATCCAGAACTTCAGAGACTCTATATCAACCACCTGGAACTAGGCCAGCCTAATCTCTCCCCCATCCTGAAGCTCAGGGAAATTTGCAAAAGAGGGGCGGTAAGAGTGTAAGAGCACAAGGATGGGAGGAGCAATGAATGCGAAGTACTCCACCAAGCTAGGCCAAAGCAATCATAATGGACTTTGCATGCCCTCCGCAATGTCCAACACACTATTGACCCCACAAAGTCTAGCATTTGCTAAAAGCACCAAGATCCGGTGGAGGCAGGATTGACAGCCAAAATAGTGTTCCTATCTTAAGAACAAAGGAAAGGGTCAGGGAAATGCCGCTGTGGTCCTTGTATGTCACGGAGAGGAGGACCCAGAGAGATTTTGGCATGCACATTAAAGGATTCTCCGGGATTGGGGGAGGGGAGACACTGGAAGGTGGGGAGGGAGGGTGAGGGGAGGGGGAGGCAGAGGGTCGCGGGGGAGGAGGAGAGGGAGGGAAGTGGTGTACCTATTAAGTTTGTATGAGCAGAAATAATAATAAAAAAACCTGAAAAATAAATGTTATGCATTATGCTTCTTCCA
This sequence comes from Typhlomys cinereus, assembly GCA_023101885.1. Lineage (NCBI taxonomy): Eukaryota > Metazoa > Chordata > Mammalia > Rodentia > Platacanthomyidae > Typhlomys > Typhlomys cinereus. The sequence continues at coordinate 149,178 of JALPQD010000275.1, forward strand.
TGCTATAGAAGAAAAGACATGAGACTCAGAAATAGAGTAAGAATTAAGCTTCATGTATTCAAATATATTAAATGGTCTGTTTTGTTTAAGCAAGAATTTAATTACTCATAAAAATCCCCAACTTCTCAAGGGCGGGTAACCTAGGACTTAATTTGGAGAAAGAAAAGAAAAGAAAAAGAACCAGAAAACAAGTCAAAACTTGGCATTTGCCTAAGGGGATACATAAAATACTAACAGACACACCCAAGCAGATCAACCCAGGACCCCTTCCAACAGGGGAAATATGAAAAAGATGCTTTAAATATGACCAGAGTAGGCACTTTGAGAGGTTGCAAGCACAGGAAGCTTCCATATGGCCTATATCCTGACCATGGTAATCTCCACTGGAGGAAGATTGCCCCCTGAACCCCAGGGCCCAGGGAAGCCCTCTGCCAGGGACCAATGAAATGGCCTAAAGCTCCTAGCTTCCCTCCGACAGGAAAAGGAGTTTGCTACTGATATCCAGCAAAAGAAGGCCCAAAATGCCAGGTTGAACATCTCATGAGAACCTTGGGTTTAACATGCATGTGGGAAGCTTCTTTGTTTCTATGTTAATAAACAAGGGAGCACAAACTTCTAGTGTTCAACTTCCTTCCTAGGCTTTTGTCAATCTTTGATTTTACTAAAATGTTAATAATCAAGAATATGACAGGTTCATCAGTCACAAAGTAACTACTGAGATTCTTTATATGCTTAATGATGTTACTTTTAGACATTCCTTTGTGTAATGAAACAAGATAGGCAGTTCACATTGTTTTAAACAGATTTTAAGATGTGATCATAGAGATTTACAGCTGCCAGAGGGGGGAAAAAAAGGTCTTCAGTAAGTAGATTAGTTCTTGGTTTTTCACCAGACTAAGGCAATGACTATTCCAGGTGATGTAACAGATTTTCTTTACTAACTCTTGCCTGTACCCACAGTAAGATTACTGAGCTTATTGGCTTATCCCATGTGCCTTCCCAGCTACAATAGTTTAATCCTTGTGTAGATCTTAAAAGTTTAAACTGTGTTTTGTCTCTTTTATAGGGACCTTAAAGTAATTAAGCCATCTGTCAAAAACCTCTAGACCATCCCAGCACTTCACAGATGAGGACATCAGACTGCTTTCATGTTCATTGTCCCCTCTCAGCAGGAAGTAGCCAAGAGCAGTCATCGTCCCTCATCCCCTAAACAGTCTGGTTCCTCAAATAGGTTAAGGGGTAAAGTAGGCAGTTTGAGACAGCCATGCTGGGATGGGTCTCTCAAGTCTTTAAAGTTCTTTAGAATTCCAAAAAGACATCCCCTTCTGCTGGATGATCCCATATCCAACCAAATTAAAGGCCCAACTATTAAAACAAAAAGGGAGAATAAGCCCACACCAACAGCTAGGGTTGGCATTATTTACCATCAACATTTTAAATTTTCAAAAGGGACAACTTGAATCGAGATTCCAAAGACACTGGGGAAGCCTATCCACCAAACCTTCTGTCAAGAAACTATCCATGGTGTGCTCTAGGAAGATGCTAACCATAATCCTTATAGGCCTGACCTAATTCAAGATGGCCTGATTGATACCTTACCCAAACCAAGATGGAGTCGATCTGGGTTTGACCTAACATCTAGAAAAAAATTGTTCTTTTAATAATTATATCTCGTAAGTGTTTCCTCAGCACATCTCTCAGCAGCACTCTATCAATGAGACCACACTACAGACATTTATGGTCCTTGAACATCCATGCCATGGCCCCCCCAGAGACTCGATTCAAGCTTGGAAGCTTGTGAGGCCTTGGTCTAAAAATGGACCAGGCAGGCCTGTACTGTCTGTGTGAGCCACGTGCAACTTCCCCAAGCTATCTGCTGCCAGGCCTGGTGCTGATGCCAACCCACCTGACTGAGACCAACCAGGACAGGACAACAGCGAAAGCTCATGCTGGGACTTATGGGACATTGGACATACGTATAGTTAATTGTGAAATACAGTCTCTATTAAAACAAAAAGGGAGATATTTTGGGCCTGCCCAGGAATAACAGTCTGGGAAGGAGTGAGCAGGGAGTGGCTTAGCACATCAGACAAAGATGGCGCTGGGAGCTAGTGTGCTGGGTGTAACCCTGTTTATATTATAGAAAGCCCTAATTGGCTTATGGGAGCTGACATAGATATATGTTAAGTCTGACCTATGCAGCCTGTGTGCTGTACTGACCATTAAGGTAATTGGCTGCCCATTTCGCGCCCTGCAGTCTGCTGTCTATATAAACTGTTTCATTGCCCCCAATAAATTGAATCTTGCCTCGACAAGCTCCCTGCTGTGTCTGGAGTCCCCTGGATTTGGATGAGGGGAGCAGAGGACCTGCAGCATGTTTGCCTTTTTCTGCCCTGATGGCCTGGAATCATCACAGTGTGTATGTGTGCATGGGAAAACCAACCCACGCATAGCATCTTCCCTTATGATCTCCTTTTCCTTCTCCTGGTCCCCATTGAATATTTACATCCTGTGCACACACATGAGTATCATGCGTGGAAGGCTTGTTGACTACAACAGGAGGCAGACTGCTCACATTATATGAGTATCAGGAAGCAGAGAAAGAACAGAAAGTGAAACTTCAAGACCCCCTAATGTCCTACCCCACAAGGCTCCACCTCCTATTTTCCATACACTTCTCAAACAGCACTTCACCTGTGAGGAAACAAGGGTTCAAACCCATGTGCCTTTGGGAAGACTGAACATTCCTACCCAACAAACCTGACACAATTATGGTAGTTAATATTTGACCAACTTAACTATCTAGAATCAACTGGGCATGTTTATAATGGAAATTTCTAGGCTAGGTTCATTGAGGTGAAAAGATCCACACTGAATGTGGGCAACTTCATTACGTGCACCGGGGTCCTGCACTGGGTCAAAAAGAAGAAAGCAAGCTGAGCACCAGGGTTCATCACACTCTGCCTCCTGACTGTGGATCCCATGTGACCAGCTGCCTCATGCTCCTGCCTCCATACCTTCCCGCCATGATAGAGCTCACTCTTGAACCATGAGCCCAAATAATGTTTCCTTCCTTACACTGCTTTTCTCAGGTATTTTATCACTCACGTGAGAAAAAAATACCAAGAGAGAGAATTCAAAGTTAATAAAATTGCAAATGGAAAAGGCAGGTGGGACAGATTCCAATGTAACCCAGAGAATCACTCAAAGCATTTTCAAGGCATGTTTCTAAAAACATGTATATCTAGAAGATGATAATTCCTATATACCTATGACGATTTGAGTTATCAGGAGGCTGATTAACTTACTTTAGCTTGAAGCAGTAACACAGAGCTTCCTAAACAAGAACCATCCAGTGTGGGCAAACAGGCTTTTCTATAAAACCAAAGTGCTTCCATGTTAACGACAGCCATGTGACAGTTTGAAGGGTGAGTTGTCCTCCCACAGGCTCATGTGCTTCAGTCTTTAGTTTGGGAAGATCCTGGCACCTTTAAGAGTTGTAACCTGCTAGGAGGAAGGCAGTCACAGGTGGACCTTGAGGTGTCACCCAACCCTGATGCAGTGGGAGGTCTGCTCTTGTGAGCTTGCAAGTAACGCTGCTGTCAGCCTCTGTTCTCGCATGACTTAGCTGCCTCCAGCTTCTGCTAGCCAGCCATGCCTTTCCCACTATGAGGGGATTGTACTCCCTCTGAAACCATAAGCTGAATATACTCCCTTTCTCCCTTCAAGCTGATTGAGCCTGAGTGCTCACAGCAGCAAAGAGAAGAATAACTCATACAAGCCTCCATTTCATAACGAAATTTTCTGAGTTGCTACCCCTCTTATTTGATAAACTCAAAAAAAAAGAACTCCAACTTCCTTATTTCGTTGTGCTATGCATTCTTACTTGGTCAGACTGCATTTTGCATCTCTTCTTAGCTTCATAGATTGAACGTCTGTTTTTAGTCAACCAGGAAACAGAATGTGTAGCTAAGTCTCAACAAATGAGGGTAAAGGACAGAGACAACCGCTGCATTGGGATTAAAAGATCACATTACAGGGCTAAGTAAATACTCAGAGGTTAAACCTTTGCCTCACAAACAAAAAGGACCTGGATTCAGATCACGTGGACCACCACCACTGTATCCTTTGCTGTTCACTTCAGAAGGTAACAACACTCGGCAGAGTAATAGCGTTGGCAATATTTAGGTCTGTTGAGTGACTGGTTTTGACATTGAGAGTCTTCAGTTATACACCAGAACCAGATGGATTTGTTGCTAAATTCAACAAACCATGAAAGAAAAAGTTAACACCGATTCTTCCCAAGCAGCAGGCAGGACAGGAGCACCAGCAAACCTATTCTTCAAAGCCAGAGCTGCACCATAACAAAACTAGATCTCACATTCCTGGTGACTCCCTCCTTATCAATGATGCCAAGCATGAGCCCTGAACGTGGGCACCGAGGACAGAGGAGGATGTTGAGTGTCCTGCTTTATCTCTGTTCATCTTATTCCCTGAACCTGGGGCCAAGCAGTGGTCAGCAAGAACCAGAAATTCTCCCACCTCTGCCCTGCCCTACAGCCCTGAGAGCCCAGCCACCCCCAGCTTATGTGGGTTCTGGAAACTTGACTTTTGGTGCACGTATTGTAGGATTTGGGTGTGAATTTTTCTCCTACAGATCCTGTGACTGAATATTGCTTCCTGGCTAATGGACTATTGGGATCGTGAGGAGGTGGAGCTACCTGAACAGATATGTCACTGGGGATTGGCCTTGAGGTTGATAAATCTGACCACTCTTCCTTCCTTTGTTCTCCTTCTTTCCTTCTTCTTTTCTTCATTCTGTTCCTCCTTCTTTCGCTTCTTCCTTCCTTGTCCTTTTCCTTCCTTTCCTTCCTTCCTTTACTCTTCCTTCCTTTATTCCTTCCTTCTTTGCATTGCTTTTCTTTCTTTCTCATATTATCTCCTTTCTCTCTCCTCCTCCCTACTCTCTTTTTTCTCATTCTCCTTCTCTTTCTTTCTGAATACGGCTGCAAGCTAACAAACAGCCACCCACTCCCATCACCTTGCATCTGTCAACCATGACCTTCTCTGTCTCCTCTGGACACATGAGCCAAAATAGTCAGCCCTTTGTCCCTCAAGTTACTTAGTAACTGTAACATCTTCTGGATTGTGTGTGTGTGTGTGTGTGTGTGTGTGTGTGTGTGTGTGTGTGTGTACCTGTGGAGGCCCAAGTGTGTGACATCAGGAATCACCCTGAATTGCTCAACCTCCTTATTGTTTTGCTCTGGGGTTTCCCAGGCCCCTTCTCCAAGGCTAGAATTACAAGTCACTACCACATCGGTCTGGCATTTTGATGTGGGATCTGAACTCAAGTCCTTTTGTGTGAGGCAAAGACTTTAACCCTGAGCCATCTCTTTTCACATAATTACTTGAAGAATCCTTTGTTAGCTCACAGGGAGGTTCATTAGCATCACTTGTGACTGGTCTCAGAATAAAGGTTGGCAGGAAGAAAGTCTCCAGGCCTCCCCTTCTGCCTAAAGGCTAGAGGTAATGTCTCCTGGCACCCCTTTTCTAAAACCTCAGATTTTGCCGTGTCGTGTGTTATGACCCTTCGTCAGCTTTTCAGAGCCAACCCTGAGGGCTGGATACAGCATGTAGACATGTCTGCAATGGGGTGGATGCATTCTTGTGGGTGTTCATGCACATGATTGTGCATCCTTGTGTACTCTGAGGTATCAGGGATCATCCGTAATCACTCTTCCACCTTTACAGCTTTGAGGCTTGGTCTCTTGCCAGGAGGAATGGTCTGGCTAGCCAGCTTGCTCTCAGGACTTCCAGGCTTTGACTTCCAAGCGTGGAATATATCAGGCGCCGCCATGCCTGCCTCACATTATTTACATTGCACCTAGGAATCTTAACCCGGGTTCCATGAGCTGCCAGCAAACATGTAAAAACCATTGAGCAATCTCTCCAACCACCATTTGGTCTTTGAGACATGGTCTTGGTGGTATCCCATGCTGGCCAGGTTTATCGGGAACTTCATGCTTGGTCTCCCCAGTGCCGGGAGGTTGATTTCAGCTGCCATTTGGGTTTCTGCATCTCCAAAGCACTCTTTTCTGATGTCCCTCATGGAGACCCCCATGCCCAGCACAGCCTCTGCTCTCTCTGGCTCAATGCGCAGCCCTCTGGCTTCATCCTCCCAGGATGGCCACATTCGCCTGACCACACCAGGATTTATGGGCTGTAATTTCTTGTTGATTGGCATCACCCAGACGTCATATTGAAGACATGGTATGAGTACATCTCACAGTGTGGCCACAAAGGTTCAGTTCTCATTTGTTAAGCGGAGACAGTGGTGGACACCCTTATACCATGATTTTTCTTGTGAACAGTGGACCCCACTCTGGAAACCAGTCAGATCTTATACCTCCCCACACCTCCCAGTGGCGGGGTCTCCTTCACTGTTCTAAGAGTTCTAAAGAGGACCCACACACACATGCACACACACACAAGGATGGACTTTCAAACAAAGGTATAACAAGAAAGATATAAGTTTCTCTCTTCCACCTTCTTGTTTGCAATCTTCCTGCTGCTGTAGTAGGACCTTGTCCAGTAACTTCTTGCCTGTAAGCTGGGCTGGTTGCTAACTCCTCAATCAGAGTAGAAGGAAGTGGCTTGGGTATGTGAATAGTTTCAGCCTGGCTGCAATCTGAGTCTCCAGGGAAGGAGGAGGAGTGGAAGGGAAGCCAGGCAGAGAATTTCCTCTTTCTTCAGTTTTATTGGACATTTGAGCCAGGGATCCCTGCAGGCCCCCAGGCCACAGCGGGAGGGGGCCTGGCCAGCTGCACAGTCCCATTGCTCCCCCAAACTCTTGTCCCAGGTTCCCAGAGGGGGGAAGGGAAGGTAGGCAAAAAAGGGGGGCGGAAAGCAGGGAAGGGAATGGAAACAGATCATCAGACCCTCTGCAACCCTGGGGTGGACGCCCTCCCTGGAGGGTCACCACCCATCCCACAATCTCTGTGATGCTGAGGGCAGCCCCTCACTGACAGTCTTCAGCTATGTGGCGAGACATGTCCATTGGCCAGGCCAGCTGCCGGCTCCCGAGAGCCATTGGCGTAGCGTGCCCATGACCCGCGAACCGCCCCGTTCTTCACTGTGGACCTTCTGGATGACCCATACCATCACTGGATCTGATTCTTCCAGTCACCTACGGACATCCTTTCTCATCTGTAAATACACAGAGGGAGACGAGCTCAGAGCAGAGGAGGAGCTTGGGACATGTTGATGGTTAGTCACTGACAACCAACACCTATCCCAGGGAAACCTATAGGAGATGATTTAACTGATATGCAAAGACCCACCCCACAGTGGGGGTGATCATTCCGGACAAGTGGATAAAACAGAGAAAGATCTGGTTGATTTGGCATTCCATCAACTAGAAAGCGTGCCCTTCTCTCAGCGCTTTCTATGAATTGTATCAACCGTCAGGTCAATTCCTCATAATAAACTTATAACCTGCACCATGAGCAATGATAAACCTTGTTCCACTAATTATTTTGTGCCAAGGACTTTATCGTGACATCCAAAGACAAGATGATGTGGTGCCAGAAAATTGGGAGCAAGGGGTGCTGAGGAATTTGACACTGGACTCCTTGCATGCCAATGAGGAATATCTTTTTTATTTATTTATTTATTTATTTTTCCTCTCATACAAACGTAGTAGGTAAACCCTGTCCCCTCCCTCCTCCCCACCCCTCCCTGGGACCTCCCTGCTCCCTTCCCCCTTTTTCCCTTCTTTCCCCCCCTTCCCAGTGCCCCCTCCCCCCACCTCTGAAGCATCCTTTAAATGTGTATATCAACTTTCCTCTGTCCTCCTCTCCTGATGGAGGTGTAGGACTCAGTGGCATTTCCCTAGAACTCTTCTGTGTTCCCGTAAGGAAACACTATGGTTAACTGTATAAGTACTGAGGAATGATTCTTAATTGTGTAATTGATGTGAGAAGACCAAGCTGTCAAGGTTTCAATATGAGTTCCTCCCCTCCCCGACTCCATAAAGGATCATGGGTTTGCATCATTAGCTGGTGATGTTGTTTGGGGAGGGTATAGTACATATGGGAGGTGGAGCTTTGCTGGAGTAAGGCATGTCAACAGGATTGGCAGCCCTGCCCTGATTCCTCTCTCTGCCTCCTGATAGCTGTGGTGACCTGAATCATTCTCCCACTTCTGCCTCCATCCAGCCTTCGGTTATGGAATTCCACCATAACGGAATATATATATATATATATATATATATATTATATATATTATATCCTCTCGGGAACCAAAATCAAATAACCTTCCCTTCTCCCCTTGAGTATGAGTATTGTCTCCACTTAAGAGAACATACATGCCCCCCCAGCCCTATGGGGGAGGGCCCTTCCCTAGGTAGGGTGTCCTGTGATAAAATGGCAATGGGGAGAGCTAGGCATGCATGCACACATCCCCCCCCACAGCACTGCAGTTGTTTCTCCCTTTGCTGCTGTGAAACAACACTCAAGCACAAGCAACTTAAGGGAGAAAGGAAATTTATTTGCCTCACAGCTCCACAGGGGGACATAGTCCATCACAGCACAGCAACAGAAACGGAAGGCAGCTAAGTCCTCATCTGTCCTCATGGAGGCTGAGAGAGCCCTCCACAGGGGTTAGAGAGCAACGCTAGAGGAATGCAGGGTGGGGCTCACCAGGCTCCAGGTCCACACCCCTTGACATTCCTTCCTCCAGCAAACCACAGACTAATAGCCAGGACCTTCCCAAAGATTCATAGGCTAGAATTCCAATGCACGAGCTTGTGGCGGACAATCACATTCAAACCTAGCACATGGCTTTCTGCTCTGCTGTGAATGTGATACATTTGCCTCTGCCATGATGGACATGCTCCTCCTCTCTCTCTTTCATCGCTCTCTCCTCTCTCCTCGATCGCTCTCCTCTCTCTCTCTCACACCACACACACAACACACACACAAAACACACACACACACACCAGAAACTGTGATCTGGCACAACCCCCTCCCCATTCTTCCCTATTTCATTACGGCAAGAGGTCATGAAGTCAAGCAGAGGCTTGTGACTTGAGGGAGAGATCCCATCAACTGACCCCAGGGGGCCTCCCTACCTGACCCGATTTACATGAAACTCAGAGCATGCGCAGGATGAGGCAGAAAGTACGGTGCAACACTGGAGGGTTATCAGGAGCGTGTTGAAGAGTAGTAGCCAAGAAGGGGCCAGAGTTCTTGATGGATCAAGATCGTGGTGATATAGATCCGCAGTGGAGGGATAAGAATTTCCAGGCGCTATGGCTAACTTAATGTTCCCAAACCGTCTATGGCTTCCAGTACCCCCCTGCTCCTGGTCTTCCAACCAGACGCCACACACACACACACAACACACACACACACACACACAACACACACACACACACGTTTCATCTGCAGAACAAACGTGTTTGCTCACTGCCTTTATCACCATGAATCCCAAGGGGATGCTACTTCCCACGAACTTTTTGGGGTTCACCTCTCCTTAGACTCCAGACAATTCTCTCAAGCTGTCTCATAGGCAACTGTTAAGCCAATCAGAAACAGGGTCCTGCAGAATTCCTTGACCCCCACCTTTGCCATGCTTCCTCTGCAGGTGGCAGCTCTATTTCCCTCCATGTTCCTCCTTCCCCTTTTGGCTTTCACCATCAAACTCCACCCTGCCTGCTCCTGGAAGCCCAGGCTGGTTCTGAAATTTATATAGCTGAGGATGACCTTCGACCATGTAAACCTTGAGTTGGTGTGTGTGATGCTGGGGAATGGACCAACCAGTGACTCACAACCTGTCTTCAAGTACTCTTCCATCATGACTGTGCCTCACAGTGATTCCATTTGCCCCTGTAAGCCACTTTTTTTTCTCGTGTGGTGTGTGTGTGTGTGTGTGTGGTGTGTGTGTGTGTGTGTGTCAGAAAGGGCAATCTGTTGTCACCTGTGGAAGATCAGAGAGTGCCTCAGGAGTCACCCTGGATTGCTTCTACCTCCTTTTGCTTTGCCTCTGGGATTCTCCAGCTCTGCCTCCAGGACCGGAAGTGCAGGCACTGACATTTCCATCCACCTGGCATTTTTTTTTTTAATTTTTTTTATTATTATTATTTTATTCAACTGTGTGCATAGGCGTGGTAGTAGTGCGCGGGTGTCCTGTGTGTTGTGTGGAGAACCACGGACGAAATTCAACGAACCACCAGAGGACGCCTTACCTCCTACTTCTGGGTGCCCCGGGATTCACAGGCTCGCGCCTAAACCAGGACCAGAAGCGCAGGCCGCCCCCCGCTATCCGCCTGGTGTCTAATATCGTGGGATCTTGGGATCCGACTCAGGAACTTGCCTTCCCCTCAAGGGCGGAGGCTAAAACCCCGAGCCACCTCTCCAGCCCTCCACCTGCATTTTGATGTGGGAGCCCTGGAATGGATTCAGGAACCTTCTGCTTGGGAGACAGGTCTTAACCCCTGAGCTATCTCTTCATCCTAACTAATCTAGTTTTTGTGTCTTTAAGAGCACATGGTACCAGTCTATTTCTTCCTCCTCCTCAATCCTTTTCCATTCCCCTTCTTCTCCTCTTCTGCTTCTCGTCCTCCTTTCCTTTCCCTTGCTCTTTCTCCTCCTCTTCTTCGCTTCCTTGTTCCCCTCCTCTTCGGTCGCCATCTCGTTCCTCCGTCATTTCCGTCCTCCTCTCCCTTTCTTCTCCCCTTCATGCCCCTCCCCTCTCCCATCATCTTCCCCTTCATCCCCTCATCTCCCATCTCTTCTCTTCCCCCTTCTATCCTCTCCTTCTTCCTTTTCCTCTTCTATCCTCCTCCTCCCCCTCCTTTACTTCTCTCTCCTCCTCTTCTCCTACTCTCGCCTTCATTCCTCTCCCTCCTCTTTCTCCCTCTCCCTGTCTTTCGCCACCTCTCTCTGGAACCCAGAACCTCTCTACACTGAACTGCAACCCCAACCCCAGCTTTTTCTTCTTATACTAACTGGTCCCGGTTCCCCACCAATGTCCCAGAATCCCCCAGACCACTACCTCATTCCCAAGATTTGCTGCTGCTAACAACTCCACAGGTTGGCGAGTCCTGTATGCCTTCCTCTTGTAAGTCGGTGCTGTCTTGCTGCCCCGTTACACACATCGGCCCAGTAGGAAGCAGCTGGTTCCCTGTGACTGGCAGTAGTTCCTCATAACTGGAGATATACAGTTTCATTCTCTGCCAACTGTTCCCCCAGGCTGCCACCAGAGGACAGCAGCGAGCAATGCAGTCAGGCTACCTTTGTGGGGTTTGGATTTGGTTTTCTCCGCCCACTGCCTCCCAGGGCTTCTAGCTCTTTCCAACCAACCCACCAATCTCAGACGGCCCTCCTAATATGACTTGCCCCACCAGCTACTCCAACCATGCCCGTTCATTCCTATTCTCCAAACATTTGGGCCACAGCCTAGCATAGGGGGCCTTCACACATGCCCCTCCCTTGGCCTGGACCAGCTTTCCCAGGATTAGCGCAGTTCCTGCACCTCTAGCTTTGTGGCCAGCCCGCTGCTGTCCCTGGAGCAATACCCATCACTGCCTAACCACATCCCACTCCTGCTTCCTGCTGCCTCCCTAACACCCCCATTTTTTATTGCATTTTTGCCTAGTCTTACAAGCTCAATAGGTGACCTCCTTCTACTCCCTCCTCCCTCCGTTCCCTCCTGTTGACCCATATAGGCAAGCAACGGGGTCCAGGCTTGATTGACTGCTGTGGCCAGACTGCACAATGAGCAAAAGCCACTCTATTCACAAGCCAGTTAAGCACACTTACTGGTGGCTTGGCCCACTCCCAGCCAGACTCCCAGTGCCTCTACACAATCTCCTTGCCTCTAGGTGCGTTAGAATGGCAGTCAGAACTTGTGGTCTGATCGGCCCCTGAAAAGGCCCCCTGTGTACATGCCAGCGGCCACATTGGCCAGCTCCCCTATATAAGTCTTTGTTCCTGCACAATAAAGTGGACACCATCTTTCCCACGCATGGTGTCTCCGGTGCCTGTCTCTCTGTCTTTTAGTGGCATCATTGTCCTCACCCCTGTCATGTCCCAAGAATAATCCCAGCTGGGTCGCTACAACTGCCAGCAGCTCTGCTGTGCCTGCCACTGCAAAAGTCCCCCCATTCCACTCTCTCACCCATCCCACTCTCCTCTCCCCACCTTCTTTCCTTCCCTACTCCTCTCTTGGTGCTTCCTGCTTTCTCCCTCCCATCCTCCAGAGCATCTGTATGTGGGCACTGAATTTCCCCAAGTTGTCTACACTAATGAGGGTTCAAGACTCAGTGGCATAGCTTGGGGCCCCTTCTTGGGCTGCCTGCTAGTATGGGAACTCTATTATTACTGTTTAACTCCTTTCCTCTAAGGATCCTACTACCTGAGGCCTTCTCCCCTGTGATCTGTGCTAGACTTTGGGGGGTTGTTGACATGTCAGCCATTGTGCAGGTCAGACACGGTCCAATCACATTGTGGCTATATCCTGGCTGCTGTAGCCCTGACTTGTGTGGAGTATCTTGCATGCCATTTATCCTCCCCATCTTTAGGCTCTTATAGTCTTGCCGCTCCCTGTTTCGTAAAGTTCCCTGAGTTCTAGGATGGGGAGAGATTTGGCTGGTCTGGTTCCGGATGAATATTGCAGGGTCTTTGCTGTTCTGAATTATGGTTTCCTAACACCCCTGTCTTACTCCCAGTCCCCAACCTCAACATAAGACTCACTGGGTGGGGAAGATGATGAGTCGGGTGCTGAAGAAGATTAATGAGAAGGCGATAAAGAGAACATTGCAAAGTTACTGCAAGCAGGAGTAGTTGCACATCTTGCAGGCTTGGGGAGAGAATAGCAAAGGGGAACACAGGCTTGGTTAGAAGCAGAAACTCCCCACATGTGGACCAGACCAGGGAGACCCTCGATTCAGGGACACAGAACTGGAGCCAAGTGATCTCCAGATCTTCCCAAGAAATGAAACAATAGGAAGCGAGAGAGATAGAGAAGTGGATAAGGTGCCTGTTCCCAAACCTGGTGTCCTGAAGGTCAATTCCCAGACATCCACATGGGAAACAGAAAACTGGCCTCCACTCGTGCATATTTTCATTCTCTCTCTCTCTCTCTCTCTCTCTCTCTCTCTCCTCTCTCTCTCAAATAAATGATTGAGATAGAAGAATAAGGAAGAGAGATTTCATCTCCCAGGCAGTGAGGTATCCCAGAAAGGTTGGGAGGTGAGAATCTAACACCTGAGGTGGACAGAGGGCGGCAAGGAGGGGCAGTCTCATGAACCAGACAGACCTGGAGTCCAGGCCACATCACCCAGACAGGTTAGAATGGGAGGAACCTCATTATCAAAAAGGAGAGGTGGGTGGAACCAGGCCAGCCTAATCTCTCCCTATCCTAAAGTTCAGGGAAATTTGCAGAAGAGGGGGTGGTAAGATTGTGAGAGCCTAAAGATGGGGAGGAACAACGATATGCAAGATGCGCTATACAAGTAATCATAATAGGACTTTGCATAACCTGTGCAATGACCAACATATCATTGAACCCCCAAAGTCTAGCATGGATCACAGGCACTAGGATCCTTAGAGGCAAGGGATTAACAGCCACAATAGTGTTCCCATACTAAAGGGGAACACAAAAAAAGAGCTCTAGGCAATGCCACTGAGTCCTTACTCCTCATCAGAGAGGAGGACCCAGAGGGATGTTTGACATGCACACTAAAAGGATGCTCCAGGAATGGGGAGGGAGGGAGCACTAGGAGAAAGGGAGAGAGGGGGAAAGGAAAGAGAAAAGGGGGGAAAGGGATCCAGGGAGGGGGTGGAAGGAGGGAGGGGAATGGGGTACTTATCAACTTTATATGCGTGGAAGAATGAGAGAAAGAAAGAAAGAAAGAAAGAAAGAAAGAAAGAAAGAAAGAAAGAAAGAAAGAAAGAAAGAAAGAAAGAAAGAAAGAAAGAAAGAAAGAAAGAAAGAAAGGAAAGGGAGGGAGGGAGAGGAAGGAAGGAAGGAAGGAACGAAGGAAAGGAACGAAGGAACGAAGGAAAGGAAGGAAGGAAAGGAAGAAAGGAACGAAGGAAGGAAGGAAGGAAGGAAGAAAAGGAAAGGAAGGAAGGAAAAGGAAGAGGAGAAGGAAAAGAAAGAGAGGAAGAAAGAAGGAAAGAAAGAAAGAAAGAAAGAAAGACGAGAAAGAAAGAAAGAAAGACAAGAAAGAAAGAAAAGAAAGAGAAGAAAGAAAGAAAGAAAGAAAGAAGAAAAGAAAGAAAGAGAAGAAAAAAAAGGAGAAGTGGGGTGGAGCCTCAACACCCAGGCAGGCTAGAGGGGCGGGGCTTCATCACCCACCAAGGCCAGGAGGGGCAGGGCCACTCTACACCCACTGGCAGGAGGAAGGGGCTTCATCTCACGGCATGGGGGGTGGCATGGGCATGAGTGGGCAGGGGAGGGGCGGCGCATGAATGCAGCAGCGGGCAGGCCCACTTCCAGCAACACATCAGAGCAGTCATGTAACAGCAGCACCACGGAGCCGATGCGCAGCAGGTTGGAGCTGTAGGAGAAGTCTATCATCCCGATGGTGGCTAAGTGATGCGTGAAGTCCTGCGGAAGACAACGGGTCACCTCCACATCGCGCTTTGGGGACAGAAAGAGCACAGCCTCGTGGGTCTGGAGCGGCCCTCCCAGGGGATATATCCTGTTCAAGTTGTCAGAGGCAATCAGGGACTCCGCAGGGCTGTTCCACTCCAACTCGATACCCAGAAACTCGGAGGGATCCCTCCCATGGCCTCCACGATCCCTGGTGACTACTTCCCACTAGTATCCCCCAGAGGATTGAAAAATAGAAACGGACTAATTGAGGTCTCGCATCCAAGGGGATCAGTGCCATATCGGCCAGCTAGGGGGACCCAAGCAGCGGGCAGCCTCAGAGGGGCGGGGCCTCTCACATAGGCAGGCTAGGGGGGCGGAGCCTCCTCATCCAGTCAGACTAGAGGGTGGGGCCTCACGCGGGGCACGCTAGGAGGGGCGGAGCTTCTGAGGCAGCCTAGGAGGGGCTGGGCTAAACCACCCAGGCAGGATGGAAAGGAACAGAGTTCATCACCCAATTAGGCTGGGGGGGCGGGGCCTCGTGTCCAGACAGGCTAGGAGGGGGCGGGACCGTATAACCCAAGCAAGTTAGGAGGGGGCGGAGGTCTCATACTCAGGCAGGATCAGATGCCTGTGACCACAAGAACTGAGCGTCGGTCCACCCCCCCCCCCCCCCGTGTCTCACCTGGTTCGGGTAATTTTCCCAGCACAAGGACGGGGTCCACAGCCAGGGCTTCTGCGGAGTAAGGAGGTATGTAAAGCCCCTAAGCTGCCATACTGCCTCGCTCAACCCTGCACTGCCTCTTCCTCCCCCTTCTGCTTTTCCTACTCCCTTTACCCCTACACCCTGCTGGTTTCATTCACCCACTGCAGGATCCTACCATCCCCTGTCTCACAGTAGGTCTTCAGCAGGGGGGTTGGAGGGATTAGGTGGAAGAGAACCACAACGCCACCCACGAAGGAGCAGAGATAGAAGACAAACCTCCAGCTGCAGAGAGGAGAGAGAGAAGATATCACAGCGCCCAAACCAGCAGAGGGCTCCCCCTTTTCCCTCCTCTCCGTCCCACTCCGTGCGCGCACACACGCCTTCTGCCCCGCCGACCCCTGATCTACCTGACCACAAAATTTCTTGAACAGGCAGGACCGGTTCTGATTTTGTCGCCTCCGAAACCAGTGCTGAGTCTGCCGCAGGGTCAGGCCGCACTGGGAAGCCAGGACGGCCATTTGGGTCTGGGGGGGGGGAGAAACCAGGGAGACTTTGGAGGGGGTCACAGTGGCCCAGCGATGGTAGTTCCTCGCTCTTTTCGCTAGATGTGTGCATCGGGCGCTGCTTCCCCTTCTCCCCTTAGAGCCCCACACCTGGCCCATAGGATAACCACGTCCACTAGAGAGAAGGGGAGAAGGAAAGCTAATGGGGTAACAATGTCCACTCTAGAGAAGGGAGTAAGGATTTTAACAGTCCTTTATCTCTGGCTAGGAGGTGACATCCAATACCAATCAGGATGGAGCCAAGGGTGGTGCAGGAACAGCAAAACTGAAAATAACAACAAACCATAATTCAGAGCATCAGAAACCCTACATTAATCACCTGGAACCAGACCAGCCAAATCTCTCCTCATCCCAAATCTCAGGGAAATTTGCAGAAGAGGGGGTGGTAAGATTGTAAGAGCCTAAAGATGAGGAGGAACAATGATATGCAAGATGCTTCACACAAGTTAGGGCCCCAGTAACCTTAATAAGACTCTGTATGACCTGCGCAATGACTGACATATCAATGACCCCCACCCAAAGTCTAGCATGGATTACAGGCACTAGGATCCTTAGAGGTAAGGGATTAACAGTCATTATAATGTTCCCATACTAAAGGGGAGTCCTTACACCTCATTAGAGTGGAGGACGCAGAGGGAAGTTTGACATTCACACTAAAAGATGCTCAGGCATTGGGGGGAAAAGGGAGCACTGGGAGAAAGGGAGGGAGGGGGTGGAAAGGAAGGGGAAAAGGGAGCAAGGGGGACTGGGAAGGGGTGGAGGGAAGGAGGGGACCACAATACCTATTAAGTTTGTATGAGTGGGAAAATAAAGTAATTAATTTAAAAAAGAGGGGAGTAAGGAAGGCTCAGATAAAGCCAACCTTAAAAACACAGGGCAGCATAGCCCTATGTGGAGCCTAGCATCCAGAATGAGCTCGGGGGCTGAGGATGAGCTCAGAGGTGCTTGCCTAGCATGCTCAAGGACCCTGGTTCAATCCTCAGCACGGGAGTAAAAATTAAGCCCACCGCGCACTCCGAGCGTGCACACACACACACACACACACGCACACACACACACACAGGCTTTTCTTCATCCTTTCCTCAGGTCTCATTCCCCCATCCCAAGCGGGCTGTCAGAGACCTTGGTAGCAAGGACTCTTCGTGCAGAGACCAACTAACAAAGGGAAATGTGCTGTGTAGAAGCTTTGTCCCCTCTTATCTGCCAGAACTGAACCTAACCCAGGCCCTTTTGCTTGTGAAGCAGGACCCAGAGTACAGACACTAAGTGATGAGGATTGCTCAGCCCTCAAAGGGACATCTCAGCCGCCCCCATGCCCCGCATCGCCCAATGGGGAGCGGTAAGACTGTAAGAGTCTGAAGGGGGTAAGGAGAGGGCAGACACTATCTTCTGGACATGACAGCGCCGTTGCATCCATGAAAATCCACTGCAGCATGTATATTTCCACAAGACCTGCATGGGACTTATCCAATCAACATGGAAGGGGGAAAGACTTCAAGAATCCCTCTGCCAGAACAAACAAGATATTCCTCCTTCCTGGGACAGAGCGGGAAATTGTCTGTCTCATCTGGATCCCAGAATCTGCCTGTTGGATGCTCTAAGGCCCGCAGACAGCAATTGATGGGGGATGGAGTCATATCTCAAGGAGTCTGGAAGGGGAAGGATATCGAGGTCAAAGAAGATGGATGGGGTGGGACTTCAGGAGGGATCAGAACTCCCTGTCTCAGGAAGACACACACACACACACACACACACACACACACACACACACACACACACACCAAAGGGATAGGGCCTCACAGGATTGAACCAGGGTCCTTAAGCATGCTAGGCAAGCACCTCTGAGCACCTCTAGACTTACTGAGTCTAGAAAGCCAGAGAAAACCTGAAAAGACTGGGGTCTCATAGCCTAGGAAACATTGCCGGGTGGACTCTTATTTTCCTAAGAAACCAAGAAAGACAGGAGAGGCTATGAGCCCAGCTAGACTATGATGTAGGTGCATTTTGAACGAGGCCACCGAGAGAAAGACCAAGACCCTTCTCGCTGCAATAGCATGAGGTTTTATTTAACGACACACCGGGCAGCTCCAGCAACCTCTCACGCAGGAGAGACTGAAGCGGCCCCGAGCAGCTCGGGCAAAGGGTTTTTAAGGGGTCTTGAGGTGGGGGGGTCGCTTAGCTGAGGAATTTTCCATGACCTTTACAGTCATGTACGGGATGTGGTCCGAGGCAGGGGAAGCAAGAGCTCGGGTGGAGTTGGCTCTTAGTGATCGTTCCAGTCCACCTGCTTAACCGCAGGCTGTTCATTCTGGGTGACAATTATTGATGGAATTCCCCTTTGTGCAAACTTGCTTTTCCAGAACTGAAGGGCTGGAGGTCTTAAGGGGTGGGGAAATACCTGTAAAAAGCTCAAGGCTGTACATAGTTTTAAGCAATGGCTAGCAATGGATGCTTAGATGGCTATAAACAACGGATGCCTGAATGACTATAAGCAAGGGCTATACTGTGGGCCTGAGCCGGCCTGCTTTGTAAATTTTAGGGCAAGGGTCTCAGGGTCCCACAATTTGGAGGGATCCCAGAAGACCCTTGATCTGCCAGGACATCTGACCAGCAGGTCACCCATGTCCGTGGCCAGTTCGAGGCCCACCATGCTGCCCACGAGGAAGACGCATAGCCTCTCACCTCCTTGGGTGTCCTCCCTGTCTGGAGGAAACACTGTTCCAGCGTGGGGTGGGGCTTCTCCTGCCTGGGACCACATCCCGTACACCCATCCGCCGGCTCAAGGCAACTAGGACAGGGTCTGAGCAAGCCCTGCCTTCCTTGAATACTTCTTATCTGCAATCTGGATGGGGGGGGCAAATGAGAAAGGACATAACCATCAGAGGGGTAAGGAGAGGCAGGTAAGAAACGCAACACTTCGACACACACACACCTCACAGTCATGAAGTTCATTTCTATCTGGGCTTTGTCTATGCCCCCGTTCAGACGGTACAAACCAACTCCTAGGGCGCCCAGATTCTTTGCACACGTTCCCATCCACAGCAAAAGGCTTCTCTCACTGCCTATCTCATGACTCCCTGGAATCGTGGTCTTCCTCCGCAGATCCTGACTTTTCTTAAGAGAAACCGCTGAGGAAAGGCCCTGATTGGTCAATTCCCAGGCGTCCCACAAGGGGGCGCGCCAAGGCCACAGATGGGATCCGAACTCCCGCCCCGTGCAACTTAGGACAGGGCTTGAGCAAGTCCTGCCTTCCTTGAATACTTATCTGCAATACTTCAGACCCGATCTAAAATTTTTAAAAAGGGGGAGGAGGGGTCAGAGGACTTGCACGGAGCAAGATAGCTCAGTTGGTGGAGTGATTGCCTAGCATGCATATGTTTGATCCCCAGCATATATGGCAATGTTGGCGTTATTGGACCACCCCAGCATGAGGGAGGTAGAGGCAGGAAAAACATGAATTGTGGCCATCTGGGCTACATGAGACTCTCAAAATCAGGCAAGGTGGTCCACACCTGTCACCCTAGCACTTGGAGGGCTGGAGGGGGGAAGGTAGTAAGACCCTGTCGTGTGTGTGTGTGTGTGTGTGTGTGTGTGTGTGTGTGTGTGTGTGTGTATAGAAGACAGACATCGGGAATCACTCTGGATTGCTCTCCTTCCTTATTGGGAGGGGTTTCCCAGGCTCCACCTTCAAGGACCGGAATTGTGGTGAGACAGTAAATATTCCAAAACCACATCCACCCCACACATTTAGGTAAGATCTGGGAATCCGAACTCAGGTCCTTTTACGTTCCAAGCAGAGGCTTTAACCACTGAGCCTCTCTCCAGCCCTAGACCCTCTTTTAATTTTTTTTATTTATAGTGTATTTAATCCACTCACACAAACTTGATAGGTACCCCATTCCCCTCCCTCCCTCCACCCCTCCCGATTCCCCTGCTCCCTTCCCCCTCCCTTTCTCCCAGTGCCCCCCCCATTCCTGGAGCATCCTTTAGTGTGCATGTCAAACTTCCCTCTGGGTCCTTCTCTCTAATGAGATGTAAGGACTCAGCAGCATTGCCTAGAGCTCTTTCTTGTGTTCCCCTTTGGTACAAGAACACTATTGTGGCTGCTAATCCCTTGCCTCAAAGAATCCTAGTGTCTGTGATCCATGCTAGCCTTTGGGAGTTCAATGATATGTTGGTCATTGCACAGGTCATGCAAAGTCCTATTAAGGTTACTTCGGTCCTAATTGTGTGGAGTATCTTGCATATCATTGCTCCTCCCCATCTTTAGGCGCTTACAATCTTACCACCCCCTCTTCCGCAAATTTCCCTGAGCTTTAGGATGGGAGAGATTAAGCTAGCCTGGTTCCTGGTGATTAATGTAGGCCTAGACTCTCTTTAAAGGGAAAAAGAAAGAGAGGAAAAGGAGGAGGAGAGAGAGAGAAGTTGAGTAGGTAGTGAACTTGCCTAGCAGGCACAGAAGCTCTAGGTCAGCTTCACATAAATCAGTTCTGGTGACATAAGCCTGTAATCTCGGCAGGAGGATCAGAAGTTCAAGACCAGCTGGGCTATGTGAGACTCTGTCTCAAAAAAAAAAAAAATAGAGGGATATGGATAAGCGGGGACAAGCATGACCTCCAAGCAGCAGGACTAGGCACGTGTTTACCTAGCAATGCCAACTGACCTCTCTCTACTGGCTGGGACTCTTTGGCCAGTCCAAAGTTCCCCACATCTGTCCCAGAAAGATGGTGATACAACCAGATCCAAACTGTGGCCCATGTTCCCAGACATGCACCCTCAGGACCCAGAATGAAGCATATGGTGGGTCATAGTTAAGCACAGGTGTCAACTTGACTCTTGAGGGTTTGAGCTCTGGCCACAGTTGTAGAGAGTTGATGGTTGAGTTAAGCCCAGAGCAACCTGAGGGAAATTGTCCAGCTGCTGGGGAAGACCCAGCCCATAGTGGGTGGGACTAGGCCTTGGATAAATCACAGAGACCTGGTTGAGAGAGTTGGCATCCTTCTGTTCACTTGGCCAGACGTGCTGCTCTGGCAAATTGTCCATCTCTCAGCCATTATGCAGTGATGGTGTGGCCAGTTCCCTCAGCCCTGGTGTTGGTGCGTGCTCTCCCGTCAAGCTGGACTATGAACTGTAACCAGACTGTCCTAAGAAAGTAAACTCCTTGTTCCCTTAAGCTGTGTGATGGTCATTTATCAGCAACCATCCAGGCGGACTGCAACATGGTGGAAGCTAGAGGCTGGCTGCAGCCAAGGAAAGTGGGTTGGTGCAAAGTCAGGAATCTCCCCAGACTCATAGAGATTGGAGACCTCAAACTGTGCATGCACGCTCTCACACATACATGTACACATGCACAATACACATGCATGCACGCACAATACACTTGCACATACACATGTGCACAATGCACACACACACACACACACACACACACACACACACACACAGAGGAAGGTCTGCTAAACACTCACCTCTCAAAGACGAAGCCGACGACCACCAGAACCAACGCCAGCGGCAGGGCAGCGATGGGGGTGGGCAAACACCAGGCCTCAGCGATCCTCCAGCTGCGCCCAGGTGCTGGTGGGTGGTAGTCATAACCTCTCCTGTCACACCACGCATTCAGACTGAACAGCATGCTGTGGACACACAGGTCAGTAAATGCAGCTGGATACACAGAATGTAGTTTCGGGAGCCTCAGAGCCCCCCTCCCACCTCCCCGGAGCTGCTGTCCAGTCTCAGAAGGGCAGGACCTTAGCTACCATCTCCACCCATAATCTCCTGTGCCTGATGACAACTTTATTATGGCCAATGTTGATGAGAGATGTGTGCTGTGGGTCCTGAGGCAAATGTTCATTCATAAAACAACCTATCAGTCCGCCATCCATCCAATCACCCATCCATACGTCCAACCACCATACATTCATATATCCAAATATCCACCCATCCATCCAAAAAGACATCTGCCCATCCAGTCTAATGCACAAAAAGTTCATAAAATAGACTTTGAATAAGAACTTTGATGGAGCTAGTGAGATATCTCAATAGGTTAAAGAAACATGTTTGTAAACCCGGTGACTTGAGTTCAATCCCCAGAAGCCCACATGGTGCAAAGAGAGAATTGGTTTCCAAAAGCCTCTGATATGCAAGAAACTCTACACAAGTTAGAGCTGCAGCAGCCAGAATTGGACTTTGCTTGACCTGCACAATGGCTGACATATCAACGACACCCCAAAGTCTAGCAGGGATCACAGGGAAGAAGGTTTCAGGAAGTAGGGGCCTTAGAGGCAAGGGATTAACAGTCATAATAGAGTTCCCATGCTAACAGGAAGCCCAAGAAGGGGCTCTGGGCTATACCACTAAGTCCTGAACCCTCACTAGAGTGGAGGACTCAGAGGGAGATTTGGCATTCACACAAAAGGATGCTCCAGGAGATGGGAGGAGGAAGGGGAGGCACTAGGATAGGGGGAAGGAGGAAGGGGGGTGAAAAGAAGAGGGAAGGGGGGGAGAGTGCAAGGGGAGACGACTGGGGAGGGAGGAGGGAGAGTATCATTGAGCTTGTATGATTATGAAATAAATAAAATGTGGGGAAAAAAAGTTGTCCTCTGACTTCCACCCATGCATCATAGCGCTCTCTCTCTCTCTCTCTCTCTCTCTCTCTCTCTCTCTCTCTCTCATAAATTTTAAAAAAAAATTGACAAAAAAGGCATAGTGGTGCATATCTGTAATTCCTGAAACTCACCTAGCAATCCACCCACCCATCCTTTCACCCACTCATTGATCCACCCAGTCAGCCAGCCATGTAAGCAGCCATCCAACCATGCATTAATCCGTCCATCCATCCTTTCATCCATAGATCCATCCATCTACCCACCCAGCCTTCTATCCCCCCATTGATTCATCTACCCACCCACCCATTATTCACTTATCCAACCATCCATCCAACCATACATTACGACACATGCATGCATATATACACATGCTCACATATATGCAAACACATACACACACATACACACACAGATACTTGCATCTCACTCATGCATGCACAAGAAAATGCAAAAATAAAAAAAAGAGAGAGAAAAATAAATTCATGAAAACTGGAAACAGTGGATTCACGAAAACTGGGAATGGTGGTATGTACTTGTCCTAAGAGGCAAAGGCAAGAGAATTAGAAGTTCAAGATTGTGATAGTTAAGCCTGGGTGTCAACTTGACACGCCCGGTGTTAACTAAGCTGGGCTGAGACCACCTCTGGAAATGATCAACTGAGACCACTTGAAAGGATTATACATGCCCCAGATCCTATCAGAACTCCAAAGCTCTCAAAGGATTCTCCCAATACTACATCATATAAAAAGGAGCCACCAAGGAGAACAGATGCCTTCTTGCACCTGTGCTAGGAATCGTTCTTCCTTCCGGCCGCCTGATTTCTTGACCTTCTAGCCTTCGACTAGACTAAGACTCTAGGAGTTCTCCAGCCTTCAGCCATCACCCACTTGACTACTGAACTGAGCAGCTAGCTATTGGCAGCCATCGTTGGAACTTCCTTGGCTATTGGCAGCCTTCGCTGGACTACCTCGGTCATATCTGTAAGCCAACTCAATAAATTTCCTATATATTTATATATATATATATATGTGTGTGTGTGTGTGTGTGTGTGTGTGTGTGTGTGTGTGTGTGTGTATATATTCATTCTGTGAATTCCATGACTCTAGAGAACCCTAACTAATACAAAGGTTATCCTTGCTGCATAGGGAACTGGAAGCCGCCTGGGCTACACGAGACTCTCTTTCGAATAATAATAATAATGAACTCATAATGACAAAAAAAAGCAATGAAATTAGTATTGAGAGCTGGGGATGTGGCTCAGTGGGAGAACAATTACCCGACATGCATCAGGCCCTGAGTTTTGAGCCTTGCCTATCTCCTCAAAACAAAATAAACTGAAACAGAGAAAGAGAAAGAACATACTGCACAGTGCTTTTTACCTAAATTTCAAATCAGGCAAAACAAAGTCATAATTGCTCTATCTTCCTGAGGCTAATTTTGCAAGTACTGTAAATTGGTGACAACATAAATTGGGCTGGGGAAGGGATTCAACAGAGAAAAGGGCTTGCTGTACAAGCATGAGGATCTGAGTTCGGATCCACAGCACCCATGTTAAAAAAAAAAAAAGTCAAGTGTTAGAGCTGAGTAGATGGCTCAGCAGTGATCGACGTGCAAGCAAAATGACCAGAGCTCAGACCCCCACATCCCTTGTTATATGCCAGAGTGTATAGATGCCAAGGGTGTGGCAGCCCCAGAAGCTGGAAAGCAAGTCAGTTACTCAGATTAACACTTTCTGTGAATTCTGGATTTGATTAGAGACCCTGTCTCAACAGAAGGGTAGAAGAGTGATGGGGGGTGATTCCTGGCTTCCACATACATGCACGCACACGTGGCCACACATGTGTAAGCATGCATGCACATATGCATGTATCCCATGTACGCATGCACATGATAATGGGAAAAAACTGTAGGAAAAAGCTCTAACACTTGACTCTTTTTTTAACATGGGTGCTGTGGATCCGAACTCAGATCCTCATGCTTGCACAGCAAGCCCTTTTCTCTGTTGAATCCCTTCCCCAGCCCAATTTATGTTCTGTCACCAATTTACAGTACTTGCAAAATTAGCCTCAGGAAGCTAGAGATATATAGCTGTATATAAGCTGTAGAAATATATATATATTTCTTCCCAATCATACAAGCTCAATAGGTACCCCGGTCCTCTCCCTCCCTCCACCCCTCCCCAGTCCCCCTTGTACCCTCCCCCACCTTTTCCCCTTCCTTTCACCCCCCTACCTTCTCCCACTGCCTCCCCCTTCCCCTCCTCCCATTCCCTGGAGCATCCTTTAGTGTGAATGCCAAACTTCCCTCTGAGTCCTCCACTCTAGCGTGGTGTTAAGGACTCAGTGGCATTGCCCAGAGCCCTTTCTTGGGCTCCCCTTTAGTATGGGAACACTATTATGACTGTTAATCCCTTGCCTCTAAGGATCCTAGTGCCTGTGATCCATGCTAGACTTTGACATGTCAGTCATTGCACAGGTCATGCAAAGTCCGATTATGGCTACTGCGGCCCTAACTTGTGTGCAGTATCTTGCATATCGTTGGTCCTCCCCATATTTAGGCTCTTACAATCTTGTCACCCGCTCTTCCACATGTTTCCCTGAGCTTTAGGATGGGGAGTTTCGGCTGTTATGGTTCCAGGAGATTAGTGTAGGGTCTCTGGTGTTCTGAATTATGGTTTGTTGTTGTTTTCAGTTTTGCTGTTCCTGTACCACCCTTGGCTCCATCCTGACTGGTATTGGAGGTCACCTCCTGAGGAGCAGGGAGTCCACCTTGGTCCAGTCCGGGGCAGAAGGAAGCTTTTCACACACACACACACACACACACACACACACACACACACACACACGAGTAAACAAAGTTTTAAAGAAGTAACTGCCACAGATGCCTTGAATCTCAGCACTAGGTAGGCAGACGAGCAAGTACAAAGAGCCTAAGCTACATAGTGAGACACTCTAGAAAAACCTAATTTAACATTTTAGGGTGAGGATGAGAGTGAGGGGTTGAGGGTGGGGGTGGCAGCATGAGGGTGAGAGTGACAGAGAGTGGGTGAGGGTGAGCGTGAGGGGATGGGTGAGGGTGAATGGGAAAGTTTGAGATGGAGGGTGAGGTGGAGAAGATGAGGGTGATAGGGAGGAGAGAGGGTGATGGTGAGAGGGTGAAGGTGAGGGTGTGAGAGAGTCAGAGTTAAGGTGGGGGTGAGAGGGGGAGGGGGAGAATGTGCGGGTGAGGTTGTGATGGTGAGTGTGAGTATGTGGGTAAGGGTTACAGAGTGAGAGTGACGGTTTTCGGGTAAAGAGGGTGAAGGTGAGAGGGTGAGTGTGAGGGTAACAGGGTGATGGTAAGTGTGTGGGTGAAAGGGTGAGGGTGAGTGTGAGAGGGTGAGAGTGATTGTGAGGGTGAGAGGGAGAGGGTGAGAGGGTTAGTGTGAGGGGTTCAGGGTGAGGGTGAGGGGAAGCTTGAGAGGGAAAGGATGAGGGTGAGGGTGAGAGGAGGAGGGGTAAAGTGTGAGGATGAGGCTCAGGGTGAGATGGTGTGGGTGAACGTGAGTGTGAGAGGGTGAGGGAAAGGGTGAGGGAGAGAGGGTGAGGTTGTATGTGAGAGTGAGGGTGAGGATGAGAGTGAGAGCATGAGGGTGAGGGGGTGAGGCTGAGAAGGTGAGGGTTGGGGTGTGGAGGAGGGCGTGGGGAAGAACGTGAGGTGTAGGGAGAAGGTGAGGGTGAAAAGGTGAGGGTGTGAGGATGAAAGGGTGAAGGTGAGAGGGTGATGGTGAGAGGATGAGGTTGAGGGTGTGAGGGGAGGGTGATTATTAGGGTGATAGTGAGAGGGTGAAAGGGTAAGGGTGATGTTGAGAGGGTGAGAGTGAGAGAATGAGGATGATAGGGTGTGGGTGAGGGTGTAGGTGAGAGTGAGAGAGAGTGTTCGAGGGTGAGGGTGAGGTGGAGGGATAATGTGTGAGGCTGAGTGTGAAAAGGAGAGGGTGAGGGTGAGGAGATGTGGGTGAGGGTGAGAGTGGTATGGTGATGGTGAAGGTGAGAGGGTGAGTATGAGTATGAGAGGGTGAGGGTGAAATTGATGGTAAAGGTGAAAGGGTGAGTATGAGGGTCATGGTGAGAGTAAGTGTGAGAAGGTGGGGGTGAGAGGGTGAGGGTGAATGTGAGGGTGTGAGGGTGAAGGGGAGCGTGTGAGGAGGATTTGGTGATGGTGAGGTTGAGGTTGAAAGGGTTAAGGTGATGGTGAGAGGGTGAGCATAGGAGGTTGCTTGTGAGGGTGAGGTGCTGAGAGTGAGCATGAGGTTGAGAATGTTGATGAGGGTGAGTGAGAGGGTGAGGGTGACAGGGTGAGGTGGAGGTGATGAGGGTAATTGTGAGCATGAGAGGGTGAGAGTGAGAGTGAAGGTAAGAGGGTGAGGTTGATTGGGTGACTGAGTGTGAGGGTGAGAGGATGAGATGAGGGTGAGGTGCTGAGAGTGAGGATGAGGATGAGAATGAAGTTGAGGTGAGAGGGTGAGGATGAGGGTGACTGAGTAAGGGTGAGGGGCTGGAGAGATGGCTCAGGGGTTAAGCCTCTGCCTTGCAAGCAGAAGGTCCTGAGTTCAGATATTGGACCCCACATAAGCAATGCCAGGCAGAAATGGTGGTGGCCTATACTTCAGGGCCGGGAAGACAGAGCCTAGGAACCTCCAGAGCAAAGCACAGAGGAGGTAGAAGCAATCCAGGATGATTCTCCAAGTCACCGTTGGATCTCCACAGGCACATATAGTGCCCTGTGATATACACAGACACTAAGATGAGATAAATAAAAGTGGGCCAGGAGAAGCCCACTCTGGGAATATGGATGCAGGTGGCATCCTGGACCAGGCCAGCAGACAGTGACCCTGTCTGGCATCCCAGGCTCCCTATGGCACTCCAGAACCACTGCATAGAGATCCTCGGGCAGAGTGAGGTGTCTGGGAGCCATGATCCGTGTCCCCAGTGAATGTGAGCAGCAGAGCCGCACGGCCCTGGCCATTAGCACACGCTGGGTCCAGCTGCAGGCCGCTCGGCTCCGGCCATTAGCACACGCTGGGTCCAGCTGCAGGCCGCTCGGCTCCGGCCATTAGCACACGCTGGGTCCAGCTGAAGGGCCCCAGGGCTCCAGCCCAAGGCCTCTCTAGCCTATCACTACTGTGCTGTCAGACTTTTGTCTGCCTCTGATAAGTGACAGATAACAGAACCCCAGGTCAGGATGGGAGGAGTCGTGTGCCAGGCACCCAGCTATACCAGTTTGCAAGTCAGTGGGGCGAACAAGAGCCTTCAGAATCCTTATCTCAGGTAATCACAGCCTGGGCCCCCCAGTCAGGGTTCAGCTCCTGAGGAGGGACATGGCAGGATGGGATGTCCTATCCCCAGGACGGGTGCCAGGAAGCCCAGCTTGGCCACCTGCCCCACCCTTCTCACCCTTGGGTCATGTCCCTGGGGCAGAGAGACCTTAGCTCTGGCCGCTGTCCCATCGAGTAGGCGTGGGGTTATGACACTTGCTGTCCCTGCAGACACCTGTCCGCCATGCTGAGCTCTGCTGTGCAGGCGGGGCAGGCACCAACCCCAGGCCTCCTTCACAGCCCCCGCTCCTGGGCCCTGCTCTGCGTGTTCCTGACCTGTCAGCTGCTCATCAACTACATCTTCAAGTAAGAGTCCCGGAGCACTGCAGCCAGGAGCCTACCAGCCCCCCGAAGCACTCAGCACTTTAGGTCATACCCGTGAAGGCACGGAGGCCCAAGAAGATGACTACCAGGACAGAGGGGCCTGTGAAGAGGATGATGGACAGGTCTGGGCCCTGAGAGGCCTCCAGACAGTGCTGGCCCTCCGCCCACCGGTGTAGCTCACCTATCTGGGGGTCAGCGAGGCCCACTCAGGCTTTGGGCAGCCTTACTCCAGTGGCAATGAGCAAGATGTCCCGGAGCAGCTGGAAGGACCCCTCCAGGACTCTGGGGATATGATGTAACTTGGGGTGACCCACATGTCCACCTTGCCGAAGGACTTCTATCCTGCCATTGGGCTGCTTGAACTCAGCACTGAACTCATAGCCAGGGGACCCCAATATGCCCTGGCCAGGGCAGTGTGAGCCTGTGGACTGGAACCATGGGGGGGGGAGAAAGCTAGGGGGCTCCCACTTGCCACACACCCTGACTGATACAGTCTTCCCATACTGTCGACACTTTGTAATGGCAACATTGGAGGCAGCCGTGTGCCAGGTCCTGTGTCGGTGGCTCACTGTACGTGTACGCGTGTGCATGTGAGCCTCCGCACAAATTCACATTTGAAGCCTTAATACTCTGTGGGTGCCATCTCTGCTGTGACCGACCCTTTCGTTTTCCAAGTTGTGTACCCACGTTCTCGTCTCTCTCCCTCCCCCACTGTGGGACCTGTCTGCTCCATGCCTTGAAAATAAACAGACATACAAGTCGCATGTTCTCTTCTTGGGGGACCTGGGGAACAAGGGGGTCTTCTGGGAGATTGAAGACTATTATGGGGCTGGGTATTAGTCAGGGCTCTGTAGGGGAACAGGGTCCACAGAATGAAGATAAAAAGGGAAGTGACTGGATTGGGTTACGAGGTAAGGTCTAGATGTCCAACATGGCTGCCGGCGGCTGCTTCATCCAGGAGCGTCTCAGTGTGGTGCTGGAGGCTGCAGGATTCCTGCCGGCTCCGGACCACAGTCACGTGGGAGGGTTGAGCCTCAAAGATGCCAAGCAAAGAAAGGGCCACAGCGTGGAAGACGAGCTGCCAGCACAGCCCAGGGAGAGTGGGAGGCAGAGGCAGTCCGAGCGGGGGTCTCCAGGACTCAGCCTCTGGAGGCCACACCGGGGATGCTTCGGCCTGGATGGGACATCTGCTTCCTGCGTGAACAGGAAGTCCCGGGTGCTTCACTTAGCTTCCTGCAGAGATGTGCTCCTGAAGAGCTGTCTGCCTCTGTCCCCAGACTTCGGAGCCACTTCTGAACCCGCCTCCCTCCCCAGAGGACTGTTCAGAGACAGCCTGTCACTCACAAGTTGTCACTCACAAGTTGCTGCTCTTCCCCTGAACTTAGGGGTTCAAATGAGCTCAGCAAGATGCTGGCGTGAATGTCTTGACCTTTGCAAGAATAATATTTTTAATTTAATATGATTTGCATGTCTCAATCAGCAATTTAAGTGGTCTCTAATTTGCTTAGTGCATACGTGCCCCTGAATGTTTATATGTGTGTTCGCATGTGTATGCGTGTATGCGTATGCATGTGTGTGCATGCATGTATGTGAGCGTTTGCATGTGTACATGTGTATGAATGTGTGTGCGTGCATGTATTTGAGTGCGTATTCATGCATGTATGTACATGCATGTGTGTGACCATTTGTATGTTTATGAGTACGCATGTGTGTGCATGCATGTGTGTGTTTGCATGTGTATGTGTATGCATATGCACATGTGTGTGCATTTGCATGTGTATTATGTATATGCATGTGTGTGCATGCATGTGGGTGGGTGTGGGTGTGCAGAGGGTAGCAATAGGGACAGGCCCTGAAGTTCTACGGTCCTGGAATAACCAGTTGGTGGCTGCTCTGTGCACATGTTGGACTTGAAGGGAAGAACCCACGAGAGTCATTTGAAGGAAAGTTGGGGTGGAGGAATCATTAATCAGCAGAGAGGGGTAGGGTCATGCATCAGTACCTCCACTGGCCTGTGCTGTATGCCACCAGATGGGGGGGTGAGACTGCAGCAGTGGAGCCCCTGGTGACAACCCTGCAGCTAGTCACACATCAGCCCTGAGGGTGGGGGCAGCTAGGTTGCAGCCAGTAATGTCTGGTGGGCGGCTGAGAACAAGGGGGTGGACAGCTGATTGTGGGGATCACCTCTGCGGTCCTTCCTGTTGCCCATGTGACTGTTTGCAACGGTGTGCCCTGAACAACTTGGAGGAAACCTAAGTAACGACTGTCCTCATGTCCCGGACCTGAGGTCAATTCTAGGCATGGAGCCAAGAGAAGAGTAACTTCCAAATGAATCATGGCACATGCACGTGCCCCGCCCCGAGTAGGCGGGCACACCGGGCTCTCTTTCCAGTTGGCACGCTTTCCCCGGAGCAAGTTAGTAAACCTGTGCACGCGCCTTCGGGTTCATTCATCTGGTCGCCTCCAGCGCCTACAGCTGCGCTGCTATGCTGCGGGCAGCTTGGCTGCTCCGCGCCGCTTGGCTGCTCCGCGCCGCTTGGCTGCTCGGCGCCGGGACCTGTCTGCTGCCGCCGCTGCTGGGACAAGTGAGCCACGGCCGCGGGACCCAGGGACTGGGCTGCGGGCGGACACGCCATCCGGATCAGCGGGCGGCCTCGGGGTGCCCGGATCGGAACTGTGGCACAGAGCCCCGAGATTGGGGGGGGGGGCAGGACGCTTGGCTGCTCCGCGCCGCTTGGCTGCTCGGCGCCGGGACCTCTCTGCTGCCGCTGCTGGAACAAGTGAGCAACGGCCGGGCCGTGGGACCCGGGGACTGGGCTGCGGGCGGATCCGCCATCAGGATCGGCGGGCGGCCTCGGGGTGCCCGGATCGGAGCTGGGGCGCCGAGCCCCGAAATGGGGAGCGGGCGGGGCAGGACACTAGGCTGCTCCCCGCCGCTTGGCTGCTCCGCGCCGGTATCTGTCTGCTGCTGCCGCTGCTGGGACAAGTGAGCCACGGCCTGGCCGCGGGACCCGGGGACTGGGCTGCGGGCGGACACGCCATCCGCCGTCCGGATCGGCGGGCGGCCTCGGGGTGCTCGGATAGGAGCTGGGGCGCAGAGCACAGAGGCTGGGGAGGGGGCGGGGCGGGGCAGGAAACCAGAAGGGGGAGACCTCCGGCCAGGGCGGACTTATAAAGAGCTTGCGGCGGCGGCCGGGGCGGCTGGGGCCAGAGTGGTCAGCGCACCGAGGAAATCGGGTCGCAAGAGTCGCGGGTGGCGGAGCCGGTCTGACCCGCGTTCCCAGAGCGAGGTCGGACTCGGGGAAGAAGACCTTTAGGGGGTGCAAACTTTTGTAAAAAAGTTGCCCGCGAGCGGTAAGTGAAAACTTTATCCAAGAACCCGCGCGAGATAGTGCAGCGGGCTCGGCGCCTGCCCCCAGCCACACCTCATCACCCGAGTGCGGCGTCCCTGGAAGCCTAAGCAGTGGCTTCCGGGAGGGAATGACGAGTCACAACTCTCCGCCGTCTCCTCTCTCGCTTGCCCTCTTTAACCAACTCCTGGAAACTTCCTCTTCGGATGTGTCTTAAACCCCGTGTAGCAGCTCACACTGTAGGCGGGGCAGGAGGATTGCTCCGGGCGATCTGTAGACGCAGACACCATACACCTAAGGCCTCCTAGTGAGATCCTGTTTCCAAGAGCGAAGCGGATGGCACGGGTTTGTTTTTGAGACTGTCTTTTGCAACCTCCCCTACAAACTTCTGTAACTTGTTTGGGGCGCCACCGTGTGCCTCGCCAGGATCAAAGCAGCGCCCGGCTGTG
Source organism: Typhlomys cinereus (assembly GCA_023101885.1). Taxonomy (NCBI): domain Eukaryota; kingdom Metazoa; phylum Chordata; class Mammalia; order Rodentia; family Platacanthomyidae; genus Typhlomys; species Typhlomys cinereus. The sequence continues at coordinate 181,132 of JALPQD010000275.1, forward strand.
TGTGGAGCTGTGGGCAGGTGAAGCAGGTTAGAGTCCCAAGCAAGTGGGTGGTAAAAAGCAATGCTGGATGCAGGGAGGTGAGTGGGTGGCAAGAGTGGTGTTCCCCTCTCCCCTCCCCCTGAGGCAGGCTCTTCATGGTACTGCAGGTCTAGAGTCTGTGAGTTCTTTTCAGCTCCTTGCCCCTAGTGGATTCCATGCTCCTGAGTTCTCCAGGGCTGTCTTGCCCCTCACAGATTCACATCTGTGAGTTCTGATCTTTCTCTCCTCCAATAAACTATGCCTTAATCCTCAAAAAAGAAAACCTCTTAAAATATTGTACATCAAAATCTAGATACTTTTTTTAGGTTAATGAAAAAATAATTTATCCTGAACAAAAAATCATGGGGTTGGCTGGAGAGATGGCTCCGGGGTTAAGCCTCTGCCTTGCAAGTAGATCTGAGTTCAGATCCAGGATCCCACATAAAAATGCCAGGAGGAAATGGTGGCAGCCTGTGCTTCTGAGCTTAGGAACTCCAGAGCAGAGCAAAGAGGAGGTAAAGCAATCCAGAGTGATTGCCGCAGTCATGCTGCGCCTTCACAGGCACACATAGTATCTTCTAATACACACAGAAACACACATACAGAGACATACAATTAATTAATTTAAAAAAAAAAAAAAAGAAATCACGGGGTGAAGGGAGGACCCTCTTTAGGAGTGAGTTTGGGGTGGGCCTTAGGAAAGGGAGGGAAGAAAGTCAGTCTGCCCTTCCCGATCTTATGGAAGTGAAGGTGTAATAAATTACCCTTCTTAGACAGAACCCACCCTGGTAGGAGGAATTCCTAAATTCAATGACCTCACAGCTGCCAGCAGCCCGGAGTTGCCCCACCTCACCGAGCTATCTCGCCTGCCCAGATCTTAATCTTAAATTTACTCTGAACTGAGAAGAAAAGCAAGGTCATCTCTTACTGATTCAGGCAGGCCCTATTCGGCATCTAAAACAGTGTTGCGGTGCTTGACAGTAAACAGCTTTGTTTGGTTTCCGGCAGGATAGGCAGCAATCACTAAGACTTTAGGCTCTTAAAACTTTTATCTGCTTTACATCAAGATGGCATTTGTCCTGTTGCCTAAAGGTTCACTTTGCAATCTGGCGGCATCAACTTAACTGCTGAGGGTGAGCCTTTAACATTTCTCTGAGGAGCCTGAGATTGACCAGTGGGTGGGTGAAGACCCAGCTCACGGTGGGGGGCACATTGCCCGGGCAGGTGGAGCAGTGGAAGGAGCCAGCTCAGGGCGCTGGCATCTAGGCCCTGAGAACTGCCCTCTGCCAGCTCTTCTCGTGGATGTGGTGTTGGTGAACGCACTCCTGCGTGCTGATGAGCATAACCGAGAATCACGAGCAAGCAAAGCCCCGGGTCCCGTATTCATTCAGCAGCAGGGAGATAGAGCGAACAGGATCCTTCACGCCACCGGAGTCCTAAAATTCATCCAAAAGACTTTTTAAAAAATCTAGCAGCAGAAAACAGAAGAGATCCTCTCGACATTGCAAAACCATTTGTTCTGCAATGCTAGTTGTGTTACAAACTTTTAAACAGCAAATCGGTATTTAAGAAAACCAGGTTTTTCTAAACATAAGGAATGAGAAACCTCACAGGGTCTAGCCTCCTGTGGTTCACAGTAGGCCCGTCGTGAGTTCTAGCTGAGGCCTGCTGTGGCCATTCACGCCCCCTCGGAAGCTGAGGCAGGGGGATCACCAGCAGCTGGGAGCCAGCCAGGGTGACACATGCAGGTCGCTGCAGCCTCATGGGCAGACCCTGCATCCAAAACAGAAACTATTTGTCTTTTGTGAGCCCTCTAATAGCCCAGAGCTCTGAGCTGGAGAGATGGCTCAGGGGTTAAGTCTCTGCCTCGTAAGTAGAAGATCCCAGGTACCACTTAAAACCCCAGGCAGAAACGGTGTTGGCCTGTACTTCTGGCCCTGGTGGGCAGAGTCTGGGAAATCGCAGAGGCATCTCTCCAGTCCCCTTTGGTGGGTTTTGGGTAGTTACCAACCAAGCAATATTCACATGGGCCCCTCGTTGGTCCATGCTGCCCAGGCATATACAGTGGCCAGAGCAGCCCTACGGGCCCATGTGTCGGAACCCTTGGTCTCCAGCAGGTGGCGCTGCTTGGGACAGTGCAGGAGCCTTTAAGAGGCGGAGCCTTGCTGGAGGAATTATGTCACGGGGTGGGGCTTGAGATTTAGTGCCCGCCCAGCTCCCTTCCTCTCTTCCTGACCTGAACTAACTCAGTAGCTGGACTATATATATCTCTCCCCCCATCGCACCCATCCATTCTCCTCCTTCCCCTCCCTGCCCCTGGACAAATGAGTGACAGCTCCTGGTTTCTGTGGTTGTTCCCAGGCACCTTCTGCTGCTTCTCCTGGAGAAGGAAATCACAGTCCCTTTGTTTCACAAGAACATAGTTTTTGCCAGATCTTGTAAATTTCCAGAGAAACCAGTTATTGTATCACATCAGTTGTTACGAAAAATGTGTTTTAAGAGCATCTGTTTCCTGCTAATTAGATTTCAAGGAAGGTTAAGTTAAATATGTAGGCAACTGCGCAGGGGGAGAGGGTGCCCGCCCAGGAGCCTGGCACCTCCAGGTTTAATCCCGGGACCCACATAAAGGTGCGAGGAGAGACCTGACTCTATAGAGTTGTCCTCTGACCTCCACATGGTACCATGGGGGGTCTTTTTAAATGTAAACAATATGGGGGCTGGAGAGGTGACTCAGAGGTTAAGCCTCAGCCTTGCAGGCAGAAGGTCCTGAGTTCGGATCCTAGACCCCACATATAGACACCGGTCAGAAGCCAGGGAGGCCTGTGTTTCTGGTCCTGGTGGGGCGGAGCCTGTGAATCCCGGGTCAGAGTAAACAAGGAGGAGGTGGAGGCGGTCCATGGTGGTTCCCAAATTCGCCCGTGTTTCTATACACACACACACACACACATACACACACACAATTGAATGAATAAATTTAAAAAAGAATTATTAAATGTAAACAATAAAGTCACTGCCATCTGATACAGAAGTTAGGGAACAGAAAGGAAGTTTTACCCCTGGTGCTGCGCTCGAAGCCAGGGCTTTGCTTCCGCCAAGCACGCGCTCTGTCCGACCGCATTTCCCGCCTGATTGAGCTGGAGACAGGAGCTCGGGCTCTTGGAGCTTGGGATGGCTGTCCTGCCTCTGCCTCTGGGTGCTGGGATTACAGGGGTGAGCGCTGGGCTGCAAGCAGATGGCATCTACCTCTGCCTGAGGGGTGTCAGGTCTCAGCCGCCTGATCCCTCGCAGGCCGCGCCCCCTGCAGGCTCCCTAGACAGCCTTGAGAAGGGATTCCCTTGGCTCGCTCGTGCTCCACTTCTCCCTTCAGCACCCCGACATCAGCCAAGGCTTCCGTCTCTCTAATGAAGTTCGTCTTGGGTCCCAAAGATGTGCCTGCTCCCCCCTTAGGGCTCCATCGCCGCTGCCTGTAGTTGTGGTGCCAGGACCATCTTTGAGCCAAAACCTGTATTATCTTTTGTTATTCATAACAAAGGAGAAAAGTGAGAGTAAGAAAAAGAGAGAAGAGGAAGAGAGAAAGGAAGCAAGAGCAAAGAAAGGAAGGAAGGAAAAGAAAGGGAGGGAGAGAGGGAGGTAGGAAGGAAGGAAGGAAGGAAGGAAGGAAGGAAGGAAGGAAGGAAGGAAGGAAGGAAGGAAGGAAGGAAGGAAGGAAGGAATTGACTCTGTAACTCCCTTTCTATTTTATTTGCTAGGGGGCTCTGTCTGCCCACCAGGCCAGAGAAAGCGGCCGTCCAATCTGGGCGGAGACACACCAAGTGATGGTCTCTCCGCCAGGCCTTCTTTCCTTGCTGCTTATGATTTCAGAGTTGCAGGGGTGACCCCAGCTGCCCCCTCAGTGGCATCCCTGAGAAGACTCATTCCTCGTCCACCGTCCTCCAAGATGGAGACCTGTCCCACGTTAGCCATTTTTCAGTCTTTCTCGTCCTCTCCTGGCTGCAGGTGACTGTCATGGCAAACCCCCTCTCTGGAGATAGCCAGCAGCCTGCTGACGCCGGGTCCTGCGGCCCCAATATGTACAAGCATGGTGACCACTGCTGCATGAAATGCCCTGAGGGTGAGTCCTGAGAGGGAGCTGGGTGAGCCAGCTTGCCGCCTCTTCACTGCCCCATCAAAATAAAAGGCTCAGGAAGGCCCTGCTGGATGGCATGTGGCTGGGGTGGTCGCATGTGTCAGGCTTAGCTCCCTCCCTGCCACGACGGCAGAACTGCCCGTCAAAGAGCAGGACATGTGGTTTGGAAGGTGGCGCTTGCCAACTCCTTGTGACAGAGCCGCTGGGCCACCTTGATGGAGCAGAAGTGTTCTACCCTGCTGACCACCAGACTTAGCCCCAGGAAGTCTGGGTGTCAGTCAGAACTTCCACTAGGGGCCTGTGGGACAGACGAGGGTCAGGTGACCCTTACAGGTCCCCAAGCAGCCAGTGCCATGCAGAAATTAAAAGTGTGTCTCTCGGGCTCATTGGGGGGGGGGCCAAGTGGGGACCCGGACATACCCTGCAGTAGGACTCTCCTTCTACACAGGGACTTATGTCCAGGAGCATTGCACGAGCCCCAACACCCAGGGGAAGTGCGAGACCTGTGGTCAAGGGACATTCATGAGGTACAACAACAGCTTCGAGATTTGCTTTATCTGCAAAACCTGTAAGGGTGGTGAGTACGCTCGGGGGTGACCCAGACCTGCAGCCCAGACATAGCAGCTGGTGGGCACGTTGAGCCCAACTACTGAGCCACACATGTGAATCTCCCTGCGTTGGAGCAGAGTGTTTATTGGGGGTGGGGGCGGGGGGCAGAGAGCACATACATGCCGAGGCTCATGAATGGAAGTCAGAGAATAACTTTCGCAAGTCTGTTTTCTTCTTCCACTATGGGGCTTTCCAGGGATCGAACTCAGGTCGCCATGTTTGCGAGCAGGCTCCTCACCCCCTGAACCGTCTACAGGCCCCCGGGCTGCTTTCTGTGGCGCTGCGGCCAGTGATGGTCCAGCTGCATGAAAACCGCTCCTTGTGCATTGTCAGGAAGAACATCACAGAAATCAGAGTTTTCTCTGATCCAAAGAGCAGGACTGCTGACTGCCATTTCTAAGTAATTGTCCCCGAGTCATGACGTAGTTATTTCACCAGGAAAGGCAAGGAGAGTCTGAGGGCCCTGTGTGGCCTGTGCAGCATTGGTGGGTGTGGTAACTCATGGGGGGGCATCCCATCACGTGAGAGGCTGAGACAGAAGGATTGTCATGAGTTTGAGGCCAGCGTGGGCTGCAGCATAAGACATCTAAGAACAAGGAATGGGTGCAGCAAGATAGCCCAGTGGGTGAAGTACTGCTGTACAAGCTTGAGGACCTGAGTTTGGATCTCAGCGCCATGTAAAAAGCTTGGTGTGGGGCCAGGAGATGGTTCAGTGCCACAGTCCAGCTGCAGCCTGGATCCAGGATCCCACTAGGTGGACAAAGAGTGGGCATATGGAGGACAGCAGATACCCAACTCAGGGCTGAATGAATCTGAACTCATTTTTTGAAGTTTTAGCAGAGTTTTTATAAGAAAATCTAGGGTAGAAGGCAAAGAACATATCATTTATGCCCATAAGAAAAACATATAAAGAAGAGCAGGACCAAATTCTTTACAGGATTATGTAAAACGCGTTCATTCCAGGTAACAAAGAAAAGGCAGGACTGACATTTGTTTGTCGTGTGGGACCAAATGTGATGTCTCCAGATAAACAGGCATGACACTTAGTTAGAGAATGGACAATGAATGCTTCAAAGCAGAGTTACCTGGTCTACATATCTCAAATGCATAGAGAAGGTACTGTAGGGGGAGGTGATAACCTAGCCAGTCCTGAGAAAAACTAAAGAGATCTAAGAACAGATCTAAGAACAACTCCCAGAGAAAGGAATTTGCAGGGGTCCCTAGCAACCACTCAGAGAGCAGGCTTTAGGCCTGACAACCCCCACATTTTCTATATTTATTTTAGATAAGCCATGTCCTTTAACCAGAAAATGCTTTTCTTAAAGCAATTTTCTCCATGCTGGACCTTGTCAAACAACATGGTTGGATAAGGATGCGGCAGCTCAGCAAGTCAGAGCTGCCATCTGAGCTCAGTCCCTGGAAGCCCACATGGCGGAAAGAGAGAACTGACTTCTGAAAGTTGGTCTCTGACCTCCCCATGAACGCTGTGGTCACAGACACTTCTTTTTGCTCCCTTCTCTGTTATAAAGGAAGAAGGGAAACATGGGTATCAGTTCATCTGCATGGCTGCTGATAAAACCACCATCCAACAACTTAAGGGAACAAGGGGTTCATTCTCTTACAACAGTCCAGTTAAAGTTCTCAGTCCAGCTTGACAGAAGAGCTCACGCCAACATCAAGGCTAAGGGAACTGACCACACCATCTTCATATAAAGACTGAGAGCAGGATAATCCTTACTCGCCATACTAGCACGTCTGGCCAAGTGTACACAAGAATGCCGACTCAACCAGTTCTTTCTATTTCATTCACCTGTCCAGGGCCCGTCCCACCCGGTGTGCTAGGCCTTCCCCATCCACTAGACAATCTCCTGCAGATTCACTCTGGACTTAACTCAGCTACCGATTATCTACAAATGTGCCCAGAGCTCAAACTCTCAACCATGTAGTTGACACCTGTGCCTAACCATGACAGTGGATATAGTGTAAATCCAGTGCTTATCTATCAATGCAGAGTCCTAAGAGGGCGATCGGTGGGAATTAAACCAGGCCTGGGTCGGAGTGGTTTCAACCCTACTGAGATTGAAGCAAGTTTATTCTAAACGTCTCATGTTTATAGATGAAAGTTGGGCAAGTATCCAGAATCTTCCAAAGTAACCAAAATAGCAAGAACAACATAATCTTCTAAAAACAAGATATAAGGAATGAATTAACTAGAGAACCTTTGATAGGAAACTAAATTATTATGACTACCTTAGTACTCAAACAGCCAGCAGCTTCAAGGGAGACATTCTTTTACCACAACTCTGGGAACAGTTAGTCCTGTTCCCAATTAAGTAAATCACAGGGAGAGAAGCAGTGAGCTGATCAGTAGCACTTCCCACCTGAGACTGACCACAAAGCAAGCAGGACCTCCCAAAGGGACAAAGAGCAAGAACAAAGAAGTCCAAAGGGCTGATCTTGTTGCTCGAATTGGTCAGGACTCAAAGGACCCTGGGAAGACTTGAACCAGCCCCCACATGTAGTGGTGTGCCCTGGGTCCCCAGCACTGGGCAGATTCTCCAAGGCTTGACTGGTCTAGCCAGTTGGTGAGCTGTGGGTTCTCACGATATAAGGCAGAAAACAATTGAGAAAGATGCCAGGAGTCAACTCCTAGCCTCTGCATAGCACATTCACGCATACACACAAGTATGCACACGTGCATGCAGACCACATAACACATTCACACATGCATGTGTGCACACAAGTATGCACATGTGCATGCACATCACATAGCACATTCATGCACGTACACATGCACACATGTATGCACATGTCCATACACATCTATGTATGCATACATGCACACACAGGAACACAGAACACATGTATACACACATGCATGCGCGCGCGCGCGCACGATGCAATTCCTGGGCAGGGTTGGACTAGTTCAGTGATCAAGCCCTGGTGTTGCCTGCAGAAGGCCCTAGATTGAATTCTCAGCACCACAAAAAAACTGCTGGTGGTGTGTGTTCACCATGTTACCATGGGCACACGCCGACCTGGCAGACCCCTCAGTCCTCCACGCCCATCCCAAGAGCACGCATTTCCTCCCCTGTCATCCCCACCCTGGGAGGCAGAGGAAGAAGATCCAGGCTGTGAACTCCGACCATGAGTCCACAGCAAACAGAGAACAGGGCCCGCCATGCTGACCTGCCTTCTTCCCCCAGCAGAATAAAGACTGACACACCAACATGCTCCCCCAACTAGTGAGGATCTCAGGAGAGAGAATTACATGCAGTGGAAACCTTGGGAACTAGGCTGGATGAATGAAAGGGAGTGACTCTCTCAGTGGGGCAGCCTGAACCCCCACAGGAGTCCAGAGGGAACATGGGGCCCATAGAAGTGGACAGGCAGGAGGGTGGGAGAGAGTGGGATGGATTGATGAAGGGAGGGGAGCTGGATAGGGAGGAGGAGGCAGGGATAAGTACTCAATATAGTTGTAAAACTAGGGAGAAAATTTTAAAATATTTTAAAAAATAAAATAAGCACAAGTAAAGAAAAAGAAAACAATGCCAGAAGCAGCCAGGGGAGGGAGGGTTTGTCGTAGCCACAGTCAGGGGTCCCGTCCATGATGGCGGTGAGGTCAAGACTGGGAGGCGAGGGAGCTGGCCACGTCGCACCCACAGGCAGGAAGCGGAGCCATGAGGGCTGGAGCTCGGCCGGGCCCGTAGGTGCTGTCAGGGCCCCCGCCTCGGTCCTACCCACTTGCCCCATCCCTGAAGTCACAAGATACTCGCCAACAGGCCTGTGGGGCCCGTCTCCCAGGAGACTCTAGATTCCATCAGGTGACAGCATGTGCCACAGTCACATCCCCGATGCGACACCTGACAGACGGTGGGTGCATTCCCTGCCCCGCCCCGGCACCTGTAAACCCGGGACCCCCCATCAGTGGGGTGCCGCTGCCCAACTGCACACATGACAGTTACAGTTTGGGTGATGGGTGATGGGGCTCTGAGGGTGAAGTGCTGTGTGAGCAGAGGACTCGGTTGGATCCCCAGAACCCACAGAAAAGCCACGCAGCATGGTAGCCATGTGTGGTCCCAGAAGGGGGCAGAGATGGGCTCCCTTGGGGCTGTGGCTACACTGGCTGGTGAGTGGCCCTGGATCAGTCTCCATGCCCACTGGACAGTGCTCATGAAGGACACGCAACATCACTTGTAGACCTCTACACACACATGTACATATGTGCATATGTGTAACACACATACATGCATGCACATACTGGCATGCACTAGAAAAAGAAGTGCACTGTTCTCATTGCACTGAGCTGCCCCAGTGGGAAGCCACAGATGCAGTTGCAGGGGAAAGACGTGCATATACGCCCAGAGCTCAGCGGCTGCGGGGACACGCCCACCTTCACTAGTTCTTCTAAGCAAAGCACAAGAAAGGAAAGTGTGGGAGATGACAGTAGGATACACCGGCATTCACGGGACGCACTCAGGGCTGGAGAGATGGCTCAGGGGTTAGGACTCTTCCTCGCAAGCAGAAAGACCTGAGTTCGGATCCCGGATCCTACATTAAAAATGCCAGGTGGAAATGGCAGCAACCTCCACTTCCAGTTCTGGAAGGTGGAGTCTGGGAAACCCTAGAGAAAGCACAAAGGAGGTAGAAACAATCCAGGATGACTCCTGAAGTCACCCTTGGCCTCCAAAGGGACACACGGTATTCTCTGATACACACACACAAATGAAATTTGGAAAAAGGGGAGCACTCATTAAGCAGCAGTGGGTGTTGGATGGATGCCAGCATCAAGGGGGGACTCATGCAGGTGGGTTTGCAGGTCAGGACCACCTGCAATGGAAACCCCAGCACAGCAAGAGGCTTCAGTGTGAGGTGCTGCCGTGGGTCCCTGGAGACTGAGGGGTGGTCACTGGAAGCCATGCTGTTAGAGTGCAGCCCACGCAGGGGCAGGGCTCCCACGGGGCATACCGCTCCCTCAGAGAGTGGCATGGGTTTCTGTTCCTGCTCCACTTTGAGCCAACCCTGCTCTTCCTTGGTCCGCAGGCCAGGAGATGATGGTGAACGAATGCTCTGCCACCCAGGACCGGACGTGCCAGTGCTCAAAGGGCTTCTACAAAGGTCCAGAAATGTGTAGCCAATGTACCAAGTAAGTGACGGTGCCCTGGCAGGGTCGGAGGTTGGGTCAGAGGTGGCCTTGGGCCAGGGGTGACACTTGACAAGCTGAGAACCAGTAGGATCTGTGATCCACGGTCGCCCCAACCCACGCAGGCCTCTCCTGATGCTAAATGCCCATGTTCCACTAGAGGAGCTGTTTGCTTTATCTCGGTGTTTTTCTGAGTGTATGTGCATGTCTACAAGTGTGTGGGTACAGGTATATATGTGCATGTGTGCATTAGGTACATGTGTGTGCATGCCTGCAGTTATGCACATGTGCGTTCACGTAGATATGTGTGTATGCGTTATACACACGCGTGTGCAGGTAGATACGTGCATGTGCACTGGGTACACATGTGTGCATGTGTGCGCAGGTGGCTGGAGGCCAGAGGTCACCCTCAGCTATCTTTCCTCACTGGTGAACTGATGGGTCGTGCACGAGAATCACCCAGCGGTGCCCAGGCCCCTCTCAAGGTCCGGGTCACAGGCCATCTGGTGTGGGTTTGGAGACACCAGATCCCCGGTGCTGCCGCTGACGGATGGGTCCGGTGGGAGCAACTAAGCATGTCTCTCTCCAGGTGTCCCGAGAGGGTCAAGGTCCTTCGGGAATGCAACGCCACGGCAGACACAGTGTGCAATTGGGCCCGTGAAAACCCAAAAAGTAAGTTTTTCTTACAATAACTATCTTTTTATTGGTGTGCGATTCACGTAATAGGAAATGAATCATTTCTGCTTGAACGGCTCAGTGACACTGAATACCACCCGTCCCTCTGTTAGGTGGCAGGGGGGTCAGAGTTAGACACAGGCTCAACTTGATGGTTGAGGGTTTGAGCTCTGGGCACATGTGTAGAGAATTGGTAGTTGAGTTAAGCCCAGAGCAAACGTGCGGGAGATTGTCTGGTGGAGGGGGATGCCCAGCCCGTGGTGGGCAGGTGAATGAAATGGAGAAGCTGGCTGAGAAAGGAGGCGTCCTTGTGTACACTTGGCCAGACGTGCGGGTCTGGCAAGTGAGGATCGTCCCTCTCTCAGCCGCTATGTGGAGATACTCAGCCCTTTGGTGATGGTGCAGCTCTCCCGTCAAGCTGGAATGAGAACTGTAACTGCACACTCACAAGAGAATAAGCCCCTTGTTCCCTTGATGGTGATTTACCAGCAGCCATGAAGACTCCAATGTGCAAGGCCACACGGAGATCCATGCCAAAGAGAAGCTGAGCGAGGGTATTAGAGTCAGAGCCTGTGGTCAAGGGAGCCACAGCTCATCCTTAAGGTGGGAGACCCTACAGCAGAAGAGACCACTTCTGTGTCAAACTCACCGTTTCCCTTTCAGATCCTAGAAACAGGCAGTGGCTGCTTCTTCTCTTTCCTGTTTTCTTGGGTATTACGATCATCTACTGCTGGTTCCAAAAAGAAAAACCCCACTGGGTGCGGCATTGCCTCATGGACTTGTGGGGTTGCTCTTCGTCCACTTGCAGAACAGGGACAGCCCAGACACAGGCAGGCCGCGGGAGCCTGCTCTTGTGGTGAGTCTGAGAAAATGCTTGGGACTCACTTTCTTTGCATTGTCGCGCAGTCAGTCATCCTTGAAGCTGCAGGACGGGAAGCAGGCTCACTCTGTCCACGACCAGTCTCCACAGCTCTCGGCTCTCTTTTCTTTTTCCGCATGCTCACACATGTGCCTGCATGCATGTGCATATGTATTTTGCATGTGGGTGGGTGTACATGTGTGCACCAGAGGGCACTTGGGTGTGTGTGCCTGCGGAGGCACAAGAGTGACTTCAGGAGGCTTCCTGGGTTGTTCTGCCTCCTATCGCTTTGCTCTGAGGTTTCTCAGGCGCCTCCTTCTAGGGCTGGAAGTGCGGGTTGCTGCCAGATCTGCCTGGCATTTTTTATGTGGGATCTGAAATCAGGACCGTTTCCTTTTGAGGCAGATGCTGTAACCCCTGAGCTGTCTCCCCAGCCCAGCCTCTGTTTCTTGAAGGCTGCTGAGCTCTGGGGAGGGAACGGGGCAGAGGGAGCAGCTTCAGTTCCCACCTCCACCACAGCCATAACCACAACCCGAGTGAACAGCCAGCCTTCGCTGTCTTTCAGAGACCATGTTACATGATGTTCCCGTGTAGGATCCCAGCACTCCTGAAGCTAGAGGACGCCACACGGTCCAGGCCAGCTGGGGCTACCAAGTGACAACCAGTCTGCAAAAAGAAAAAGGGATTCATAAAGAAAAAGAAGGAGCCAAGTGCGTGCATGTGGGGTGGAGGAACAGAGTTCTGAAGTTTCCTTGTGTCCACCAGCATGTATCACTGCGATGCCTGCTAAAGTGACTTTGCTGAAGATTTTTCTCCGACTGATGGTGTGGGTCCCGGTCCATTACCTTGGGCGTATGGTGCACAGGATGCTGTGGCAGGAACAGGTGCCTGAACAAAACCACTGTCCTCAAGACCAGACTGAGGCCAGAAAACCAAAGAAGAAGACATCGGGTCCCATCCTGCCAGGGCACGCCTAAAGAGAGCCCCGCTTCCACCAGCAGGACCCAGCACCCAGCACCTCCAGCAAGACCAAGCACCCAGCACTGCAGCAGGACCCAGCACCTAGCACCTCCCTGTGGTGCCCAGCTCGGAGTCCTCAGCAGGTCAAGCACTTGAACGGAAACCTGCCTACTTGAGTCCAATTCCTTTGTGATCAGGGTTTGAATTCAGTGACGAATTTCGCACTGGGACGTTTTATCATTCATGTTTACAGAACCCCTCCTGCACTGCTCGCTCCTTTGACTGCTGACAGTTGTCCTCTGACAACGTTGCCTGTCTTCCCGCCCCATGTACACTCTTCCTCACAATATAAAAGGTTTTTTTAACTATTTCTGCATGGATGTGTGTCCAGCGACTGTGTGTCCAGTCTTACGTGAGCCTTTCTTGCCCATTGCCATCACCGGGCTGAGGATGTAGCCCAGTGGGGTGGCACCTGACAATGGGGTGTGATCCTGGGTCTCTTCCCCAGGGCTGCAAAAAGTCACCACAGCAGAGAGCTGTTGGCAAGCACGTAACGCAGCCCTCTCTCATTTCGCCTTCAAAACTGTCTTCTGCGGAAGCCGGTCAACCCACAAGCTTAGGAGGTGGAGGCGGGATCTGACTTTCAAGGCAGATAGGAGAGTGGCCCACAGTTCTGGCCCTGGAAAGCAGAGCCTAGGAAACTCCAAAGCAATGAAGCGGTAGAGCAATCCGGGATGATTCCCTAAGTTGTCCTTGGGTCTCTACAGGCACACACACTCAAGTCCCCTCTGGTACACCCATGCGTGGGCACACACACACACGCACATACACACACATATCAAAGTTATCAGCCAGAGGTGCCTGCCCCTCATGAATTCCATGCCTGGTGTCTGTGAGTTCTCCAGGGCGCCCTTGCCCTTCATGGCACTCCACATCTGGAATCCATGAGTTCCACTCTTAATCTCCTCTAATAAACTCTGACTTAATCCTTAAAAAATTATCAACTAGAAGAAAAGGGCCGTGAGATGATTCGGTGGGTGGCGGTGCTTGCCGCTAAGCCTGGAAACCTGAGTTCAGTCCCCAGAACCTGCGTAGTAGACAGGACAACTAATATCGGCAAGTTGTCCTCTGACCTTCAGACACGCCCTTGGCACCTGTGAACACGGGAACACACACATTCATGGGGTGTCATGGTTTGAAATGTGAGGTGTCCCCCACAGGCTCATGCGTTTGAATCTGTACTTGTTTGCAAGGTCGCGGCAGCTTTGGGAGCCTGGTTTCTCCAGCAGCAGCTGCTGCTCTCAGGCTCCAGGAAGTTTGCAGTGACTTGGGCCTCTGCTTCTGCCTCCAGCCACAAAGGACTGTGTCTCCCTGTGGAACCGTGAGCGGAATACATCTCCCTTCCCCCCTTAAGTTGGTTGGGTCTCGGTGGTGTCTTACAACAGCAACACGAAAAGTAACTGCTATGCACACACACACACACACACACACGCACGCAGAATAACTAAACGTAAAACTGTTTCTTCCTGAGACCTTTGAGCAGGAAAGATGGCTCAGCAGGTGACTGCGCTGCACACAAACCCGGGACCTGAGATCCGTCTCCGGAGCCACGTGATGGAAGGAAGAACCAACTTCTGAAAGTTGTCCTCTGACCTCCACACACACACGGCGGCACATGTGGCACCTCTGCCCTCTGAAAAATAAAATAAGCACATTGCTAAGAGCACAGGAAGTGAAAGCCAGAGCACACTGCTCTCTGGGACACTCCTGGCAGTTTACCTGCATGCTGATGATAAATTCATGACTAAAAGACTTAAGGGAACAAGGGGTTTTATTTTGACTTACAAATCCTTGGTTACAGTTTCTTGTCCAGGCTTAGCAGAATTCACATGGACACCAGGAGCAGAGGGAACCAGCCACACCATATCTACTGCTGTGAGAGGGACAGTCCTCACTTGCCAGCGTGCCTGACCAAGTATACAGAAGGATGCCTACTTCCTCAACCAGTTCTCCACCAACTGCAGGATGGCATTCAGTTCCGCGGCTGTGGTGATGCAGAACCAGCCTGCTCAGCACAGCTGTTCAACTCCTGCGTGTTGACCCTGGAAGAGCCCTTTCCTAGGCAGCCAACAAGTTCAAAGAGCAAGAATGTGCTTCAGCTCGAATTTTCCCTCACTGAACAAACAAATCCTTTTTCCCAGAATGAAACAGGGAAGCAGGGTAATAGCTCACCTTCCTCTTTCGCTCTTGTTCATGCATCACAGCATGCTGCTGTGTATGTCATATAAACAAGGTGTAAGGAAGAGCATTCATTTAAAAACAGTTATTTTACAGAGCTGGAGAGACAGTTCCGGGGTTAAGCCTCTGCTTCACAAGCAGAGGTCCTGAGTTCAGATCCCAGGTCCCATGTAACGACACCAGGCAGAAATGACAAGTGGCATGTACTTCTGGCCCTGGAAGGCAGAACCCGAGAAACTCCAAAACAAAGCAGAGAGGAGATAGCGAAATCCACGGCGATTCCCAAAGACACTCTTGGTCCTCCACAGGGACACACAGTGCCTGAGTCTCATACACACACACACACATACACACAGATCACCACTTCCCTTCTGTAGTTATCTTTCTTCCTGCCTCCATGGTAACTTTTCTGCTCCAGCTGTTCTCAGAAGGGAAGTCCACTGCACTGTTCATGGAAGGGAAGTCCACTGCGCTGTTCATGGAAGGGAAGTGCACTGCGCTGTTCATGGAAGGGAAGTCCACTGCGCTGTTCTCGGAAGGGAAGTCCGCCTGTAGATCCTTCCTTTCCTTCAACCCGGGGCAGTGTGGAGTCAGGCTCATGGCCTGGTTCCGCTCCCAGCCATACCTGACCAGGCCTTGCTATTTCCCGGCACCAGGTGGGATGGTTGGTTTCAGGCGACAACTTGATTTACCTGGGAGGAGAGCCTCTGAGCCCCTGAGATCTGTCCTGAAAGCCTTTGTTGCCACGGGAGACTCGGCCTAAAAGTGGGCTGCACCATTCGCTGGGCCTGGGGTGTCCTGAACCAGATACAAGGGGACACCGTGCGTGCACGCAAGCTCTGCTTTCTGACCAGGGCTGCATGTCATGTGACCAGCTGCATCGAGCTCCTGTCCAGTTGCTGCCCCCTCACCCCCATGACGTGAATTGTAGTCCCGATAAACCCTTTCTCCTCAACTTGCTCTTAGCAGGGTGTTTCGTATCAGCAACTGGTGAGAAGCCAGGGCAAGCAGGTTACTGGCTTCTAGTGACCCGTGTGTCCAGGTTTCTGCTGTGGAGAGTGTCACTTTCTGAACAGGACCTGCCCCCCTCCCCCCACTCATGTGTTGGTGTCTGTAGCCAGTGCTAATGTCTGGGAAGGTCGCCGTACCTTTAGGAGGTGGAGCCTGGCAGGAGGAAGGCATTCCCAGCGGGCAGGCCTTGAGGCTGGTGGCCCCGCCTTGCTTCCTCCCACTCTATCTGCCTGCTGATGGCTGCGGTGCCATGAGCCAGCCTCCTGCTTCTGCCTCCTGCTTCTTCTGCCTCCTGCTTCTGCCTCCTGCTTCTTCTGCCTCCTGCTTCTTCTGCCTCCTGCTTCTTCTGCCTCCTGCTTCTTCTGCCTTCTGCTTCTGCCTCCAGCCCTGCCTTCCACTATGTGATTCCCACCATAATGGACTCTGTCCCCTCTGGAACTCAGAGCCAAATAAGTCTCCCTTTCTCCCTGTCATGGCTTGAATTGAGTGTGGGGTTGGCCAGGCCGTCTTTCTGAACAGGGAGCCTCAGAATGTGCCCACTCAGCCTCCCACCTGCCAAGAGAACGACATTTATTCTCTGTTCTCATGAATCCACAAACAGCTCTTGGGACATTGTTCTGATGAGTCTCTTGCCTTCCCTCCACCTCTTCAATTTCAGAACTTCACGGGAGCGGCCTTCCTGGTGTCCGACCACACAGAGGGTTTTTGTAGTTTAAAAGTCTCAGGGCCAAGGCAAGAAAAAGTTCAGGGGTTGGCTGGAGAGATGGCTCAGAGTTAAGGCTCTGTTTCACAAGCAGAAGGTCCTGAGTTTAGATCCCAGATCCCACGTTAAAACTCCAGGAGGAAGTGTCAGCGGCCTGCACTTCTGCCCCGATGGACGGAGCCTGGGAAATTCCAGAGCCAAGCAAAAAGGAGGTGGACACAATCCAGGGCAATTCTCAAAGTCACCCTTGGGCCTCCACAGGGACATACTGTGCTCTCTCTCTCTCTCTCTCTCTTTCTCACACACACACACACACACACACACACACACAAATAATACAGTAAATAAAGTTTAAAAAAATAAACTTAAAAAGAAACAATTTCAGGGGTCCCAGGACAAACTCTTTCCCAGGAAGCAGATTGGTGGGCAGTCACTGTGAACACAGTACACTAAAATTCCCACTTCCACAGACGGCAGGCGTGTGCGTGCATGCATACGTGTGCACAGGTGTATGTACTTGAGATGCTCCAGTGCGTGCACCTGTGGAGACCCAAGGGTGACATCAGGAGTCCTCCTCCATCGCTCTTCTACCTTCAGCTGTGCGCCTGGGTCTCTAATTAAACCCAGAAGAGCCCTTGGGGTTAGAGTGGTAGCCAGCTGGCTCTGGGGGTTCCCAGGCTCTGCTTTCCAGGCTGGAAAGACAGGCGGCCTCCACACCCACTTGACATTTTTACATGGGATCTAGGGATCCTACCTCAGGTCCCCTTATTTGTGAGGCAAAGGCTGTAACCACTGAGCCATCTGCCCAGCTCTGACCTGTCCTCTTTCTAAAGTCTGGGGACGGTGGATTTCTTTCCCACTCCCTGTTGCTCTAGCCAGAGAGGTGCTCATGGGCGGGGCTGCCAGTTTTTCCAGAACCCTGGGACATGGAAGGAGAAAGTCACAGCCTTTCTTATTCTCTGGTCCCGCCTGGTGAGGGCCGCCTCCCTCTGGTGAGAACCTCTGGGCCTTGGTGGCTGATTCAGGCACCTGTACTTGCAGAGGGCAAAATGCAAAACCCTTTTCCCTGGCGCTCTGTGTAATCCAGCTTTCTAAGCAATGACACAGGCTGATTTATTTGTTTGTTTGTTTATTTATTTATGAATGATAGAGTCTCTCACGGCCCAGGCTGTCTCCACCTAGTTATGAAACCAAGGATGACTTTGATGTGTATCTGTGTCTTGTGTGACTGACTGTGCCTGTGGAGGCCCAAGTGTGGCAGAATCACCCTGGGGGGCTTTACCTCCTTGTTGCTTTGTTCTGGGGTTTCCCAGGCTCTGCCTTCCAGGGCTGGAATTTCAGGTCACTGCTATTTCTGCCAAGTATTCGTCATCCAAACCCAATCCTCGCTTCCAGATCTGCAGCCCCCTCAGACACCCTCTGCCGGGCTCCCAAGTGCCTGCTGGCCACATCCTCCTGTCCTGTGAGTCTTCCCCTCAGTCCCTGCTCTCCTGCGCAGCACACGCGCCCACAGGAGCGTCTTTCCCTCCTTCGTGAGCTGACATGAACTAAGTGGTAGTTGTTTCTCCGTGGGGCTGGGTGTGGAAGTTGACTTCACCAAGTGACAGGCATCTGAGCAGAGAGAGACCAGGGAAGCGAGAGAGTCTGAAGGAACACCATCTTGCCCTAGGCTGTGTGTGTGCGCTCGTGCACATGTGTGCGTGCATATGTGCGCATGTGCGTGCATGCGTGCGTGTGTGTGCGTGTATGTGTGTGTGTGCATGCGTTCATGTGTGTGTGTGCGTGCGTGTGTGTGTGCAAGCACGTGCATACGTGTCTGCATGCACACAACTGCACGTGGGGTGGGGGGGTTGCACGTGTGTGGCCGTGTCCCTGGAGGCAGAGGTCATCCCCTTTGGTTTTGCTGGGAGAGGGTCTCACTTTCACCTGGAATTCAGCTGGGCTGCGCAGGAAGGCCCTGGGCTCGGCCCTCTGCCTCCGCCTTGCTCTTCTTTTCAGGTGGATCCTGGGGATCCAACTCAAGTTCTCCTGCTCACAAGGCAAGAACTTGCAAGTCACTCCCCCTCCCCCTCTCCCAGTGCTGGGGCTGGAACCTGAGCCCCTGCACCCTGGCCTAGTGCGCCCCCCCACCAACTACAGATGCAAACGTTGAATCTACCTCTACCTCATCCAAATATAGATATTTTAGTGGCCATACAATCCCCTCTGTGATTCATTCATAAAATCACAAGCTGAAAACCGTGAATACAAAGATGTACCTATGAGCCAGGCCTGGCGGCACAGCAATCATGGTAGAGGCAGATGTTCCAGGTCATAAGATCTTATCTCAAACCAAATAAAACAGCCTTCCTCTGAAGGAAGGAAACAGCCCCTGGCACCTCGGTCTTCGCTGGCATCTGCTGACTCAAAGGGCTGAAGGCGTAGACATTAGTCACTGTTTAACCAGCCCAATCATCTTAGATCCCAGGCCAAACAGACTTCACAGGTATAACAGCTTCTCTGCACATTGCTGATAAAATCATAACAAGACAGCTTAAGAGAACAGGGGGTTTATTCTCTTAGGATAGTCCAGTTACAGCTCCTGTCCAGCTTGGCAGGAGAGCCCACACCAACACTAAGGGCCAAGGGAACTGGCCACGCCATATCCACTTAACAGCTGAGAGAGGGACAGTCCTCACTTGTCAGACCAAGCGTACACAAGGATGCCCACTTTCTCAACCGGTTCCTTCCATTGCATTTGCAGGCCAGGTGACTAGTCCCGCCCACCATGGGCTGGGCCTTCTCCATCAACTAGACAAGCTCCTGGAGGTCACTCCGGGCTTAACCACTAATTCTTTTTTTTTTCCACTAATTCTTTTTTTTTTTAACTTTAGCTATTCAGTGTGTGTGTGTGTACATGTATGTATGTGTGTATCTGTGTATCTGTGTGTATGTATATATGTATGTATCTGTGCGTGTATGTATGTATGTGTGTATCTGTGTGTGTATGTATGTATGTGCGTATCTGTGTGTATGTATGTATGTATGTATCTGTGTGTATGTATATATGTATGTATCTGTGTATGTATGTATGTATCTGTGTGTGTATGTATGTGTGTATCTCTGTGTGCTTGTATGTATGTATATATGTATCTGTGTGCTTGTATGTATGTATGTATGTGTGTGTGTATCTGTGTGTAAGTATGTTTGTATGTGTGTATCTGTGTGTATGTATGTATGTGTGTATCTGTGTGTGTGTGTATGTATGTATGTATCTGTGGGTGTGTGTGTGTATGTATGTGTGAATCTGTGTGTGTGTGGTGTGTGTGTATCTGTGTGTGTGTATGTATGTATCTGTGTGTATGTGTATGTGTGTATCTGTGTGTGTGGGCCCTGTGTGCCCATGTGGAGAACCAAGGGTGACTTCAGGAATCATTCTGGATTGATTTTTCTTCCTTTTTGCTTTGCTCTGAGATTTCATAAGCTCTGCCCACCAGGGCCAGACATGCAGGCCACCACCGTTTCTGCTAGACGTTTTTACGTGGGACCTGGGATTTGAACTCAGGACCTTCTGCTTGTGAGACAGAGTCATCACCTCTGAGCCACCTTTCCAGCCCATGGGTTGCCTAATTCTCTAGGCACCTCATTCCGAGTCAATGCTTCTACTTAAACTAAGGCTGGACGGTAGGACAGCTCAGTGAATCAGGAGCCTGCCTGCAAACCTGGAGACCTAAGTTCAATTCCCAGAAGCCCACATGGTGGAAGGAGAGAACTAACGTTTGAAAGTTGTTCCCTGACCTCCACCCAAGTACTACGCCATGCATTCTCTCTGTGTCTGTCTCTCTCTGTCTGTTTCTTTCTCTCCATCTCTCACATCAATAAAATATTTTTAAAAAAGAAACTAAAGCTGCCCATCATGGAGGCCACACCAGGTAATCCCAGTACTTGGGAGAGGGAGGTGGGAGGATCATAACTTCAAGGTGTCCATCGCTCCAGTGGGCTGGAAGCCAGGCTGGACCAAGCGAGACCCTCTCGCTTTCTAGAGAGAGGCTTAGCCCTGCGCATCTCTCTAGCCCATTAAAGTCATTCCGAAGCTCCTTCGTGATGGCCTTCGACACCTGCTGGTTGTTGCAAGACCTTAAAGTTATTAAGTGTGCTCTCCGCCATGCAGTAACGCTATGGCAGCCTGTCCTCTCCCAGCCATGTGCTACGACAGCTCGCGGTTCTCTCTGGCCTTCTGTACCTCCTCTGCCCTGATGTTCTCCCACCTTAAGGTTTCCGCGCCTGCTTGCACCCTTGGATGGCATCCAGGAGTTTCTTCCCATTTATCTCATTTCAATAAAACCATTAAAAAAACTCAATTAACTGTAAGACCCCCTTTGCCAGCATGGGCCTGCTTGCGTCTGCAACTGAAGGCTTCGCGGCCGGGGTGAGCATTCTTAGAGCTAGCTCAAAGTCTCCTTCTAATATTTTAAACAGTGGAGACAAATCATTTGAGGCTAATTTTGAAAATCATTAAGTGTATGCAAATTATCTCTTCAAATATCTTTTGAGATTTAATGTTGCATCCAATTATAATTTTTCCTAAATATTGGAAAGGTTGCTTCTTTGAACCTCTTCAGAAGTGACTAAACCCCACATGGAAACTTGTTTCTCCATCTGTAACGGTTATTCTTCGCCGTTGCTGTGAGAGAATGCTCAAAGTCAAACAACTTAAGGAAGAAAGGGAGATGCATTCAGTTTACGGTTCCAGAGGGGAAAAAGTCTTTCATGGCGAAGGCGATGCGGTTGGTGGCTGAGGCTAGAGGCAGCTGTCACTGCAGACATCCTGGAGCGTCTCTCTTTCCAGTCTTCTATTCTGTGTTCCTTTTATCCGGTCCACAACTGCGAGGTTCAAATCGGATCTAGGGCTGGTCTTCATATTGTAAATGTATTGATCCAAATAATCTTTTCAGGTGGTCTCAGCTGATCTTAGTTAAGGCCAGGTGTGGTCAAGTTGACACTCAGGATTAACTATGGACACCACACCAAACATTTATATCAAATCTTGCTCATTAGCAGAACCGAACTGTCCACACAATGAATGACATTTGCCGTGGGGGTCTTCTATGGGCGGCTGGGGAGCTCTAGCTACAGCTTTTGACACATGGTAGGGCTACAGCTTTTGACACATGTTAAGGCTACAAATTTTTAAATTTTTTAAAACGGTGTGTGTGTGTGTGTGTGTGTATCAGAGGGCATTTTGTATCCCTGTGAAAGACCAAGGGTGACTTCGGGAATCATCCTGGATTGCTTCTACCTCCTTTTCGCTTCTCTCTGGGACTTCCCAGGTTCCTGCCATTTCCACCCAGTCTTTTTACGTGGGACCTGGGAACCGAACTCAGGACCTTCTGCTTGCGAGATAGAGTCTTAACCCCTAAGCCATCCTTCCAGTCCAGTAGGACTATTTTTTACATGTTGGGGAAAAACTTTCTACTGATGAGCTGGTTTAATCTTATAAAACACAGGAAAATTTCTATTTGCTGGATGTAAAGGAACAGTTAAAAAGAGCCCTGACCGTGGGGGGTCCATTGTTTGATTAAATTATCACCCCTAAAATCCTGATGCAATCTTCATTTTCGGATTTTTTTTTCCTTAATAATGAGTATTGGAGTATTATAGGGACTATAAAAAGTAAATCCACCCAGAGTAAAGCCAAACTACTGGGAAGCAAGTTGTTTGTTTGTTTGTTTGTTTGTTTGTTTTTTAAGGGAACTACTCTTATTTATTAATCAGGGCCACTATGGAAAAGGTCATAAAACATTACACTGTCTCTTTCTTTACTTTCATCAGGAGTTAAAGGATGATTTATACCCCAATGATTTCTAGCTCCTCTTTTGAATTAAAACCTCGAGTCAGAGTCTGATGAGCTACAATTGAAGTCGGACTGTGGAGTCATACTCCCACTTGAGCAAGACATTTCTATCCCCAAGTCAATGGCAAGTTCTGCAATATATAAGGAGTAATGTGTCCAGAATGGCTTTCAGCATCTCAAAGTACAGCTAGCAGCGCTTTGCAGACATATGAGCGCACCCCACACCCTGGAGATCAGCCGGCAGGGGCAGGACCGGCCATCAATGTAGCCAATAAGTCTCGGTATAACCGTAGTGTCTCCTCCAGGGTCCATCAGACCTTTGAAAGGCTTTTCATTAAACCAAAGATGCAGGTCCTTGTATAGCTACTCTGAGTCAGTAAGCATGAAATGCCTTTATCTCCCAGGGATCCTGTGAAAGAACTTTCCTACAATAAGCAGCCGGAAATAATGCTAATTGTGCTATTTGTGTTGAAGACTATTTCAATATAGGTTTCAGGACTTTCAATCAAACTTTTAATTCTCCCATAAAATCTGAATCAGCCATTTCCTGGATGGACTGACCACAGGCGCAGTTCAGGCAAGACTGATCCTTTGTAAAATCAATCCCGCTGCATTCTTTGGTACAGGATCCTTCGCTCCAGTGGAGAATTTGAATTTCCATCTGGGGTTTAATCCGTGGGGTTGGGGGGGAAGGGTGCCTGTGGTAATCTGTCCGTAGTCAGAGGGGCTGATGGGTCTGGGTGTCTTATCCTGGTCAGCCCGTCTTCCCTAGGGCATCTGTTGTGTGGTTCTCCAAACAACGGCCCTCCAGAACATTTGTAGAGACAAACTCTTTACCCAAACTTTAAAAAATATTCTTCAAAACAGGAAAGTAAGATTGATGCAAAACAGCTACTTAGGATCTTAAATCTGATAAGAGAAACCTATCCACACGTGGCACTCTTTTCTCCCTGGGATGAAATTGGGAAGCATTAAAATAACATTATAAAATGGATCCAACACACTGGGGCTGGAGAGGTGGCTCGGGGTTAAGCCTCTGCCTTGCAGGCAGAAGGTCCTAAGTTCTGATCCTAGACCTCATGTATAGCCGCCTGGTGGAAGTGGGGATGGCCTGCGTTTCTGGTCCTCGTAGGGCAGAGCCTGTGAATCCCTGGGCAGTGCAAACAAGGAGGAGGTGGAGGCAGTCCATGATGGTTCCCAAATTTGCCCGAGGTTCTACACACACACACACACACACACACATACTCGCACTCACGTGCGCACACACACAATTGAATAAATAATAAAAATAAATAAAAAAACAGATCCTGCTGGGCTGATTTTCCCAGGCACACACCGTGACGACTCCAGGCCATCGGGGCAGAGAAAGGCAAACGTGCTGCGGCCCTTTACCCCCTCACCCAAATCCAGGGGACTCCAGACACAGCAGGGAGTCTGTCAAGACGAGTCTCACTCACTCACTCATTCACTCACTCAGTTACACAGCTGCTGGCTGTGATGATGAAGATAAGTAAAGCCTGACCACCCACACCTCCGCCTCAGCACTCCAGAGACTCGGCAACAGACGGGGAGTTTGTCAGAGCAAGATCTCGGTTTATTGGGGGTAACAAATCAGCTTATATAGACAAAGAACCAGAGCACGTGAAACAGGCAGCCAATTACCTTAATGGTCAGTACAGCACACAGGCTGCATAGGTCAGACTAAACATAAATCTATGTTGGCTTCTATGAGCCAATTAGGGCTCTCTGTAATGTGATCAGGGTTACACCTAGGACACTAGCTCCCAGCGCCATCTTTGGTCCCATGTGCTAAGCCATGCCCTGCTCACTCCCTCCCAGATTGTTATTCCTGGGCAGGCCCAACAGGATCCAACACAGGAAGCTATCCTGGGGCTGAGGAATATGAGAGATGGAAAAAAGGCCATGCAAAGACAGAAATATAGGGAAAAATTGGGCCAAACAGGTGGGAGAATCTACCATTCTCCTAGAGGGAGAACAGTAGAAATCTCTGGTCCAATACTGTCAGAATTATCTATCAATCAATCTATCTATCTATCTATCTATCTATCTATCTATCTAAATACCAGTTTTATTTGCAACCACATACAAATCATTCATCTATAAAATAATATAGTTAACATCTACTCTTTAATTCACAAATATATCACAAACTCAAAATGCCTTACAAAAAAAGTGTCACCATAAGCCATTATTGATATGGGGGTCGCTCTGGGGTCTGTATATGTCCAGGTTCTGTGTTTGGGCAGCAAAGATGGAAACCAGAATGTGCATAGAGGATGAAGGCAGAGTTTATTAGAGGAGAGAAAGAACAAAATTCACAGACATGAATCTGTGAGGGGCAAGAGAACCCTGGAGAACAGACTCCAGCATGGAATACACGAGGGATGAAAGAAAAGCCAGGTGGGAACTCACAGACTAGATGTGGAATCCAGGAGGTCAAGGGAGCCAAAGATGGCTGCCTGCGTCAGGGGTATTTATATGGCTTGGCAGGCCCAGGAGAAGCCAATTCTCCACTTAGTTCCAGTTTCTACAAACCTATTGGAGCTTTCGGTCCCCTACATCTCATTGATCTGACCATCTTGGGGCCCAGCCCAGTTGATCTTGTGTCCGACCTCCCAGTAGGGATTATCTACCATGGAGAACTCATCTCCACATCCTTTCATGAATACAGGGTTGGGGAAATTGAGGATTTTATCTCTGTGAAGGATCAGAAGCAGTTTCTCCAGATCAATGGGGTGTGTTCCCTCAGGGTCACCCCAGCCCTGGGGGTAACCTTCCAAGACCCTCAGAGACCTTCCCAGCTCGGCTGCTCTCAAACTGCCTAATTATTACTAACATTTATTCTAAGATTTAGCTCAAAGGCTGAGCATGACACTTGGAGAATTTGTCTTTCCTACACCTGCTGTAGACCTTCGCTGAGCAGATGAATGATCGACCTGAGATAATCATTGTCTAGTTTTCACCTACAGAACAAAAGAACCCATGAGAAGAAACTAATGATAAAGTAAAAAGTTGTTCCCAGTATACTCAATACACCACCTAGGAAAAGCCAAGGAAGAACCGTGCTTTTTCAACATTCCTGACACAAATGGAAAAGCATTTAGATTTATCTCTAATCCCTGACTACCCTTTGTGAAGAGTCAGGAACTTTCAATAAGATTAAGCGGAAGGTATCACAACCCTTCAGACAGACAATCAGAATGATGAACGAAACATTCCTGAGATTTTATTTTACTTTATCTCTTCCCTATCTTGGACCAGACTCTTTTATCCTCTACTAGAGTGTAAAAAAAAAAAGTTAGATTCTATCACTGGAAAATAAAGAGAAATTAGCATGTTATTGAATAAAGATTCTGGAAGATAATTCTAAAAGATCATATAAAACTCTACACACCATAGACATCTGTATATGTGCACCATTTACCGTGTTTTCTTATTGTGACAATCATACGTGTCAGAAAAAAGAGAGGATAAAGAAGAAGGGGCGGGGTGGGAGATAGAATACAAACTCAAGCTTCATCCACATGGACTGAAGTTTATTCGGGAAGCTGCTTCAAAATTCCAACCAAGGAGTTGCGTCCAGATGGAAATGGCTACTCACTTGGTGCAGGGGGTGAGATTGTATAGCTGGATCAGGGAGAGGGTTTGACCAGTCGTCAGATTAAGTCTGTAGAGTCCTAACCCAGATGCCCAAGTCCTCGGGATCAAAAGAACTGGGTGTTTCAAAACACCTTTAACTCCAGCACCAGGGTGGTGCAGACCTGAGGATTGGGAGGGATCAACAGAAAAGTCACCACTCTCCCCTCAAAGAGGCAAAAGGCAGTTTATTCTGGAGTTACGTGTGAGTGACCATGGTAGGAACACAGGCTAAAGTCACCCCGACTCCACGTTCCACTGTGGTAACGGGTTCTTGGGGTTTTAGATTTAAACAAAAAGCCACGAATCAAGATACTTTTCAAACACATTGGGAAACATCAAGTGGGTGGGGTACAGCAAAGCATGGAGACCTCCGTATTACAGGCTAGAGATGTCCTCTAGAGACATTTTGGACCTTTTGGTGGGTGGGGCTAGTGGTCTCAGAATGTTGGAACACACACAGAGGAAGGGCGAGGGGTGGCTGTCCAGGGGGTATAAAGATCACCCAAGATAAATGTGCAATTAGGCTCTGAGCTTGTAGCATTCCAGTCTTCACCACTGAAATTCCAGTCAGTGGAATGAGCCTTCACATTGCAGCAGTGAGTGGTCTTTCTGGGAACTGACTTCCACAGGGGTCTAGACCTGCTTCAATGTCCTTAGCTCAAGGTCAGTCTGGGCCGTAAGGGAATCTGTCGCAAAAATAAATAAGTAAATGAAAGTGTGGAGCGAGGGAGAGGAAGGACTGGAAAGCTGGCTTAAGGGTCATTATTAAGCCTCTGCCTTGAACGCCGAAGACCTGAGTTCAGATCCTGGATCCCAGGCAGAAATGGCAGCAGATGTGCCTCCAGCCCTGGAAGGCGGAGGATGTTCCTGATGCCACCCTTGGACCTCCACAGGGACACACAGTGCCCCCTGATACACACACACTCACCACACACACACACACACACACACACACACACACACACACACACATACGCCAAACAAACAAACAAACAAAAAGCCTGTAAAGCTCATACCAGCACCCAAAGACAGACTTAGGGTCACTCCGAACCTGCTCCTCTTCTTGGGGTGAGCATGTGCCTTTACCATGACGTGCCACTCTAGTTGGTGTACCAGGGCAAGTCAGGCGGCCAAGCTGCTTCTGGGCCCAGGCTTCATCCGATGCGGTCCAGCTAGGAGCCCTGCACCACCCTGCACGTCCCATGGCAGCAGCTCGCATCTCTGCCCCCACTTTGGGTGGCTTGCCCAGGTGCACTGGAGCAGGCGCAATGCATCACACAAATGCTTGTTCAACCAGCTCCATGGCACAGCCCCGCCCTCTGACTGCTGCAGCACGCTGTGGAATGCAGCACACTCATTCACAGGGTAATTAGTGAAATTTAAAAACAGAACAACCTACGAGTTGTCCAGGCTTGTATTTCTCACATATCTGTGGGCAGAGGCCCGAACTCAGAAACCCTGGCTCAGTAGGCAGGCCTTGCCTTGTGCAAGGCTCTGGGGCTAATCCCACGGAAGAAGGAAAGAAAGAGGGAGGAAAGGAGGGAGGGAGGAAAGAGGGAGAAAGAAAAGGAAAAGAGAGAGAGAGAGAACAATGGAAGAAAGAAGAGTAAAAGGGGGAAAAAGGAAAAGAAAGAAGGGAAAAGGGAAAGGAAAGTGAAACTGTGTGTGTATCTCTGTGTGTTTGTGTGTGTCTCTGTGTTTATATGTGTGTCTGTGTGTATAGCTCTGTGTGTCTCTGTGTCTCTGTGTGTCTGTGTGTGTCTGTGTATGTTTGTGTGTGTCTGTATGTATCTCTGTGTGTCTGTGTATGTGTCTCTGTATGTGTGTGTCTCTGTGTGTGTGTCATCTGTGTGTGTGTGTGTGTCTCTGTGTATGTGTGTGTCTGTATGTGTGTGTCTGTTTGTGTGTGTGTGTGTGTGTGTGTGTGTGTGTGTGTGTGTGTGTGTCCGGCAGAGCTGTGCTAGAGAAGGGCTCTGCCAGGCCTGCAGAACTTTGTCGTGTGTCTGGGGAGTCACACAGGGCAGACCAGGTGTGGCACATGGGATCCCTCCCCTGCCTGTGCCCCACCCCCACCGGAATAGGTGGTCAGGGTCCAGGGGCTGCAGCCGAGCAGTTTCCCCCACAGCCAGGATTGTCCCAAAGGAATACACTCCGAGGATCTGGAGGAGCGGGTTCGGATATGAAAGAATATGGAGAACTTTCCACTGCAGATGAACTAAGTTCTTCAAAAGAAAGAACTGAGGTCCACTGGGCTGGGCCCCCATTCCCCAAACAGCATGAGAACAATGAGATACAGGGGACCAAACGCCCCAATGAGGTGCACACCTCTGATCCTTGATGTCACGGTGTTGCAAGTTCAAATTCAGCTAGGACTACCAAGCAAAACCCTGTTTCTGTCTCTTGTTTTCTTAATATTTTATTTCTTTGTTTGTTTAAAGAGGAAGGGAAGGAAAAGGAGGGAGGGGGAGAGAAAAGGCAAAAGAGAAGGAAGGAAGGGGCTGGGTGAGTTCTGCCACTAGCCCCTTGGGTGGGACACAGCAGCACTTTTCTCCTGCACCTCTTTCCACCTCTGCTCCTGTGACTTCCAGGAAGTTGCGCTATGCGTCTGGCAGCTTCTTACTTCTAACAAGACCCATGACTCACCATCCCGGGACTTCTGGTTCTGCCAAGGACCAGACCTTTGGCAGTCTCCCCCTTACCGGCCAGCTGCCAAGATGGTCCCCAGCTCCTTCCCGATGTGCACAAAAACAACCCAGGGGGGACCAGAAGCTGCCCTGCCCCTGTGGCTGCTGACCTGCCCTTCCCTCCTCCCTGAACTTGGGGTTCTGATCTCCATCCTCCCCGCCTTTCTGAGTCAGGGCTGGGGACCTCGTGCTCCCCGCCATTGGGTCAGACTCCACTGCCAGTTCTCATGGGCTTGCTTCTCCCCACTGCCTGCTGTTGGGAATCAGTGGTGACATTAGAGTTTACCCGAGACAGATTGTTGACCCTCCAGGGGTCCATGTAGTGGATTTTGCTTATTTTCTTCTTTTTCTTTATGTCGCTGACAGTCACCCTGAACTTTTGATCACCCGGGAGCCTCCAGGAGCTGGGGTAGCACCTCCTTTTATGCTGTGGGGGAGAGGGGACAATCCAGGTACATGGTGGAGGTCAGAGGAAAGCTCAGCAATCAGTTCTCTTTTTCCACCATGTGGGCTTCTGGAGATTCAACATAGAGGGGGCCAGTGCGCCTTGCCGGCCCCCTAATGCTGCGGTCTGAAGACCACCCCCAGGCAGCCTCTGTCTCTGCTCCCAAGACCCGATTGAAAGGTCCCAGCTGAGCAGCACCTACCGGGAACTCTAATGGGCGACTGGATCTGGTGGTGCCTAGTCCTTTAGGGGAGCGCACCTCAGCGTGTCTGGAGTGTTCCCAGACCGGAGGGATGAACTCAAGAGGGGGGAATTTGCCCAGATATGAGAGTCCTGGGGGCTGGAACCCCACACTGAACAGAATAAGCAAAGGAGGAAGCCAGGCAGGCACCAAATTCGTTTCTTTTCTTTTGTGTTATGATACAAGACCAAAACAACATAGGGTTTAAAGATTCTGCCTCATGCCCAAAAGGACCTGAGTTCAGATCCCACATTCCATTTAAAAATGCCGAGCAGAAATGAGGGCAACCTGGACTTCTGGAAGGTGGAGCCTGGGAAACCCCAGGGCAAAATAGGGAGGGAGGTAGAGCAATCAGGATGATTCCCAAAGTCACCCTGGAGCTTCCACAGGCACACACACTCCAGTGCCCGCTTGTGCATACACACACACGCACACACACACACACACACACACACACACACACACACACACACACACAGAGTAATAATGATGATGATGATGATAAGAAAAACCCCTAGAGTTTGCTCTTGCTTACTATTTCCTGTTATAGCCTCAGTTAAAGAACACTCAAGTCCTGAGTTCTCCATTTCTTGTAGATGGATGCTGAGGGCATCCCTTGCGGTCTCAGTTGCAGTGGCCTCCTATGCCAACTTAGCTAGCTTATGCCGGCATAGTCATAGGCTGACTCCTGTTGACCTTCCCGAAAGGGGCAGGGATGGATCTTGTCCTGTCTCGAGTTGGGTTCAAGGGCAGAGGTGTTTTTTTACATATTCTTTCCTGTTCTTTGGAAACCATCCAGACACTGATTAGCATACCTAAAGGATGGGCACAGAGCTCTATCATTGTAATTGTATCACCACGTGCCTGACCTGTTCTTTCTCCACCCTGTATGGAGTCATTAGGGCCTATTAACATATCTAAGGATTGGCAGGGCTGTATTGGTGGTGGTGGTCCCACCTGTTGTGACTTTGCACCTGCAGTCTGTCACTATTGATGTCATCACTCTGCGCAGTGTGCAGACTTCACCACCCTGTTTCATGGTATATAAGGGAGTGGGCTCCATGATAAACTCGACTTGGTTTTTTGGCTTTTCCAAGATCTCTCTTGACCCAGGCTGACTCAATTCTTGCTGATCCCACTCTGGTACCTATCAGGATTGCGAGGTAAGCGTGCATTTGGTTGGTTAAAGCAGAAATCTTCAATGGAGGGACCGCGGATACAAGTTAAAGTGTATTTTGTGTTGAAGGAAAGGAATTAATCAAGAGGTTAAAAAATAACAGACAGGCAGGTAGCAAAGAACAGAATCTCTTTGCTAAAAATGAAATGTTTGAATATATGTTAAACACGGAAAAATAAATGTAGAAAAAAAGCAAATACTAAAGTTTTCAAATCTTGTTACAGTATTACAGGCCTCTTTTATTGAAGGGAGCTTAAATCCTAGAATTTGGGTTCGTATACATCAGAGAGAAATAAAAGGACAAAAAAATGTTTCTCCTGATAATCCTTAAGTTATGAAAAAAAAAAAAAAAAAAAACCTGAGATCCTTAAAACAGCTGCTGCTCCAGAAAAACTAAAAAAACCTCAGGTTCTTTTTTTTTTTTAAAACCTCAGGTTCTGAGGCTGTTGGCAAGAGGATTTCAACTAGGAAAACAAGAATGCAAAACTATTGGCCTTTGAAAATGCAAATGACACTTGTGGGAATGTTAACAGATTGATTTTTGGAGAAATAAAAAATCAAACAACTAATTCATCTGTTGCTAAAATAAGGTTTCTTAAATAATAATTTGCTTTTGGTACTAAATTTTAAGATTTAATCTGCTTTCAATAATGTTTTTCATAATTACACTAAGCTGCTGGGCTTTTAAATGTTAATCCACCTTTGATGAAGCTTTCAAGGGTAATTTTAAGACAGTTGCCGGTAAATTGTATGTTGCTCATGCGTTTGTATGTTTATGTGTTCTGTGTTTACATGTAGTGTGTCTTGCGTTTTAAAGTAACAAAGCTGTGGCCATTTCTATTTTTTTCATTCCTGTTGTGCAGTTTTGGCATGCCCCTTATTTTTAAGCACATGTATGCATACTTAAAATAAGAACAAATACTTTTAATAACATCTAAGGCCTTAACTACTTATGTTTTAAATTGATCTCAACTGTTTTTCTGATAGATTGTAAATTTTCTTTCATGAAAGATTATCTCGTTTGGTTTTTATCTTTAATAGGACTACAAATGAAAATGCTATTGTGTTCTTAAAAGTTTTTCCATGTGTTCCCAAAATGACAAAGCCACTATAATACTGTTTAGTTGAACTCGCTCACCCCACTAATTTCTTTTATGGAATTTTGTCCTATCAAATCTAGCAACCAGGAAAATATAACTGTATTTGAAAAGTTTCATTGGAATTTCTTCATTCTCCTTGTGGTAAGATATGATAATATCTAAATGTTTCTATTGCCATATAATAACCTTACTTTCCTAAGTAAGTATATGTTGTATAATGTGCTTATAGAGTTTTAAGATCAGACCTCCTCATGTCCTGGGTGTACATAAAATGGTAATGTCTGATTACTTCATACATGGTAGTTGTCTCTACAAAAGATAATGTAACTTTATAGCAAAAGTCTTTATAGTAAAAGTCTCAAGATCTTTGAAGGTCTTTGGATTCCTGAAGGCCATCCCCCACTGCTGGGATCACCCTGAAGGAACACCCCTGCTGAGGAACTGACTCCAGTCCTCCCAAAGATAAGATGACCAACTTCCTTATGAAGGGATTACGGAGATGAGCTCCCCCTATCAAACAAACAACCTGATCTCTAGCCTCACCTGGGCCCAGGAGCAACTGGGTTGGGCCCAATGGTAGTTAACCAATGAGAAAAAAGTCAATGTCCCAGGCTTGCCCTGGCAGTCATCTTTGGCATATCCCTGGTGGCACTTTAGTGCCATTTCTAGTTCCATGCCTGTTTCTCATGGATTCCACGAGTTCTTTCTAGCTGCCCACTTTTCATGAGTCCTGTAACATTTGGCACAAGGCTCTTTCCCGTAATAAAATTATAATGTTGGTTAATAATTTTTCGATAGTTCAAAAATTTTTAAAAGACAGATTTTTGAAGATAACCTACAGATACTGGGGACTTTCTTGCAACCGAATTTAGAACATTGAGTTTTTTTTATTTTATTTATTTTTAAATTTTTTATTTATTCAATTGTGCATGTGTACGTGTGTGTATGTAGTGTGTGTGTATGTAGTGTGTGTGTATGTAGTGTGTGTGTATGTAGTGTGTGTGTGTGTGTGTGTGTGTGTGTGTGGAACCACGGGCGAATTCGGGAAACCACCGTGGAGCACCTCCACCTTGTTTACTCTGCCCCACCAGGACCAGAAACCCAGACCGCCCCACCTCCGCCTGGTGGGGTCTAGGATCTGAACTCAGGACCTTCCGCCTGCAAGTCAGAGGCTTAACCCCTGAGCTACCTCTCCAGCCCCAGAAGTTAGAAAATTAAAAACAGATTATAATACACCAATAAGGGCTCTATACAATAACAATGTAGCTCATGGATTTGGGGGAGGTTCTACTCAGTATTATAGCTGCTGAGGTTTTATTTTTTAAAGGTTGCTTGTCTAACCAGAGACATACAGGTATTCTCCTGTGACCATGTGCTGCTTGCTTATTCAATATTTAATATCTCGATCTCTACAAAGTTAAAAGAACTTTTACTGACTTTTGTTGTAATTCATTTATACATTTGGTTCTAAAGGATATTTAGATATTTAAGGTAAATAAGTAAATTGAGATTTACAATATCTTAGATTTCAAGGTATACATCTATCAATGACTACATATAAATGTATATTGTCTACACAATTGCCTAAAAAAGCCCAACTCTATTTCTTTTAAAGATAAAGTTTATAGTTATACAAAAAGTTATGTTATAATGACTTAAAAAGCTGAAGTATTAAGGTCTCTCTATTTGTACTTCATCAGAGTACAAATACATAATCTAATCTCACCAGGACCATCCCTTATAAGGGTACAGGCCTTGCCTCATGAGTCTTGTTGACATCTTAAACAAGTTGTTGGAATTCCCACAGGTTTGAAACCCCCTACCAAGAGGCTTTTCTACATTGATTCTAGGGAGAAATAACCTAATTTTAAAGGGTTCAATTGTTTATTCAAAAGTAATTGATGCTGAATATGAAGAAAAAATTATGGTTTTGGCTCCTTGCCTTTTAAAATATTTACTATGGGTGAGAGAGAAAAGTTGCTCAAATGTTAACACCTCTCACAAAATTAATGGAAAAATAATTACAACCAGGGCCTTGGAGACACCTGAGAATTTGGATCCTCAGAGATACCTGGCTAAAGTCCTTGAAAAAAAGGGGCTGTCCACTCTTTCCTTAAATGTCACTGGGTGGAGACAATTTTCTGGCCTCATGGACACTGGTACAGACGTGTTGGTTATGGCCTCTATTGGCACTAACATGAAATTAAGAGGTATGAGAATCGGGGCTGGAGAGGTGGCTCAGGGGTTAAGCCTCCGCCTTCCAGGCAGAAGGTCCTGAGTTCGGATCCCAGATCCCACGTATAGATGCCAGGCAGAAGCGGGGGCGGCCTGCGTTTCTGGTCCTGGTAGGGCGGAGCCCTTGAATCCCGGGGCAGAAGGAGGTGGAGGTGTCCATGGTGGTTCCTGAATTCGTCCGTGGTTCTACATACACACGCGCGCACGCGCGCGCGAACGCACATGCGCACGAATAAATAATAATAATAAAAAAAAGAGGTATGAGAATCTCCACCAGACTTCAACAACGTGCTGCCCTTCTACAGTGAGAAACTGAGGAAAGTACTGCCCCAAAGGATGGCTAATAGCTCCACCGAGCTGTGTCAAAAGTTTGTATATATAAAGAGACCTTACAAAATTTAGTGATCTTCAACTGTCTCTACACCAAAAAAGGGAGCTATATTTTTAAGCTGTGCTTAAAAAAGGAAATTATGCCCCCTAAGATAAATTTGATCCACCTTATACTCTAATTAATAGCAAGAGCAGTAAAAACCTTTATTCAATGTTTTGGAGGGGATCTGCTTCAGATATCTGTAGAAACGTACACACTACAGACAACAGTACACATGTTCTATCTCAGATGGTAGTAACCTTATATTTTAAGTTCTGGGTGACATTAAAAATGAAAAAGATAAATCGTGCCTTCGTAAAAATGGTTTGTTGCTTTTAGTTTGGAGACTGGAATCTGATGCCTTTTCTTGTCTGTGATTAACATTTTGGGCCCTGATACTTCAAATTAGTCCCACATGAGGGCTTAAGTTATAATTGTAATAATATTAATAATTAATTATATTATTAATTGTAGTTATTGATGATTGAAATATAATTAATAATTAGCTTTGTTATTTCATAGTAAAACTGTTTACAAATAGTACAGATAGAGTTCTAGTTCCCTAATGCGATCATGTTGAGTTTTCAAATTGTATTATAATTCACTAACTTCCTTTATGTTTTTTTAATTTTTAATTTATTTATTTATTCAATTATGCGTGTGTGTGTGTGTGTGTGTGTGTGTGTGTGTGTGTGTGTGTGTATGTGCATAGAACCACAGGCAAATTCAGGAACCACCATGGACCACCTCCACCTCCTCCTTGTTTACTCTGCCCCAGGATTCACAGGCTCCGCCCTACCAGGACCAGAAACGCAGGCCCAGCATCTATAAGTGGGGTCTAGGATCCGAACTCAGGACCTTCCACCTGCAAGGCAGAGGCTTAACCCCTGAGCCACCTCTCCAGCCCCACTTTATGTTTTTTTTATATAACAATGTTAAGTAAGATAAACTAATCTTGGTTCATTTTAATTAATATTTTATCCTTTTTGCTATTGTTGCCTTTTAAGACAGTTTTAACTGTACATCTCAAACTAACTTTAAAATTCCCTGTACAAATCTTAGCAGGCCTTCTTCTGCCTTTATCTCCTAAATATTGAAGTTATAAATGTATTTTACCACACCTAATAATGTAATAAACTTTTGTTCTAATTGGTCTTGTTATAATTAAAAATGTAATTAATTTTACTTATAGTCACTCAAGTCAACTTAAAAGGTAAATAGATTATTCATCAAATAATTTTTGCCAAATAATATAAAGTATACATTATATATTTGATTATTATCTGTTAATATTTTTTTCTAATTCAAGATATGCTATGTCTACTGTTATACAATTAAAAAATACATAGACTGTTAGACATGGCTACCCTGTTTTTAAATTGTTTGCCTTTAGATTCTCCACAGATCCTAGGGACAGAAAATAGTGCTTTTTCTCATCTTACTAAAAAATATATTTCTCACACAATTCCCTATAATCCTCAATGGCAAAGATCTGTTAAGCATGCTAATTACATGATTAATGCTATTTAAAAATAAAGGAAGGGGAGAGGACCTTCATGGATTCACCTCACAGTACTCTTTCTTCCATTTTATTCACATTAACTTTCTTAAATTTAGGAAAAGATGGCTTTACAGCAGCGTTAACACCTTTGACATATACCTTCGGTCCTAACTGGACCCAGTGCTCCACTGGAGTCGCAGGTATCCTTGTTTCCCCACCAACACGGTTACTCCTGTGGATTCCTGAATGGCTAGCATGACCAGTGGAAGGAAATGAAGTCTCTTCCCGAGAAAATGAAAGGACTGAGCCTGAGAGAGAGGCAGAGATGGACCTGAATGGAAAACCTGATATGTGAAGGGGAGCAATTGGTGTGAGAAACCCAACAACCAATGAAGCCAAGGCACCTCTTCCTCATGCTCCTGACTTTGCTGTTCCTTCCTACAAATTCTGTGACCTGTAATCCTGACCCATTAATAGTGCCTGCTGCAATGGGGGAGGGAGAAGTTCCTGTGAGCTCCAATCTTTCGCAGCTCTGGGGAGACTTAAATACAGAAATTACCCAATTGCAAGTTGCTCAAGTGCATCTAAGCGTCACCTACAGGAAAGCAGCCAGAGGTACCTGCTTTGACTTTTCTGCTGTGGAAAGCGTGGCCTATGAGAGGATTCCTTACAGATGTGCTACAAA
The DNA here is from genome assembly GCA_023101885.1 of Typhlomys cinereus. Lineage (NCBI taxonomy): Eukaryota > Metazoa > Chordata > Mammalia > Rodentia > Platacanthomyidae > Typhlomys > Typhlomys cinereus. Next base: position 217,405 of record JALPQD010000275.1, read on the forward strand.
TCCAACTGTGAGAACAAATCAAAATGTGAGAAATTGTCTGGTGTGGGCCGTGTATGTGGCTGACCACACATATGAACATAGATTTGGTCACTGCTCAGTTCTGGACTGGTCAGTACCTGGACTGCCAAATACTAAAATGCAAAAGGTGACTTTCAGTAAAGGTTTCAGTGGAAAGTATGCACAAACTGAACTATGGAAATTGCCTATAACAATCAGAGACAGCCAATGTGTGTTAAAAGGAGACCTGTTTGCCCCAGGCTTCATGGGGACATCCTCAATTTTTAGAGTGAGGTCTTATGTGGACTCCCCCTGTTCCTTGTTAAGGTTTAAAGTTGGGGTGCAGTCAACTGATTATGTGAATTATTTGCGTGCCAATTGTACTTCTCCAAGGCTTGATGCCAAGGTAGTATTAGTTCTTATGCAAACCCAAAAAACATGTCTACACCTGCAAAAATTTCTAAACTTTGGTTTGATAAAATAGGGGAACAATGGTTTAAGGAACTAACAGTTAGTGAAGCCCAAGAGAGTAAATAGAATTATTATTGCCAGCATAATTGCAGCTTTGATTGCTGCTACCACTAGTGCTCTGTCTTTAATACATGGCATATACATGGCTTATTATATCAGAACCATAAGAAAGGATATTTCTGATGTTTTGAGAACCCAGGTACGCATTAATCAGGACTTGCAGAAACAGAGACCTATCAACATAGACCATGGTGGTCATGGGAGCAGAGGTACAGAGTTTAAAGGTTAAAGGTTCCTTACAATGTCACTTAATTAACAAAGAACGTAATGCTTCTAGTTATGACTGGGAAAAGATTAAGGCTCATCTAATTGATATCAAGAATCTTAATAATGTGAATGCGAAGTTAACATTGCTACATAATCAGATAATGTGCATCTGTTAGGTGACATTATTACCCATATGTCTTCAAGTGCCTCTGTCATTGGTTGGTGGATTTTCTTGTTGGATTCTAAACACAAGTTTTGCAAAAAGGCTTTGGTCTGTGTGCTCTGCCCTGAGAACTGTAATACTGGGTATGGTAATAGGATTAGTAACCTTTAGAAATTAATATGTCCTGACATGGCTTCTTTTTAAAAAAAAAAAAAAAAGTGGGGGGGGGGAGTTGTAGAGGAATGCTCAAGCCCAAGTTCTCCATTTCTTGTAGATGGATGCCGAGGGCATCCCTTGCGGTCTCAGTTGCAGTGGCCTTCCATGCCAGCGTAGCTAGCTTATGCCGGCATAGTCATAGGCTGACTCCTGTTGACCTTCCCGCAAGGGGCAGGGATGGATCTTGTCCTGTCTCGAGTTGGGTTCAAGGGCAGAGGTGTTTTTTTACATATTCTTTCCTGTTCTTTGGAAGCCATCCAGACACTGATTAGCATACCTAAAGGATGGGCACAGAGCTCTATCATTGTAATTGTATCACCATGTTCCTGACCTGTTCTTTCTCCACCCTGTATGGGGCCATTAGGGCCTATTAACATATCTAAGGATTGGCAGGGCTGTATTGTTGGTGGTCCCACCTGTTGTGGACTTGGCACCTGTAGTCTGTCACTATTGATGTCATCACTCTGCATAATGTACAGACTTCACCACCCTGTTTCATGGTATATAAGGGAGTGGGCTCCATGATAAACTCGACTTGGTTTTATGGTTTTTCCAAGATCTCCTCTTGACCCAGGCTGACTCAATTCTTGCTGATCCCACTCTGGTACCTATCAGCATTGCAAGGTAAGCGTGCTGGTCACGGGACCCTGCACCTCAGCCAGCAGGAGAGTCTATGCCAACCTGAGGGGCACCATAGAAAGAGCTGAGAGTGGGCAGACTTTCTCACCTGCCAGGACGCCAAAGTATCGAAGCAACTCCGTCCATCTTATCCACCTGCTCAGGGCCTCAGTCAAATAATTCTCCACTGGTATGCCTAAAGCCTCAGCCCCCGACTGTCGAGTCAACGCATACCGAAATCCCTTCTCTGTTCCCTGATTCTTGAGATGTGCACCAGCCGACTCTCACCTGCGTAGGCCAAAGATGCTCCTGCCTTCTTTGCCTCCCCGCCAAGCTGGGCGATGCTCCCGGAACTAGGAGCCAACGAAGTCCTTCCTTCCCTCAGCTGCTGCTTGTTGGGGGCTTACAGCTTCCAGAACCAGTAAAGTCACTGGGCTTCTCCAAGTCCCCTGACGTCTCCACCCATCACTGTCAGTGTGGAGACTGGCATTAAGCAAACACCTGGGTGTGAACATCAACTCAGTGGGTTCACTGCAGGCTCTTCATGGGGGCTGCCCTGGGGGCTCTGTGGATGGGAGTGTGGGGGGACAGCAGGAATGACACCTGACAGAGCATTAGGGAACAGAAAACTGACCTTTGCTAAGTGAATGAGGACCATGGCAAGCTGGGGAGGAAAAGTGTAGGTTTAAAGCTCATTTGGGGCGACAGGTTTTTTTGGGGGGCCCTCCTTCTGCATGGCTGGTGCTGACCAATCACTGGGGCAGGATGTTTCCAAGTTAAGTTATTTTTCAGCTTGGGAGACTGCAAGGAACTTTTCATTTCCTGTCATTGTTCTGGAGAAAGTCAGGCACATTTTCTTAGTTTGCTGTCTGGACGCCCCTTTCCGAGGGCAGTGTGTGAGCTGAGGGGGGCTGGGACGGCCAGATCTCACCGCCCATAGCTTATCCTGCCCTGCCTGGCCATCTCAAGAAGTCTGCAGTCACACAGGGCGTTCTGAAGGGTGTGGGCTGCGAGATCTGTCTGGCTCACATTCTCTTCAGGCCGTTGGCTGGGTGGTCTCTGGCAGGTACGGGGAGCCCTTCACCCACATCTCCCCATGGCAGGTGCAGGGGGCACTCCCTACCCACATCTCCCTGTGGCAGACGTGGGGAGCACTTCCCAGGAGACCCACCTAACCCCAGGACCAGGCCTTGCCAGGGGTCACCTGATGCCACCTGTGACCTTGTAGTGACCAGCTCTCGTGCCCCTATCCTGTCCCACGTGGGGAGGAAATTGCCTACCATATCCCCAGGGACATCCTGGTCCACAGTACTAGCCTCAGCCCGCACTTCCCTGTTTGAAAGGTCATGGTGTGGTAAACCAGCAAGGATAGAGCCACCAAATTCCCCTAAGGAGGAACCAGCCACCACCCGTCACTTAAGACGTGTGTGTGATGATATTGACTTGTGCCGGGGGCTGTAACCAGCACCGACCTCGCTTGAAACCATCCATGGGAACACGAGTGGGAGCAGCAGGAATTGATCAGTCAGGGTTGGAGGGAGCGAGGATGTGTGATCCAAGCTGAGTTTATTCGTAGCAATCACCAGTATTTATCCCCAAATCAGGAAACAACACAGCAAAAAAAAAAAAAAAATTTCTATAGAATTCATTTAAGCATACCGTGAGTACAAGTTGTAATCACAAAACATTAAATTACAGTGAACTATCACAATCCCAATTAGGATATTGTGTGTTAGGGTATATAAAAATCTAGATTGACACTTGGCCCTATACATTGTGAAGCTACAAGAAAAATAGAAGTGTCACATAGTGACTTTACTGAGCACACATTGTTTCCAAGCCCAGTGAAGTATAAACTGTGGTCAGGGTCTGTAATCCTGTAGTGGTCTGCATTGCTTTTTAAATCTTCAGGTAACATGCTTCGGTGGTCTGCAGACAATCAAGGAGGAACATGCAGGAAAATACCTTGGCCTAGAACCCATCCCATCACTGGGCAAGAATAACCCGGCGGCATTAATCCTCTCTTGGGGGGGCACACTTTCGACTGCCCATTTCAGGTGGCAACATGGCTTCCATCTCAAGAGGGCGGGCCTAGCCTTGGCACCCCTCACAGACTGTCAAAACTTTCAGTGTTAGTGCAGCCGCTGAAGGCTCTGAGCTCTGGGCACAGTTGTGAGAAATTAGTAATCGAGTTAAACACTGAGCAGGCCTGCAGGAAACTGATTGATGGGGAGACTGATTGATGGGTGTGATAAGTCTCCAGGCAGGTGAATAAAATGGAGGGAGGTGGTTAGGGAAGTTGGCATCCTTTGGTGTATTCGGCCAGACATGCTGCTCTGGCAAATGAGGCTTGTCCCTCAGCAGTCCTGTGGATTTGGTGTGGCCAGTTCCCTCGGCCCCTGGTGTTGGTGTGGACTGTCCTGTAACCAGACCATCGTAAGAAAACAAAACCTGCTGTTCTCTGATGCATCTGGGAGGGAATTTACTGGCAGCATGCAGAGTAACTGCAACAGTGTGGGACCCAGGGCCCACACAGTGGGATCAGCCCCACACTTGGCTGTCAGAACAATGTTAGAGAAGCCGGCTGCATGACCCGGCGTGACCTCAGCCAGCCGCAGTGGCAGGAACCAGGGGCAGAAGGAACCACAGAGTGCGCCCACTAACCACCAGTCAGCAGCTGTCAGGGGTCCAGAAGGAGACGTCGGCTGGTCTTTTATCTTCCCTGAGGTTTCCTGACACAGCTGAGGTTGGCAGGAGCTCAGATTGAACCCAGGTCTCCCTGGGAGCTGAAGCCACTGCAGAGGCCTGGGTCCCTGTGCGGGGTGTTTTAGAGACACCAGGACTAGGGTCCAGCATGCAGCACCCCCCCACCCTTATCCCCTCCCCCCCCCCCCCCCCCGGTCCATCTCCAAGAGGGTGGAGAGAGGGCTCAGCAGGCTGAAGCAAGTTCCAGAACCATGCGTGCCTGCGCGCAAGCTGGCAACCTGATTCGATTCCCGGAGCCCATGTGGTTCCAACTTCCACACATGTGCTGTAGCAGGCCTTCCAGGTGCCTCTCCCACGGGGATGATGATGGTGGTAAGGAGGATGATGGTGATGAGGAGTGTGTGCTGTCTATACGGCCAGATGGAAGGTGGGAACAGGAGATCTTTAGGAAGTTGTTGGGCCAGGTAGCCCGGATCACACGGCTGTGGCAGGTGCAATGCCTCAAGACAAAGATGGACAGTGAGGGTGACCCTGTGAGTTGACCTTTGACCTCCACATGCAGATACATACACCACACACACCACATATACATCATGCACTACACATACATATATACATATCACACACACACCACACACTACAAACATATATCATACACAGCATACACCACACACACATACATCCACACACATACTTATCACACAGACATGCATACATTGTGCACACGCACACCATATAAATACATTGAACACATGTATATACCACAAACACATACATATACTTTATACACATACCAGACACACATATGACACATATCACAAACACACACGTCAATGTACACATAGACCACACACACAACATCACAAATACATGTATACATATACATTACTTACACAGCATGCATACATACACTGCATATATACCACACACACATCATGCATGTGTGCATATGCATCACATACATACATACGTTCCATACATACTTGCTCACACATACATGCAACACGCACTCACGCATACCACATGGACTAACTACATTAATTTCTTTTGAAGACAGCCTCCTGGGATCCACAGGTCAGAGCTGACTTGGAGCCCCGGGCACAGCTAGGTGGGGGACAGATGCTGAGCCAGCTGTCTTCTTTCACACTTGGGGTGTTGCTCCCCAGGTTATGCAGTGCTGAAGGGTAGATTTGAGGGCCCTGCCCGCTGGGAAAGCCCCCTTCCCACCTAGCTCTGCTCTAGTCCCAATTTCCAAACTTTTTCTTAACATTCAAAGTCCCCATCTATCTAGTTGTGATCTTGGTGAGGATTTCACTTTTCTGCCAGTTCCAAATCCAACGTCACAAGTTTTAAAAAGCCATCTCTGCACTGGCGTGACTCAGCAGGGGTAAGTATTGTGCAACGCTCCCACCATGTCTGGGTGTGAGAGCCCCCCCTTCCCAATTAGGGCCAACCCAGTCCTCCAGACCACAGTCCTCCTGGGGTGGACATCCCTCCCTCCGGTCACCCGAGGGTCCAGTCACCCATGGGTCCAGTCACCCATGGCTCGGGCTGAGCTGCTTGCCGTCCTGTTACAAAGAGGGCTTCCAGTGTGGGGCCACACAGCAGATGTGACGCTCCTGGCTCACACGTCAACTCTGGTTTTTTAATTTCTAATTTTTTAATTTTTGATTCTGTTTTTCCTCGTTTGACAGAAGGAGCATGCGCAGGTGCACCATGGCACATGATGGAGGGCCGAGTGTTGTGGGTTGTTTGGTTTGGTTTGTTTTGTTCATCTCAACACTTTTTCTTGGAGAAGGCAGAAGTGAGAGTTGGGGAGTTGGGGTGTGGCCCAAGAGGGTAAACGTGCAGGAGGCCTGTTCCCCGTTCCAGACACTGATTCTTACCTGTGCATCTCAGTAACCATTTGTCATCCTCTTCATCGCTGTTTAAAGACCTGTGAACTGTTTCACAACACCTGCGCCAAGCCAGCCTCCCTCAGAAGGGTTTGGTGGTCCAGGTTCTTGCGTTCGGGAGTCAAAGATTAAAGCGAAGGCAGAGCTTATCAGAGGGGAGAAAGGACAGAGCGCACGGACACGCATTCCTCCAAGGATAAGAGAGCCGTCGACAGGCTGCACCAAAATGTTGCATTAGGGTTAGGGTTAGGATTAGGATTAGGGTTAGGGTTAGTGTTAGGGTTAGGATTAGGGTTAGGGTTAGGGTTAGGGTTAGGGTATGTGTTAAGGTTAGGATTAGGTTTAGGGTTGAGATGTAGCTTCAGTTTCTGCAAACCTGATTGGAGCTATTGATCCTCTACATCTCATTGGTCTGTTCATATTGGGGACCAACCCAGTGGATCTCATAGCCGACCTCTTGGTTGGGCTTATCTGTGGAGGATTAAAGTCAGTTCCTCCTGATTAGTTGGGTGTGTTCGATTTCAGGATTACCCAGTGATGGGGGGATGACTTTTAAGATCTTCAAAGATCTTCCTCGGGTGGCCTGTTCTGAAACTGCTTAAAGAGACAACCATGTAGGGTTACAGAAATCAAAGTTGAGCACACTGGGAATCACCAGATTTTGGGAGCAGGATTTAGGTCTTCCAAGTTTTCAATTTTGAAGAACCAACCTTCTCAAACTTTACAAATTTAAATATCTAGCCATTTAAATAAATAAATAGCAAACACTTTTCTTGCTGCAACACTTGCTTTCCACTGCATGGCTGAAGATATCCAGCTGAATTCAAGGCCTGCTTTCTCCTGGGAAAGGGCAGAAGGTCTCAGCTATGAAACAAGACAAAGAGGGGAAGAGCCCCTCCCCTTCCAACTGCCTGGCACTCTGCCTAGAATTTTCTCTTCCCTTTGAAGTGAGAGCAATTTTCTGGAGGTTTCAGAATCATGATAAGCCTTAGATCCAAAAATAGAGAACCTTTGACACATCAGTGGAAACACCTGGTAGGCAGGGCACAGTAAGGTGGGCAGTCTCTGTTACAGGCCACAGATGTTAGCTGAGATGGTCGGTGGGAACTAGTGGTCTGCTAATACCAAAACATTTCACCTGACAGTCAGAGGAGGTTAGGTCAGACACACAGGAGGACCAAGGAATGGCTATGAAGGGGTTAGTGATCACAGAGATTATGTGCAATTAAATCACCAAGATTATTAAGACAGGGCAGCGTTTCCTGGGATTTAGTACGGGACAGTCCATTTCAGGCAGGTCTAGAGCTGCCATGCTGGGAGGGTCTCTGAAGGTCTTTGAAATTCCTAATAGCTGTCCTCCACAGCTGAGGTCACCCTGAAGGACCACACCTATTGAGGAACTGGTCCTAATCCTCCAGAGAGATAAGATGGCCAACTTGCCCCAAATCATTGCCTATGAAAGGATCAAGAGATGAGTTCTACATATCAGATAAGCTAAATTCATCAAAAGAAACTGTTGCCAAATCCCCACCAGGCCAGGCCGGGAAAGGAGGGGGAAACGGCGGGAGTCTCGGGGCTTGAGGCAAAGGAGTGAGCGGCATGGGGGAGTCACCACAGACCCCGGGAGCCAGGTGAGGAGCGGGCAGTGGGAGAGTTTCCTGCAGATTCAATTTATTAAGGAAGTGTTTGGGTTTATATAGGGTCGGGGGTCCAATCAGGTGTTGCCATCTCTCCGCTGGTGGGGGGACAGCCACCAAATATGGCTGTTTACTAGGTGTCCATTGCAGGGGCAGGTTAGATGGCTGCTTCCCATTGGTTGTTCGTCCCTCCACCTGCATGGTCCTCTATTGGGACATGTCCAGGGCATGTCTCAATTTGTTCAGGCTTCTCCTGGATTTTGGAGCCAGGCTAGGGCCTCCCTAAATTGACAGTGCCACCAGAAACAGCTGGATCTCCAGCCTTGACCCAAGGTCCAGCCCAAGATCACCTGGGTAGGCTGCAGTGCGAGCTAACCAATGAGGAAAAGCCACCCCCTCCCTTGACTTAGTGTGTCAATGGACCTGCCCTTGGCAGCCATCTTTGGTGCCTGCCCTTATGGTGCTCAACGTGTGGATTCTGTTCTCTCCCCTCTAACAAATTGCCTTAATCCTCGCAGAGAGTTCTCCTTCAATCTCTGGGACTCGCAGAAACCTCCCCCATGACACTCATTTGGGAACACAAGCCAGGAGAGTCCAGCCTGGCTTAGTCACTTCCCCCTGAGCCCAGCGTCTGCAGATGGACCAGCCCTTTCCCTTAGCTCTGGTACATCTACTGGTGCCTCCCCCAGAAAGGCTGGAAATGTTCCTGCCGCCGCTGCTGCTGCTAACAACTGCATGGGTGAGTTCCGTACAACTCAGTGAAACTTTCTAGAGCCTCCAGCTCTTTCCAGCCGTGTTTTTTGTTAGGTTAAAAGTGTGGAGGGGAATGGAGACCCACCCAGATTGCACAGTGTGTGAGGGGGACCCAGAGAGGGGGCAGGAGTAAAGACTGACAAGAGAATCTAGAAGGGCCTGGTGGGGGAGCCCAAGACAGAATTACAGTGAGAGCTGGGGCAGAGCCGCGAACAGGGCTCGGGTGCTGGAGGGGGGGAAAGAGCCAGGAACAGGGGTCGGGAGCAGGGAGGGGGGAGATGGGGAAGAGCCGGGAACAGGGCTCAGGTACTGGGGGGGGATGGAGAAGAGCTGGGACAGGGGTCAGGAACTAGGGGGGAGCCAGGAACAGGGGTTGGGAGCAGGGAGGGGGGAGATGGGGAAGAGCCAGGAACAGAGCTTGGGAGCTGGGGGGAGCTGGGAACAGGGGTCGGGAGCTGGGGGGAACAGGGGAGAGCCAGGAACAGGGCTCGGGAGCTGGGGAAAAGCCGGAAACAGGGGTCAGAGGGCACAAGTCGAGGATGGGGGACAGAAGCCAATCTCCAGGTGAAAGCCTTTGCTCCCCAGCAAAAGGACCTGTGTGCAGATCCAGATGATACGGGAAAAGGCCACATGCAAAGCGTGACTTACAAAATGGTGACCAGATGAAATGGCTCCAGCCAGGCGGAAGTGACAGGGGAGGGCGTGGAGCTACTCTCAATGGTTCAGTTCTCTCTGCCTTACACAGTGTTGGGTCTCAGGAACATATTCACCCTAGATACGGATCAGCGACACACCGAAGGAAGTATCCACTGAATTCCAACTTGTCGAACCAATGAGTTTACCTACAGGAGTGGGGGGAGGTTACTGACAAGCTCCAAAGACAGCTATGTGCCAGAAAGTCTACTCTAGCCTGGATGACGCTCAAGAAGGCTGCACCCCCCAGCACTGCACCCTCAGAGCCCCAGAGCCTGGCTGGGGGTGTCCTTCAGCTTCTAGCAGCTCAGGGGTGCCCGCTTCTGTTGCCAGGAACGGTACTGTGATCCAGGCAACTCAAGGGAGAAAGGGCTCTTTTCTTGGCTTACAAGTCCTGAGGGGACCACAAACATGGAGGGAGCAGCCTGCCCTCCACATTCCCCTCCCCAGAGTACTCGTCCAGCTCGGGTGGCCAGAACCCCCCAGCACAACTTCTGCTCCGCACACTTCGCTTCTGTTGCTTCTTCACTTTGTGTTTTTCTCCCGCATGGGCATGAGCTGGAGAAGACTGAAAACAGAATCTATTGGGCTCTCTCCAGGAGGAAAGGGTCAGAGGGGGACCACTGTGGAGCTGGGGGAACATCGTGGAGGGGTTCACTGTGGGGGGGGGGTGTCACTGTGGAGAGGGGCCAAACACAAGAGAAAAAGAAAAGAGGAAAAATAAAAGCATCAGAACGGGCGGCTCAAAGGTTCGTCCATCTCTCTAGTTCCTGAGACAAAATGCAGTGGATTCTGACTCGGTCTGGGTGCAGTCCCGGCCGAACAGCACAATGAGCAGAGTGACGGCTGGTCACAAGGATCACAAAAAGGAAAGAGAGAGAGAGAGACTCACGTCTAGCCCGCATATGTTCAGCCGTAACTGGCTCTGACCACAAGGCTGTCGTCTCCCTGACATGTCGTCTCAGGAAGGTGTCCAGTGTCTCTTGTTAGAAATTGGTGTGTGGTCAAAAGAATTTTAAAAAGGAACAACTGACGCGTCTCTGCAAGCTTTATTTCTTTTAATCTGAAGGGTATGGAAAGGGCAACTTAGAGGAGGACGCAGGTATACCGACTTCTACCTAAGACATAATGAAGTCAGAGCACGCGTGGAGGCCCCACCTTGTGGTCTAAGTTGCTGGTTTCTTGCTTTGGGCGCCAGAAAGGAAGGAAAGACCTGCAGGCTTTATATAATGTCCCTTCTTGCCTGGGACAAGGTTTAATTAACACTTTCGTTTTTGAATTCTGCCTGGCCCAAGGGAAGCTGCATATATATAGTTTCTCATCTCTGCAGTGATTAGCCTTGGTTAGTGTCTGACCCCTTATCTCCTGCTCCTGCCCACGAGAGCTGTGTTTTACTTCTCGCAGCTAGAAGATAATTCTCCTAACTAGGGAAGTATAAACTGTAAGTTTGGTTTTTTTTTAAGTTTTTTTTTCCATTTTTACAACCATATCGAGTACTTATTCCTGCTTCCCTCCATCCCCCTCCCTCCCAATTCCCTCCCTTCCCTTCATCCATCTATTCCACTCCCTCCCACCTTCCTGCCTGTCTGTTTCTATAGACCCCAGGGTTCCCTCTGACTTGTCTACTCTTGTTGGGGTTCAGGCCTCTATGGCATACCAACTTGCTTCTCCTTGAGTTGCCCCACTGATAGGGGCATTTCCCTTCACTCATCCAGCTCTAGTCCCTAAGGTTTCCTGTGCGTTCTTCTCTCTCTCTTTGAGTTCCTCATAGTCTTTGGGGACATGTTGATGTGTCAGTTATTATGCAGGTCTGGGAGGACAAGTCTCCCTGCAGTGAGTTCCTGGATGCAGCAGAACTGCCTGGAATGGAATGTCTTGTTCAGTGGTGCACTTTCTCATCTTTAGGTTCTTACAATCTTACTGACCCCTCTTCTTCGAGGTTCCCTGAACCTAAGTATGGAGAGATTAGGTTGACCTGATTACATGGGTCACCAGCGCTCTGCATCATGGCGGCCATTGCTATCCACTGCACTGCTCTTCCACTGCCCTAGGCTGCGTCCTGTCAGGGCGCTGAGATTCTCCATCTCTGCTGTAGACTTCTAGGCTGAGTGCTAAGCGTTCTTCCAGTCTATGGGTATAATAGCAGCTATTTACAGAGCAGTTTGGTGTATTGTCTTCCTACCTATAGGTTCATTGGCTGATTTTCCCTATTGACCTATTTCCTTTCCCTTTTTAGGTTCTTGTTCTAATTAACGTAATAGGAATGTGTGCCATTCTGACAAGCGGGTCTTGAGTTCAATCAGAAAGCTATTGGTTGTCTCCTTGGTACTCGAGCCACTATTACACGGGAGTTACTGTTGCCATGGTGATATATATTACAACTTAAAGATCTCCTGTGTTGATGAGGCCTGTGATTATTTTTCTCCCTCAGTAGCTTCTACAGTATTCCTTGGTATTATGTAAGCTGTAACTATAAGTTTTTTTTATTTATTTTTATTTATTTTATGAGTGTGTATGTGTGTATCAGAAGATACTGTATGTCCCTATGGAAGACCAAGGATGACTTTGGGAATCATCTTGGAATGCTTCAGTCTGGGATTTCCCAGGCCCTGTCTACCAGGGCTAGAAATGCAGGCCACAACCATTTCTGCCTGGTATTTTTATGTGGGACCTGGGATCTGAACTCAGGACCTTCTGCTTATGAGCAAAAGCTTAACCCCTGAGCTGTCTCTCCAGCCCAAGTGTAAGGGTTTTTTTTGTTTTCTTTTGTTTTTTGTTTTTTTCCTAAAGAAAGGTCAGGGCTGGAGAGGTGGCTCAGGGGTTAAGCCTCTGCCTTGCAGGAGGAAGGTCCTGAGTACGGATCCCAGATCCCATGTATAGACGCCGGGCAGAAGCGGAGGCGGAGGTGGCCTGAGTTTCTGGTCCTGGTAGGGCAGAGCCTGTGAATCCCGGGGCAGAGGAAGTGGAGGCTTCCATGGTGGTTCCTGAATTCGTCTGTGGTTCTACACACACACAGACACACACGCCCGCACACACATACATATGCACACACGCACAACTGAATAAATAAAAAAATAAAAAAAAAGAAAGGTCAGATTTGCCACCCCTCAGACAAGGAGTGGAAAAAGTTTATTGCTTTACATGTTTACATGGGGAAGGCATGATTCTCTCAAAGGGAGAAGCCAGGTCTAAAGGAGGAACTGAGTTTTTATCCCTGGGATATGGATAGTGAGAGGAGAGAGGGAGGGTGTCCCCCATCCAGTGAGGTGCGTGTCTAAGCGTGGGCTTTCCAAGTGCCTGCTGACAACCGGAAGCCGTGGCCAGCAAGCAGGGCTTTGGGTCTGAATGTGGGGTTTGGGGGACTGAAAATCCTATCATTCCAGCCTTTGATCGATGATAAGGAGTAACACATTTCATTCTTTGCTCTTTCCTGCTGAGCAGGGTGGAGGAGGGAGCGGTTACAGGCAGGAGTGCTGAGTGCTGGCCCGGTGCCCTTGGGTCTTCAGCCTAAGCTGACAAAAACGTCAAAAAGGGGATCAAGGGTTTGATTGACAGGCATAAACTTGTTCCGGGTAGGTGGGAATTTGGGCCGCTTAAGCTTGCTTACCATCTGTTTCACCTGATAGCATGTAACCTTCATCGGAATGTTTGCTCATACACAGCAGATGGCAGTAGGTGGCGCTTAGGGGCTTGAATGGGCCCAAGGTAACCTGGCTGTGGATTTGCAAACATTCCAGACTTCCCCATGTTATTGGGGGCTCCAGTCAAGTCGGTCAGCCTTACCAGTGAGCAGCAGCTCCTCCAGGACTCACGTTAGTCCTCTGTTGGGAAAAGTCACAGCCTGTGCACGCAGAGGCCACAGAATCAGCTGCATATGTCCCGTGTAGCTGGAAAAGCTCATTTCTAGTGTCTCATGTAGATGAGGCCGAATAGCAGGTCTTGGGGGTGGGGGAGAAACAGAGACAGAGACAGAGACAGAGAGAACGCTGGCAGAGCCATTAAGAAAGAAATGCTGGACCATATTGAATTTACTAGTCATAATGATCCAGGCCTGAGATATGTATAATTTTTCCCTCCTCTGCCTCTGAATAACATTTGCATGTGACCTGTGATGAGAGATAATATATATAACATTAAAGTAAGCAATTGCATTGTCTGGCCCAGTGAGGGTCAAATAATGGTGAGGGAGCAGCATATATTTCTAGCATTTACCTTTAGGCCAGCGTGATTTATTCAGATCCATAACATTGTATTAAGACCTTTTAGCAATATTGTGTAGTCTCATAAGACAAGCAACAAGACCCTTTAGGAATTAGAATTTTATGAATCTTATGGACATAGCCATCTCTCTTCTTAATCAAGATATATTAGTTCTTCATGTGCAAAACAACCTGCAAGATTGTTGTTATCTATATTACTGGAATTAACAAGTAGAAAATTTATAAAGACAATTGAAAAACGCTTGACTGGGAAAAGCGTGCATTCTGTTGCAGAGAAATCTGGTCAGTTGCTTGAAAAGCTTCGAGTAAACAAGGACTGTCTAGGCGCGAAGAGATAACGTTGTGATTAGAGAGGAATCCTGCTGGAATGTTCAGGTGGCTGCACGTTCACATTCTCCAGTGGGTCTATGTTGAAATCACTTTTGGCTTGGCATATAGCATGTTCAATGATGGTTACTCACCTCCTACAAGACACAGACAAGTATCTTCTGGACACGCACAGGGGGCGCCTCCTGTCTGGGGGGCCCTGGTCATTTTCTGTGCGTGTGGTCAGTAGTTGTTTTTATTGTCATTGGGCTTCAAGATATTGTCTTTGGTCTCTTTTGGTAGGGGTGGGCTAAAGCCATAGGAAGACAAATGTGATAGATGTGTCCAGTATGGAATTTTGTTTTTGTTTTGCAAGAATAGTTGAACTATTTTTTGATAACAAGAATAAATGGTAGTAAATAGTTTAAAAAAAAAAAAGAAAGAAAAAGAATACACTAAGCTCAGTTCCTAGCAGGTATGTTTCTAAGGCTCAATGTCTTTTTCTTCTATAATATACAGTAATTTGGGCTGAAGAGATGGCTCAGGGATTAAGACTCTGTCTCGCAAGCAGAAGGTCCTGAGTTTGGATCCTAGGTCCCATGGAAAAGCACCAGGCAGAATCTGTGGCAGGCTGCATGGAGGTAGCACTTCCGGCCCTGGTGGGCAGAGCTGGGAAATCCCAGAGCGAAGCAAGAGGGAGGTAAAAACAATCCAGGATGATTCCCAAAGTCATCCTTGGTCCTCCACAGGAACATACAAGTGCCCTCTCTCTCTCTCTCTCTCTCTCTCTCTCTCTTTCTCTCTCTCTCTCTCTGTCTCTCTCACACATACACACACACTAGATAAATAATGTATAAAATAAAATAAACATACAGTAATTTACCAGGAACAGTTTTGCTGGACTTAAAATTTCCTTTAATCTTCTAAGTAACCATCTCACAAACCTCCTAGCCGTAACATTTTTTTTTTCTGAGATTTATTCTTTATTTACAAGTAAATGAAAAAAGCTCCCTGTAAACTCTAATTTGGAATAAGAAAAAAAAAAAAATCTGAAGATGTAACTCCTACTAGTTCCATGGTGATGTGTGTGCAAGAAGTTCATGCTGTTTCTTTAAACGCGGAGGCTTGGTGTGATGATGCACAACTGTAATCCCAGTACTTGGGAAGCACAAACAGCAAGATCCCACATATTCGAGGCCAGTCTGACCTAAGGAGTTCTGGACTAGTCAGAGCTGCCTAATGAGACCTTGTCTCAGAAAGAAAACAAAAATACACAATGATTTTGTTCAACAAAAACAAAAGCCCATGATTTCTTCATGTTGGCATATGTGAAAGAATTAAAAACAAAAATGACTTTTCAGTTTTGACAGTCTCTGGTTAAATGTGTGTGAGATGACCAGGATGTCATCTTTCATTTCATTCTTTCATTCAGTGGCAGCTCTTGATCTTCAAGAGCAAAGGACTTAATATTCATGTAGAGTGTCTGCTTGAGGGATGGAGAGACCCCGATCTTTAAGGGCCTGAACTTTCAGCTTCTCTGCTTCCAGTTTGGTTTGCTGTTCTACCCTCTGTTCTTCTAGGATTTCTTCAATAGATACTTGCTGGAGGGGTGTGTCACTCTCCTTTTCCAAGTCTATTTCTCCTAGTAGGACCACATTTTATCCTCTGACCACAAAAATTCCTCGAGGAATGTCACCATACTTTTTCCCCACGTGAATGCGCTCCACAGTCTGATGCAGCACCAGGTTAGCAAACTGATCAATGCTTCTTAAAAAGCCTATAAGTGTCCTTCCATCTCGAAGCAGGACCAAATGCTTTTTGTCGATGTCCCCGATGAGGCTGGCGGTGCCGGGCATATAGTTCATCGTGAGTCGTGATACGGCTGCGGGACACGGCGGCGGACCCGCGCGTCGGCCGCCCGCTTTCTGGCTCCACGGCCGGCGCCTCCGCGGGCCGGGGACAGGCACCCGCCCCTCACCTGCGCCGCTGCCCGGCTGCCGGCCCGTAACATATTTTTAACCATCAACAATGTACTTTATTTCCTTCCCTCTGCTTGATGTTTCCCTGCTGTTTTATTGTATTAGATACCCGAAAAACATGTCTTTTAAAAAGGAAGCAATAACAGTAGCCATCATCTTTAAAAGAAATAAAGAGTTGGGCCTGATTTGGCAATTGTAAATATAGTAGAAAACTTCTGACTTCAGGACAAAACTCTTAAGAGTTTTAAAGTGACTCTTTTCTCTAGCTTGAATTGATCAAGAACCTTGTATTTGAATGTTAATCCATAGGATTAAGTCTTTTAAATTCCTACTTTGAAAGAGTTTAACATAGCTTAGCAATAGAAACATTCAGAAATCATTACACCTGAATTAATGTAAAATAAAAATGACAAACTGGCAGTAGGGTGCAATCCTGAAGCAAAAGTGTTGAAGCCCTGGCAGCAAAGCAGATGTCTGAAGGGGTCTTAAAGACCTTGGCAAGACACAAAGACTCTTTATTCGAAGTCTCATTAAAATCAAAACCAATAGAGATAATTTTTTTCTGTAAGAAAAGTCAGAACTTATCAGGAACGGTTGTGATTGACTTAAAATGTAGGCTACATTAGAGTATTTAAGTAGGCCTGTTTAATGTTGTTAAAATTATTTTTTAAGTATACATGCATGTATTATAATTAAGCATGCCAAAAAATTAAAAAATATTAGTGCACAATGAGAATGAAAAAAATTGAAGTGGCCACAAGTTTATTACTTCAAAACACATAAACATGGTAGTCAGACAGACACAAGGTAGGGTTACCTGAAGTCCAGGAAACTAAACAAGCAAACAAACAAAATGAAGACCATTTGGTAAGTGTCTCCTGCAGACAAGGACTTGTAATCTAACAGCAGTTAGTTACTTCATGACACAGTGAAATGAGACTGTACATAATAGACTTTGGAAAACATTATCAAAAGCAGGTTAACATTTAGGAAAACCTTACTATTGAAACAAAATCTGTATTAGTTAAGCCTAGTAAGTTTGAATCAAACACACAGATAAGACTCTTAGAAGCACATGTAACAGCTAGTGAGCACAGATAACAAGGCATAGGACTTAACTGTGAAAAACATTATCAAAAGCAGATTAAACATTTAAAACCAGAACCAATAGCAGATTAGCATTTAGGAAACTTTTAGATTTAGTAATTAGTAAGGACATATAACTCTTGTAATAGTCGCTAGAATTTGAGGACACTTGGTAGTCTGGAAAGAAATTGTTTTATCGAGCCAAGTTAGAGATTGCCAGTGTTTTTCCTGAGAAGGGGAAGGTAAGTCAGCTAGACCTTCCAAGCTTAAGCAAGTGGAGGAGGAGGAGGTGGCGGAGGAGGAAGAGGATGAGGCAGCAGAGGAGGCCCTAGTGCTGTGTTAAGTCCAGGTGGTGACTGGCAGGCAAAGTAGCCAGAGTGGCCATGTTTGAATGTCCACGTGGTGCCCCACAGTGGTTGCTGATTGGCCTAGCGCCAGGTAGACCACCTTTGAAAGTCAGAGCATCCAGGGCAGAGGGAAAGGGTCGGAGAAACAGAAATCCAAAAATCCCCTCCGGGAGCCTGTGGCCCAAAAGGCAAGACGGGTGCAACCCCAAGAACAAGCTAAAAACCAACAAGGTTAGGATTGGGGGACAGGGAGCTACATCTGGCCAGTGCAGGGACCAGGACCCGGAGGATGGAGCCGGCGGCATCACTGCATGCATGAGCGAGATCGAGAGAGAGACAGAGACAGAGAAATGGTGCCAGCCTGGTCGTGGCTACGAGGGCGACACGTGGTTCTTCTTGGAAACTGGGGCAGGTTTGGAAGACCCTGTGGCGGGCCTCATGGTAGAGCTCAGGTGGGTTGCCGGATGCTGAGCGTGGCACGAGCCTGAGGTCCCCGGCATACGTACTGCTTCCATGTAGACGTGCGCTCTTGCTTAATGTCCTCTGCTTTCTTCTCTGTTCCTGCTGCCTTGAAATCTGTTACATCCCCCCCCCACACACACTCCATACAGCTGGACATGTCCCAGGAATCAGATGTGGGGACGGGGTCTTCCTACTCCCTGGTGTAGCTGGACATGTCGCAGAAAAGTCTCCCCACTCCCCTGTGCAGCCAAATCAAGCAGAGGAGCAACGATGTAAGGTATACTGTGCTGAGACCCCCCCATGGAGGTGGGGGGGGGCTTGCAGTAGCCACGAAGCATCTCTTTATATTGTGTCTCCTTTTTCTGATTCAAGGTAAAAACTACAATCAGCCTGATCCAGTGTGGACCAGATGAGTTCATATCTGACAGCCTCTGCTGTCAGCTTTGCCCAGCAGGTGAGTCAAGACGCCTTCTGGAGCCTTCCATGGGTCCAGTCATCAGGCAAGAGAGAGGGGGAATGTGAGCTAGGGCAGAGCCGGAACCTGCTTTGGGAAGGAGGAGGGAAGTGGGGAAATCCCCTGTTGCGCATTCTGCTTTCATTGCCGTGAGACAAGACACACAATCAGTCTGGGGTTGAAAGGAAGAGCGATTTGGGACAAAGACTGAGGGGACAGTCTATGGTGGTGGGAATCACAGAATAGAAGATTTGGCGGGAGGCAGAAGCAGGAAGCTGGTTTAGGTCACGGCAGCCATCAGGAGGCTGAGAGAGCGAGAGCAAACTGAGGAAACAGAGAACTACTACCTAACCTCAATATCTTCCCCCTGCCTTCCTCCAGCAAGCCTGCATCTCCTAAAGGTGCCACCACTTTCCTGAACATAAACACCAGCTAAGGACACTAACACACAAGCCTGTGGGCAGATGTAACCCACCCTCAGACCGTCACACAGACACACACATATACACATGCACACACACATATATACACATGCACATGCTCACACACATATACACATGCACATGCTCACACACATATATACACATGCACATGCTCACACACATATACACATGCACATGCTCACACACATATATACACATGCACATGCTCACACACATATATACACATGCACATGCTCACACACATATATACACATGCACATGCTCACACACTATATACACATATACATATGCACACACACATATATAACATGCACATGCTCACACACATATATACACATGCACATGCTCACACACATATACACATATACACATGCACACACACATATACACATGCACATGCTCACACACATGTATACACATGCACATGCTCACACACATATATACACATGTACATGCTCACACACATATATACACATATACACATGCACACACACATATATACACATGCACATGCTCACACACATATATACACATGCACATGCTCACACACATATATACACATGCACATGCTCACACACATATATACACATGCACATGCTCACACACTATATACACATATACACATGCACACACACATATATAACATGCACATGCTCACACACATATATACACATGCACATGCTCACACACATATACACATATACACATGCACACACACATATATACACATGCACATGCTCACACACATATATACACATGCACATGCTCACACACATATATACACATGCACATGCACACACACATATATACACATGCACATGCTCACACACATGTATACACATGCACATGCTCACACACATATATACACATGTACATGCTCACACACATATATACACATATACACATGCACACACACATATATACACATGCACATGCTCACACACATATATACACATGCACATGCTCACACACATATATACACATGCACATGCTCACACACATATATACACATGCACATGCTCACACACATATATACACATATACACATGCACACACACATATATACCCATACACATGCACATGCTCACACACATATATACACATGCACATGCTCACACACATATATACACATGCACATGCTCACACACATATATACACATGCACATGCTCACACACATATATACACATGCACATGCTCACACACATATATACACATATACACATGCACACACACATATATACACATGCACATGCTCACACACATATATACACATGCACATGCTCACACACATATATACACATACACATGCACACACACATATATACACATGCACATGCTCACACACATATATACACATATACACATGCACACACACATATATACACATGCACATGCTCGTGTGCACACACACGCACGCGCACACGCACACATATACACATGCACACACGCAGGCACACATGTACACGCACACATGCACGCACCATCTCTGCAGCATCCCCGGCCGGGCACGACTGTAGCCGGGCAGGGAGCAGTGTCAGATTGGTGTGGTGACCTGCAAGGATTTGGAGGGGAGAAGGGAGGACTTCCTGTCAGGAGAACCTGGTCGCATCTGGAGATTGGAGACTCCTAGGGGGTGATAAGTCCCTGTCCTCCCTGTCCTGCTCTTTCAGGAACCCCTGCGGCACCCCAGCTGTGGCAAGTCTAACACAGCAGAGGTAAACCATGAAAGGTGCTAAGTGTCTGCACTCCCACACACAAACACCTGCACGATCACAAGTGTCTGCACGCCACATCCACACGGGCACCTGCCCGCCCCATGCACAGCGATGCCTGCTCTGACCCACCCACCATGCTTCCAGGCACACATTGCATGTGTGCACACCTGTATGAACGCCCATGTGGATGCTGTTCAGGAAAGTGTGAGACAGGTCAGGCTTGGCTGAGCCCTGCTGAAGCCAGCGTGAGCACAGAGTGACTCGTTTGGACAGCTGCCATCTCTGCCTGGCTTCTGCAGGAGCCACTGAGTGGCGCCATGGCTGGATCTGGAGGCAGATGATGATATCTTTATTTGGATTGGCTTCCTCGGCAATACCAGCCAGGTGTGAGGTGCTGATGGATGCACAGGTCTCCCTAGGCCAACTCAAATGGGCATAGGGTGGAGACCCAGAACCAATTGCTCTGGGTCACACTTGAGAGGGAGGAGTGCCCCCACGCCCTGTGTGTTAAGTGTAGTGATGTGAGGGGGGGTGCTCTTCTGGGACCGCTGGTCACAGCCCAGTGGCTGGACAGGGCTGGGTTGCCCTGGCCAGTGTAACAGTTACTCTTGTGTGTTGCTGTGAGAGAGAACATCCCAACTCAAACAACTTCATGGGACAAAGGGAGATTTATTCAGCTTACGGTTCCAGAGGGGAGAGACAGTCTTTTTATGGCGGGTGCTGCCTGGCTGGAGGAAGAAGCTGGAGACAGGCCAGGTCAGTGCAGATATCTTGGAGGCTGAGAGCGGCTCTACTCCTTGCTGCAAAGGCAGACTCCTCCTGGAGGTAGGGTGGGCCACCTCAAGACCCACCCCCGGTGACCACCTTCCTCCAGCAAGGCTCCACCTCTCAAAGGTATTATGATCTTCCCAAACATGAGACTGTGAGGGACACGTCTCAAACCCCAACAGTGGGGTTGCCCTGGGTCTCACAATACCCCTCCTGTCCCCTGAATCTCATAGTACCACCCCTCCTGTCTCCCAGGCTTCTTCTTTGTCCAATCATGTCATGAGAACCACGGGGACAGCGAGTGTGCCCGGTGCGAACGTGGATACTTCATGGCACATAGCAACAGGCAGCCCTCCTGCCAACCCTGCTCTATCTGCCGAGCAGGTAAGGGGGCAGCTGTGGGTGGGAGAGGGGGCAGCTGTGGGCGGGCGAGGGGGCAGCAGCTTTGCTGGGGTCACCAGTTTTGCTGGTGCCCACCGCAGCAGCTGTGAATCACCCGGGAGAGGTGTGGGCAGAGTGCTTTCGCAGCACATGGGGTTGGCCTGAGTGGAGGAATCCTCCGGTCTGTTCGTGGTGCCTTCCGTTTGTGGCTAAGGATTCAGTCCGGACCTGATTGGAACGTGTGAGGTTTTGTGCAAGCGCATTGCTGGCCAGAGGCAGGAGAGCTCGCGGGTGAGGCACCTGCGGGCAAACCTGGCGACCTGAGTTTGATCCTGGGAGGTGCACATGGCGGAAGGAGAGAACTGACTTGTGGAAGCTGCTCTCGGACCTGCACCCGTGCTCCATAAGGTGCATGTGCCTTTGTCCCCCACCTCTCTAATTAAGACAGAAGAAAGACAGGCCGTAATCCCAGAATTTGGGAGACCGGAGTGAGGGGGATTACTGCAGATTTTAGGACAGTCTGAGCTACATGGTGAGACCCTAGCAGCAACCAAAGAAGCCCCCAAAAGGATTGTCTTGAACTCTGATCTCAGTTGCCAAAGCACCCCTGTAAGAGGCAGTGAGGGTTGGGGTGCAGCTCCGCACCTTGGTCTGCAGGGTTGGGCTGCTCCCAAGGAGTGGGCACCCCCTCCCTTCCTGAGCTCGGGCCACTGGCTCCGCGGAGTTCTCTGCATCTGTCCCGGATGTAGGGGAAAGGGCGCCGTCGTCGTCACTGCGTTGCTGGGTCCCTGCGCAAGACGGCGACATCAGACTCTGCTGGGGAAGAAGAGCCCGCGACGTGGCTTCCCTGCGCCACGGCTGCTGCGCCCTACGCCCGAGTCCCCCCTGCTGACTGACCCTCAGGCTTGCCCTTCCACAGACCAAGAAGAAGTGGCCGAGTGCTCCCCGAGCGCTGACCGGCAGTGCCAGTGCAAGAAAGGCTACTTCTACTGCGACTCCAGAGACTGTGTGGAGAGCTGCTACCCGTGCACCAGGTGTGTCTGGGGGCGGTGTTGGGGTGGGGGTGGGGCGGGGCAGGGAGCGAGGCTGAGGAGGAGGGGGGGCTCTACTCCTTCAGGTGCTCCCCTGCTGGCCCATGTTCCCACCTGTAGAGTGGGGCTAGTGAGAACAGCAGCTGCCACTCAAATTACATCACAAGACATTCTTCCTGGTGGCCACCTGACTGGGCACTCATTCAATCAACAAACAGCCCTGAAGTCCCTGGCAGAGGGACATGCAGTGGGGCTACATTCAGAGTGTAAAGTCAAGAGTACAGACTGGGAGGGTGCCTCACTTGGTAGAGTGTTTGTCTGGCATGCTGGGGCCCATCCCGGCACACATGGGTGTCTCAGTTCCATCTCTAGCATCTTGGCTACATGAGACCCTGCATCAAAAAAATAAATAAAATAAGTTAGATCACGTGACCACTGTGACAGTGACACTCACAGGGGACTGTAAACAGAGCATGACTCTTGCATGGGTCTAGAGACCGGCAGCCTGCCTCGCAGCTCAGGCCCTGCAGGCTCTGGGTGAGCCTCCCTTTCCAGCTCCTGGTCACACCTCCCTTCCCAGCTCCTGGTGGTGATCACCATTCTTGATGTTCATGTGTGGACATCTCCCTCTCCACAGAACTTTCCCTCCCACCTGGCTGTCCACATAATATTTTTCTTGTGTATTTTTAGATATTTTTATTTATTTATGAAGGACAGAAAAAGAGAAGATGCATGCATGCGTGCTGTGGTGCCCAGGTGGCAGTCAGAGACAACTTTTGAAAGTCAGTTCTCTCCTCCACCACGTAAGCTTCTGGGGTTCAAGTCTCTGGTCTCCATGTTTGGCAGTGGGCTTCTCACCCACTGAGCTACTGCGCCAGTTTGTGCACCCTTGCAGAGACCCCAGACACAGGGTAAAGACACACCCTGTTCCCGTGTGACCTGGTTTTTATGTAGTTACGTTTGCAAAGGCTGTTTCCAAGAATGACGAGATTTGAGACTCAGAGTGGGCGTGGACTTAGTAGGAGCGTGTGGGGGAGATAGAGAATTTGCAGGCGAAGTTGCTGGCAGAAGACTTGCACCTGCGAGATGCGCATCCACTGGGAGCGAGCCAGAATGTGCTTGACTCGAGGCTCATGAAGCCGGCATGCCGAGCTTCTCTGCAGGACCACTGATACCAAGGCTCTGGCTCCAGCAGACAGGCTCGCCACAGACTGGCCATATCCGGGCTGACCCCTCTGGGTATGGGGACAATGGGTCCAGTCTTCATATCCAGCACTATCCAGAAATCTCTCCTAGGGATCGGAGACACCCCCAAACTCCACTTCCTGTAGAGCACTTGGGGCCACAATGGCAAGATGCAAGAGCCCCCCCCCCAGGCAGGACCAGCCCCTCCTAACTACCCAGTATGGCAACTCCCTTCTCTGGGATAGCAGGAGGGGGTGACGAGTTGGCAATGCTCTTCTCCGGAGTGGCTGGATAGGGAGAGGGGTACATGGCGACATTCTCTAGGGTGGTGGGTGGGGAGAGGTGACCGAGATTCCTTTGCAGATGTCCCGCTGCAACCCTCAGCCCGTGTAACGTCACGGTAGACGCAGTGTGTGACACTCCTCATTCTGAGCCAGGTAAGGAACCAGATCTGCTGGGAAAGTGGCTGCTGCTGCTTTTCATAGGCATGTGCACGGCGTGTGCGTGTTTTCAAGTGCCCATGTGCATGGGGTGCATTCCTGCATGTATGTGTGTTTTCATGTGCAGGTATGTATAGGGTTGGGCAAATGTTTATGTTTTCATCATACAAGATGTAGGCATGCATATATTCACATGTGCAAATGCACAGGGCATGTGCATGCATGTTTCCATGCACACATGTATGTGATTTATGCATGCCTATGTATAAGTGTATGTGCATGTGTATGGGTGCGTGCATGTTATGCATGTTTTCATGTGTGCATATGTACAGGGTATGTGCTTATGTGTATGTTTTATGTGTGCATGTGCGTAGTATGTGCATATTTTCACATCGTGTGGGATGCATGTCTATGTATGTGTTCGTGTGTGTGTATGAGGTTCATGCATGTGTGAATGTATGTTTCTGTGTACATGTGTATAGGATGTTTTTGTGTGCACATGTGTATGGGGTGCATGCATGTGTGTGTGTGTGTTTTCATGTGTGTATGGGTTACATGCATGCATGTTTTCCTGTGTAGATATATATATATATGGGGTATGTGTGTTTTCATGTGGGTATGCCTGTTTCATGTGTACATGTGTATGGGGTGTTTGCCTGTATGTATGTGTGTGTGCTTTTATGTGTGCATATGTATGGGCGGGTGTGCGTATATATATACTTTCTATATGTGTCTGTGTATGGGGGTATATGTATGCATGTTTTCATGTGCACGTGTGTGCATGTGGGTTTTCATATATGTTTGGGGTGTGTGCCTGTGTATATGCATGTTTTGCATATGAGTGTGAGTATGTGTGAGTATGCATGCATATGGGGCACAGAGTGATAACAGGAATGATCCTTCATCTCTCTTCAACCTTGTTGTGAGTCTGGGTTAATTAAGCCCAGAGCGGCCATCAGGGCTCGTCTGGCTGGCCAGCTCACTCTGGGGTCCCCAGGTCTGCCTTCCAGGACTGGCACCACAGGCAGACCACCACCCTGCCCAACAGTATGTGGGATCTGAGGATCTGAGTCCCCCAGGGCACTCGCTCCTGTGGAGCAGGGCCGCCTGTTTGTGTTCCTTCCATTCACCTTCCAAGAACCCTAGCTGGACCCCGTGACCACTGAGGTGGGGGTCCTGGGTGGACAATGGCAGGGAGCAGGGTCTTCAGGCCCAGACCAGACCGCCACGCTCAGCTCTGCCTCATCTCTCTGTTCTGTCTTGTTCCAGGAGCCCTGAACTCTAAGTGGCCCTGGTTCCTGTTGGGGTTCCTCCTTGTGGGTGTTCCTGTGGCTACAGTCATCTGTTACCTGCGTAGGAGAGCCGGCCACAAAGCAGACCCACGTGCGTACCATAACGAGCATGCGCCTACAGCTGCCCCTGTGCTGTGCAGAGATGTGTCCTAACAGTGCTTTCTTTCTTCTTGTAGGATCTGAGTCCCAAGTCTCCCTAGCCATGGTCTACAGCCACGCCCCAGGTCAGTGTGCGGCAGCGATGAGCACCTCAGAGGATGCTCCCACACTGGGGGAGGAGGCAGAGCGCCGGGCAGGGGCTTCCTTGCCTGGCCCACCCCCGGAGCCAGCTGTGTGCCACCAGGTTCTGGGAACAGGAGGCCCCCCACTTTGGGACAACCTCAGGGCATTTCCTCTGTTCAGGTGAGTCTCCATTTTACCCTCCAGCCTCTTCTCAGCTTCAGATAAGGAGACTAGATTAGCCAGATTCTTGGGAGCAGCAGAACTGTAGACTGGAGCTGTGTGTGTAGAAAGGGAATTTATTGGATTGATCACAGCACAGTGGGAAGATCTCGTTAGGAGCCTCAGATGCTATCTGAGGACCTTCTTAGTCTCACGGTTGGTGGAACTTAGTGGTCTGAGTTAATGCACCTCAAAGGTTCCACCTGATGGTCACAGGATACTGAGACAGAGGAAAGCAGAACATGGTTCAAAATGTCCTCAGAGAACATCGACATGCCCCTTCGCTGTAACCCATCTACCAGAGGTTTCCACTCATTGTTTGGTGAGAGTCGTGATTTTACACTGGCTTTCAGCATATGGCATCTCTCCCTCTACACACAGCTTGGGCAGGGCCTGTCACCACAACAGGCCTGTTCTGCAGCCCATTTTCAGGTACTTGCTGCTCTGAGACTTCACTGGGAAAAGGAAGGGCAGGGACAACCTTCTCAGACTGTTCTTCTGGAAGGAACGCTGGGGTCATGCTAGGCTTGGGTGGTCCTTAAGTGAGAGTCTTGATTAGTTCTGGACTGACCTGGGTTTCTCCCCTCTGAACTTACCTAGAGTCACACAGAACCCCTCTAGCCCAGGCATCAGCATTACAGCAAATGCTAGAACCTTCCAGAATATTCCAGAAATAGATTTTTTTTTCTTTCTCTTTTTTAGAAAGAGAAAAAAGATGGAAGATACTTTGGAGGCTCACGTGACTGGAAAGAAATTGAGATTTCTGTGTGAAAGTCAGGATATGGAATGGCTAAGAACTTGCTCAGGAGGAGAGATAATCCCAGAAGAGCACCACCATGTCTACACTGCTTAGTCCTCCCTAAGTAGCTCACTTGGAGAGGTGGCTCAGGGGTTAAGCCTCTGCCTTGCAGGCTGAAGGTCCTGAGTTCGGGTCCTAGACCCCACGTATAGACGCCAGGCGGAAGCAGGGGGCGGCCTGTGTTTCTGGTCCTGGTAGGGCGGAGCCTGTGAATCTCGCGGCAGAGAGAACAAGGAGGCAGAGGCGGTCCATGGTGGTTCCCGAATTCGTCCGTGGTTCTACACACACATACATACATACCCACACATACATACACACATGCGCACACACACACACAATTGAATAAATAAGAAATAATAAAAAAAACAAAAAACAAAAACTAAAAAAAAAAAAAGTAGCTCACTTGCAACTCTCTTCTGCTTGTGCTGCTGACCCTATCCACCGCCGCCACCATGATGCATGGAGACTATCCGCTGAACAGCCGGCCATGGCCAAGACCATGGCCGAGATGGTTAACTAGATGAAGACTGAGCTTGAGGAGAAAGAGAAAGTTTACACTTTCAATGCTGTTCCTTCAAGAGCCAGGTGGTGTCCTCCCTAAATATGTCTTTACAGAATGCTACAAATAATTTAGCTCCTAAAACAGATTTCCCAGGCCCCCTGAGATAGAGTCTGGTGGTGCTAGATGAATTCAGCTGGAACTTCGTCCTGGCCCCATCTTGTTGGATGCTGGGAATGCTGTGTTAACAGAGCATTTGGAAAACAGAAATGCTGAGAGAGAGATGAATTGTTTGGGCCCAGCTGTGCTGATGGAACAAGGACTTTGGTGAGGTTCCATTTAAAGATAATGAGCTGGTTTGCTTGGTACACAGCTACACCGGCAACTTTGAGGACAGACAGCAGAGAAGCTGCGACTCCTGTAAAAATTAGCATTTTTGAAAAAAAGTGTTTTGCACTAGAACAGTAGGAGAGACAAATCTCATGGAGATCTCGTGTTATAAGATCTCCAACTGAGACTTGTTCAGCAGAAAAAAGCCTGAGCTAAAGCAGATTCTCGCCTTTGAAAGTTGTGACTGCAAAGAAAGGGACTTTCCAGGTTAGTGCATGGAGCTGACACAGCTATGGCTCCAGTGGGTCAGGCTCAACCTCAACACAAAACTTGGTAGCAGCATCCAGGTGCTTCTAGTTTGAGTGCAAGATTGAGGGGTTCATGGAGAGTGCCCAAAGCCTGATACCAAATGGCAGGTTGGAATACCTGCCAAAGAAGATGTTGCAATAGAGGGTGTCTTTAATTCCAGCCCTGAAGGCAGAGCCGGGAGACTCCAGAGCAAAGCAATAAGGAGGTTGAGCCATCCAGGAGGATTCCCAATGTCATCCTGGGCACACATCTTTATAAATGCCCTCTTGTACACACACACACACACACACACACACACGCACGCACGCACGCATGCACGCACATATGTGCACCCACTCCATACTGGAGAGATGGCCCAGTAGTTAAGCCTCTACCTCACAAGCAGAAGGACCTGCTTGCTTCAATCCCAGATCCCACATAAAAATACTGGGCAGAAATGGCAGCAGCCTGTACTCCTAGCCCTGGAAGGCAGAATCTGGGCAACTCCAGAGCAAAGCAAAAGGGAAGCAGAGCTATCCAGGGTGATTCCTGAAGTCACCCTCCAGCCTCCACAGGCACACACGGTACCCTCTGATACACACAGACACAAACACATGCACACATGAAAAATAAATAGGGGTTTCTTTAAAAAGAAAAAAAAAGAGGGGCTGGCTCGGTCTTTGGCTACTGCAGTGCAACTGGCTCCCTCAGCTCGATGTTGTGAAAATAACAGCTCACCCTGTGAAATCTCCTGCCGTCTCCTCAGTTTCATCACTGGATTATGAACTATAACAGAGTGTTTTTAGGACCCCATCTCTTGGAACAGGATTGTAGGCAAGAATAAAATCCCTCTTGTTCCTCTAAACTGCTTGGTTGTGTATTTATCAGCAACACATAGATAAGCGAGCATTAGCTATAGCCAGTGCCACCTGGTAACTCTCCACTCTGGCTGGAATGACCACACACCCTATCCCTGCCTCACCACCCTGGTGGCCTTGAGGAAGGGCTAGCTCTCACAGGACATTCTTTCACTCCCACCATGCACCGCTCCACTTTGTTAGCAACTCCTTAGTAGTGTCTGGAGAGATGCCCCCTTTTGTCTGGGAGCTCTGCAGAGTCCCCCCACTACTCTGTGCAAGGCGGCCCTGTTCCAGTGTCCTTTGACTCCACGTGGTCTCTTCTATTCTCTCCTGCTTTAAGGCTACACTGTGATTCCTTCGGCCACTCAGGTCTAAGAAAACTCAGCATTTCTCAGGTCTTGGCTAAGCTTTTGTAACGGGTGACCACAGCACCCTTGAATATTGTATCGGGGTAGCTCCCCATTCCTTTCCCCCTCCAACCTAACAGATAAGTGCTCTGATGATTCTAATTGTTCTCATAATATAATAGCTATGTCTCGGGCTGGCAAGATAGCTCAACAGGTAAAGCACCTGCTCACAAACGTGGAGACCTGAGTTCCATACCTGAAAGTCCACATGGTGGAAAGTATTGGAAGGAGAGAAGTGATCTCTGATAGTTGTCCTCTGACCTCCACCCTTACCTTGGCATGCTCATATGAGCCTCTCTCTCTCCCTCAGATAAACACAGTATTAAAATAATAGTTATTACCCCAATAGATCAGAGAAGTACTCATCGCTCAAACAAGAAGCCTCCGCTTGCAATGGAGGATGTGGAGCACCACAGGCATGGACAGATCCTAACATCTAAATCACCTCGCCCCATCCCATGGCCAGGGAACCTTGCCGGAAGGGGGAGCGGTAAGAATGTAAGCGCCTACAGGCTGGAGAGGTGGCTCAGGGGTTAAGCCTCTGCCTTGCAGGCGGAAGGTCCTGAGTTCAAATCCCAGATCCCACGTATAGACGCCAGGTGCAAGTGGGGGGCGGCCTGCGCTTCTGGTCCTGGTAGGGCGGAGCCTGTGAATCCCGGGGCAGAAGAAGGTGGAGGCGTCCATGGTGGTTCCCGATTCGTTCGTGGTTCTACACACACACATACACACATGCGCGCACACATACATACACACACATGTACAATTGAATAAATAATAATTAAAAAAAAGAATGTAAGAGCCTAGGGGAGGGGAAGGTCCCTGTCAGGACTGCCATAAACAAGCTTCCGCTGGACCCCACAACAGCAGCACTGTCAACATTTCACCATGGCAGAGGGATGATCCCAGGAGATGCAGCTCCGCCCTGAGGGACCGTTTGGACCGGTGTGGGACAGGAGAGGTGAAGCCTCTTTCCCGGGCAGTTCATCCACTCGTGGGCAGTTCATCCACTCGTGGGCCGTTCATGCCCCAGCGACACTCACCAATGCAGGTGTCCTGGATGGGACTACACACAGGGGTATGTGGGAGCCGGAGGGAGACCAGTTGGAAAGGAAAATCTGGGGGCTGGATGCGAGGTAGGCAGAGATAAGTGGTAGGGGATGAAAACATACAAATTCAGTGCATTTGTATACGAAAGCTTCACAGAATAAAATGAGGGGAAACGGTTTTGTCTCTTGCATAGTATTCCTGTGGGAGTCTCTCCCTGGAGTCTGGTCATGACAGTCCTCCATCTTTACCCATACCTGGGCCCCACTGTCCTGGCTCTTGCTCACTGGTAATATCGAGCCCAGCACTGAACCTGTCGCCATGGTGTTCACCTACCTTTCCTGTGACTCAGAACGCCAACGTGTCCTCCAACCCAGGCCAGGCCTGAGCCTGTTCGTCTCTCTCTCTTGCAATTAGCTCAGACTCACCAGAAGCCACTGTGTGAACGTAAGCTCCGGGAAGAAGCCCCTGCACCTACTGATTGACCAATTAGCGCCCCAGTGATGTGGAGGAGGCTGGGATGTTGCAAGTCCAGAGGCACACATATCTCGGACTGCTTATTGCCCAGTTTGTATGTGACCTAGCCTCCTGGGGACTATTAGGCACATTCTTTGGATGCCGCTAACCCCTCAGATAGCATCTGTGGCCTGAACAGAGACCTCCCTGCTTTGCTGTAGCCTGTGCATTTGAAAAGTGTTTCGATTTACGGTCTTCCTTGTTCTGTCGTTATTAATAAAAATTCAGGAAACAGTTGCCATGACAGAATGCGTGGAATGTGGGACAACCTGAACCTGTTCCTAGACCATATCTGATTCCAGAATAAACTACCTCTTATCTCTTTGAGGAAAGAGTTGTGCTTTTTCCGTCCGCACTATGTACAATTTGGCCTGAAACTCGTGGCAATCCTCCTGCCTCGGTTGGTATGACAGCCAGGTATGACAGCCAAGGAGCCACCACACGGAGCCTTCCCAGGCACTTCCAAGGGGTCTGGACCCGAAGCCCTGTTTGCCCGAGTGGCTCCGCTGGGTGGCAGCACCAACCCAGTCTCCGCTGCTCCTTCGGCAACCTCTGGCAGCTGGCCAGCTCTGGCCTTGCTCGGAAGATTCCGGAGGCCCCGGCTGTCCCCTAGTCTATCCGGCCCGGGGAGCTCCGAGTACGCAATTTGCTTGTTTTTCTGAATTCCAACGCGGCCGACATCTTCCCCTGCCACAGCCCCGCCCCCGACACAGCCCCGCCCCCGACACAGCTCCGCCTCGCCATAGCCCCGCCCGATCATAGCACCTCCTGCCGAGTCTAGTCTCCAATCACCGCGCCGGCCTCGGCGTCGGCCCTGCAGTTGCCTAGCTACCGGGCGTGCCCGGAAGACGACCGGTGGGGCGGGACTTCCGGCACGGCCAGTTGCATCAGATTCTGGCAGTGTCGGCGGCGTTCGGGGCTCCCTAGCGATGGCAGGTTCCTCCGGGGAGCAGGGTGAGTGGCACCGCCGGCCGACGCGGGCCTCGCGGCTGGCGAGGGCGTGGGAGGAGCGCGCGGGGCCGCGGGGGACTGTGGGAGGCCGTAGGGGCGCGTACCCCAGATCCAGGGAGGCGGATCCCCTGGCGGGCTGTGGGGCGCCGGGTCCCCGGGCAGGGGTGCTCAGGCAGAGCGGGGGGGGCCCGTGAGGTCAGGCCGGGGCTCTGTGGATGGCGGGGGCCGAGTGGGCACCGACAGGTCAGGACTCCAAGGAGCAATGGGGCTTGTGGCTGACAGCGGCTGGCCGGGGCCGTGGAGGGTGGCATGTTGCAGACTGCTGTGGCCTGAGCCCCGAGGGGCTCCCCGAGTGCCTGCTGGCAGGCCCCCCTGCTCTACAAGCCTCGGTTTCTTCTTCGAATTGGGTCCTGGGGCTCTTTGTGTCCTCAGCGGGGGAGATGGCCTTGTGTCCAGCAGCCTGCCCGTCTGGTGCTCTGGCTGGACTTTGGGGGCGAGTCGAAAGCCTACGGATTGTTTTGGTATTCTGCCCAGCCAGGTGGGCGGGCGGGCGGCACCTCTGAATGGTACTTAGGGAAGCAGGGCAGAGGAAGCCAGGGCGGCGTGTACACACACATGAAAGCCTTTGAGCTTTATGAGGCCTTTCATCTCTGGTGTGGCCAGCAGTCACCGCGGGCACCGCGTGCTCAGAGCATCATTGACACTTTATTGCCCCGGAGTAGACCTGGGGCGTGGCAGTCAGACCCCACGATCCTCTGTGGCGTGGTGAGCTTTGAGCTGAAAGGAGCGAGATCCCACCTGCCCAGAACAAGTCTTCGGTCTGGTGCTGGCAGGAATGGAGATGGGAACTCTGCTTCCCATGTAAGGTGTATGGAGATTCTGGTCACCACAGAGATGTCTGAGTGTTCTACCACCTGCCTGCCCACTGAGGTAGGTCACCCAGGTGACAGGGCTGTCTGGGCTGTGCCTATGGCTGAGGTGTGCACCCCTGCATTCCATTCCCTGGTGCACCTGGATTCCAGGGGAGCCACGCAGTTCTCGGAAGTCCACCCAGCCTCTGGTGACAGCTGCGTCGCTGCAGCCCCTCCCCAAGCCGTGCAGCAAGGCTGGGGTCCCCGCTCTGCCTGACCTCACCACAGCATGAAGAGTGGTTTCTGCCAGGGTGTCATAGACTATTGGTAAGGGATCTTGTCACAGGCTGCCAGTGAGTGAGTCCATTGACAAAGAGGACTCAGGATGGTGTGCGGTGTGTAGTGAGTGTCATGTCCACGGAAAGCGAGAAATATGGATGAGCGAGCAAGAGAAAACAAAGGCGCACACTTGCCGTGCTCTACAGTCGTAGGTCAGAGAACAACTGTCAGAAATCAGTTTTCTCTCCACCATGTGGACTCAGGTGTCCAGATTTTTGAGCAAGTATCTTATCCATTGAGCCATCCCACAGGCCCCTATTATTTGTTTTATTTTACTTTATTTTTGAGACAGTGTTGCGTGTAACCAAGGATGACCTTGAACCCCTGATCCTCCTGCCTCCACCTTCTGACTTCTGGAGTTCTGGGATGACATGCGTTTGACCACACACCCAGCATCCTGTAGGGGGGTAGGTAGGAGGGGACGCCCCAAAGGCACTTGCTGTGCTAGCGTGAGGGCTGGAGTTCACATACTTAGAACCAGCTGTAAACTTGTAATCCCAGCACCCAGAAGCCAGAGACCAATCGCCAGGACAAAGTGACAAGCTAGTCTGGTCATTTGGGGGATGGGGAGCTCTGAGTTCAGTTGAGATCACCCCAGCTAAGTGGGGTGTGATCAGAGACACCTGACATGAGCTTTGGGTGCTGGCAAATGAGCGCATACACACCTGCGGACATGCACCCCCTCAACGTGCACACAATGTATTTGTCGATTGCAAATACATTCTTCTCCAGCTGGTGCCTCACGTGAACACCCCATGTGCACATACGCAGCACACGCACATACGCACACACTCTCCCCAGCTGACTCTCTGTGACAAGAGCCGTCCAGTGAGAAAGTAGGAGATGTAACCGCGGTCACAGGTCAGGAGGCGTCTCAGTGGATCAAGGGTCCTGTTCAGAGTTCACTTCCTGGCGCCCCCATGGGGGAAGGAAGGAACCGCCTTCGAGAGTTGTCCTCTGACCCCCACGGTGTGGTGGCGTGGTCCCGCTCACACATGAGTGAGATACAAGGTAGACGAGAAGAACACACAATCATGAAGCCCTTTCAGAGCTGCCACAGCCCTTCCAGCTGTGGGCTCCGCTCTCTGGGTGGTCCGTTGTTTGGAGAGGTTGACTGAGCCAGGCCGGGCCTCACTGACGCCCCCTGCTTCCGTCTGTCAGAAGCACCGGTCCTCCCCACACCCAGCCCTCGGCTTTCTTACCTGGCTGGATTTGTCAGAAGTGATCATGGAGGATGGAGGGCCTGCTTGGGACCGTCTTCCTTACTTTGCCCAAGTACTTGTGTGTCTCCCTCATGGTGTCAGTTTATCACGGTCTTAGTATAGTCTAGGCAACCTGCAGGCATGGCAGGAAGGGCTCGGAAACATAGGCATGGTGGGAAGGCTCACACAGGCGGACATGGCAGATCAGGACGCACGCTGGTGGCTGTGCGGGGTCAGCCTTGATGTCCCCATGTCTAAGCCAAGGGTGCCGTCACCGAACAGAGGCAGCCTTGCTCATGGGGCCCCCACAGTATCTTGTGCAGACCAGCAACCTGAGGCTCAGAGAGGTTGTGTGATGTCACACAGCTGCAGCGGAGTCAGGCAGCCCCCAACACAGGGACCACCATGCAGGGCTGCCTGTATGGGTTGTATCGGGTGGTGTTGTTGCTCTGAATGCGAGGCAGTACTGCAGAGTGAGATGTTCCTGTCTGTGCCCTACAGGGCTTGGTCGCCCACGACCCCAGGGTTCCCTGTTCCAGGGTAGCCCCTTGACAGTAGCCCCCCAGTGAATGCCAAGCCTTTTCCAGCTTCCGCATGACACCCTAGGGCAGTGATGCCATCTCTTCCTTACTCACCTGGTGTCCGTGTGGGAGGAGGTGAGGAAATTATCACCCCAGGGGATATTCCCTGGGCAGTGTAGATGCCCGAGGCCCCTGGCATGAGTGGTAGCTCCGAGAAAGCTCTGGTCTCTTCCCGTGGGCACGGTGGACCCGTGTCTGTCTCCTGTGAGTTGTGTGTGGTAGGGCTTTTTCCAGGTGACCCCCTCCCCGTCTGAGACCCTGGGGTGGGGACCCCACAGTGTGGGGTTGGGGCAGTGTGCAGGATGTGCTGAGACTCCGGCGTGCCAGGACTCTGAGGACTTCAGCAACTGGAGGTTGCTGTCAAGGAGCACGTGAGCACGCCCCCCGCGGAGCCGAGGGTGGCCTCCCCAGGACCTTGCGGGGGTTCAGATTGCCCTTTCAGCACACGACCCACCTGCCTCCCCCCAGGCTTCTTGCACCCTGCTTGCTGAGCCTTCCAGCAGGTCGGGGAGGGGAGACTTCAGAGCAGGAGGGGGGCCAGCATGCTGCCCTTTGGCATGTCAGGAATGTGTGTCACTTGCGGTGTGGCAGGCTCATCACTGCGCACCTCCATGTGGTAGTCTCAGTGCATGTCAGGCCAACGCGCTGTGAACCACCTTGGGACAGTCCCACCATCAGACAGCTCTGCCTCTGATGCGCATGCTCACAGGCGGAGCTGTGGACTGGCTTGTGGAGGGGCCCAGCCTCTGCAGCAGCCCAGTGGGGTTAGCATACGGTGCCCGTGCTTTTAGAGCGTGTGTGTGTGTGTGTGTGTGTGTGTGTGTGTGTGTGTGTGTGTGCGTGCGTGTGTGTGCATGCAGACTCAGGAGGCCAACTCATCCAGTGGGCCTGGGAGGACATCTCCCTCCTCCCTACAGGTGGCCTCATCTTGCCCCTGACTCATGGTGAGCTGGAGGACAAGCCCACCAGCAGCGCCCTGGGGAAGCTCTGTGTGTGTGTGTGTGTGTGTGTGTGTGTGTGGGTGGGTGGGTGGGTGTTGTTTGTCGCCTGTCTACCTGCGCTACCGCTGCCCAGGGACCACCTCACTCAGGGGAGAGGACCCTTACCCTCTGGACTTGTTTCCTGGCAGGGGGCCAGGCAATCCTCTTAGAGGCGATGGACAAGAGCGATATCAATGGGGCGCATTCCTCCGGAGAGTTCTCCAGAGCCAGTGAGCAATCACAGTATAATCATCATTTAACACGGAGGCAATTAGGTAGTGATGACATGCTGAGCGCCCGCCAGGCATGCTTATCACTAGGCATTTTATAAGTATAATTTCACTCAGCTTTACGAGGTGGGTGTCCTTATGAGCCCGCCCCACCTCCTAGGGCGTCCTGCAGCCCGCACCTGCCCTGCGCTTCCTCCCCAACTCTTCAAAGCCACTGCACGGACACTTTTCTCAGTTGGAGCAAAGAAGAGGGAACCCTTTGGGGGCCGGTGACGGCTCGGCTCTCTTGGTAGGGTGCTTGCCTGGCCTGCAAGCTGGCTGGATTCTGTCAGCGCCACATGGACCCAGGCGTGTTGGTGTGTGCCTGTAATCACAGCACTGGGAGGTACATGCAGGAGGGTTACCTGCGTGCAAATCTGGCAACTCAAGTTTGATCACCAGAACCCACATGGTGGAAGGAGAGAACTGACTTCTAAACATTGTCCTTTGACCTCCACCCACCGTGCATTGTGGCCTGCATGTGCTTATTCTCAGTCTCTTGAAAATACACAAATAAAATATATTTTGAAAAAAAAAAAAAAAGTTGTGTGGAATGGAGAGATGGCTCAAGGGTTAGACCTCTGCCTGGCCAGCAGAAGGGCCTGAATTCAGATCCCACATTTCACAAAAAAATGTGGAATTGCATGGCCTGAACTTCTGCCTGAAAGGTGGAGCCTGGGAAACCCCAGAGCAACACAAAAGGAGGGAGAGCAATCCAGAGTGATTCCTGCAGTCACCTTGGCCTTCACAGGAACACACATGCTTTCTGATACACTCACACACATGCATACACGCACATACACACACTGGGACTTACATGCATGCACACACACTGGCACTTGCATGCATACACACACGTGTACACACACTGGCACTTACATGCACATACATGCATGCGCACACTGACATGTGCGCATGCATGCACACAGACGCATGCACAAGCATGCACGCAGTGGCACTTTCACACACGTACACATGCATACACACTGGCACTTACACACACACATGCACACACACTAGCTCTTACACAATGCACACACACTGACACATGCATGTGCATGCACACAGATGCACATGCATGCACGCACTGGCACTTACACACATATACACACATGCACACACACGCAAGCACACACACTGGCACTTAACACATGCAAAAAACCAAGTGGTTTAAGGCCATCATCGGCTGCACAGTGAACTCGAGGCCATCAGTCTAGTTAGGCTGTGTTCAAAAGATAAGCATCCAGGAAATAGCTTAGCAGGTTACCTATGTCACACCCAGCAACTGAGTTTGATCCCTGGAACCCACATGGCAGAAGGAGAGAGCCAGTTCGGAAAGTGTCTTATGACTCCATGTGTGCACTGTGGTGCTCTTGCATGTGAGCATGCTGTTCCGTTTCTCTCTGCGTGTCTCTCTCCCTCTCTAATAGCAATTTTAAAGCAAAGCAGACCAACAGAAGTGTTGGGGGAACTCCCTGGCGGTCTCCCCTGTCCTCAAGGATGTCTGTGGACTGGGGTCAGCTTGCTGAAGGGACAGTGGGCATCACAGTTTTCAGGAGATCAGTCTGCCTGACATGCGTGTATGCATGTGTGTTATGTGGAGTCAGAGCTCACAGCCGGGGTCATCAGGACCCTTGGGCTGCAGCTAAGCGGCCTCTGTGATCCCTCTCCAGCCAGCTGTATCATCTTGAGAGGTCGCAGCTGGCCCTGATACCCTGCTGGGCAGTCAGAGAACAGAGGTTCCCCTGGAGGGGGTGGTCTCTCCACCCTGGAGTTCTTGCAGAGGTCCATGTTCCTTGAGGGTTTCCCCGGGTCTGGCTCACCTGGTGCTCAGTACTGTCTTCCTGCCATCCATCCATCAGCCGCCGCCCAGGCGGCCCAGCGGTAGGCACAGAGCCAGCTCCCTCACCTGCAGCCACATATACCTGCAGCACTCACCGGGCTAGAACGAGAGGTTGTGCCTCAAAGCTCACGGCTGGGTCCCGAGCTCGGCTTGAGGAGAGAGGGGCAGCTGGAGCAGAAGAAGCTGGCCTGGGTTCCCCCGCGTGCACCAGCACCGCCGCAGGGACGGAGTCGCTTGTCGTCTTTGCCACCTGGCCAGACCAAGTGAGAGTACCCCTTCTTTTCGCCCCTTCTTGGTCTCCCGCATCCTTGGAGAGGGCTGCGGCTGAGCCCACTGTGGTGGTGAAGGATGGCCCTTCCCAGTGCAGCTCCATGCCAGGCCCTTCCTGGGGTGGCAACCATAAGCAGTGCCAGCCTGGTGGTGTGTCCTTCGTATAGATGATTGGGAGGGGACCTGTCCTGGGGGTCACGTGTGCTGGACATTCCTCCGGCAGCTCTCAGTGTTCCTGGGGGCTGCGGGCAGCCTGGGGATGTGGCTTTTTGCTGTTGGATGCCATGTTCCACTGGGTAGCTACAGGTCTGTGTGAGGCCCCACCGCCAGCCACCCCCAACCCCTGACCCCTGCAGCATCTAGAAGGAGGGTGGACCACCACACCAAAAAGGATTTGGGGATTTTCTAGGTTTTCTTTTGTGAGTGTTTAGAAATTAAGATGGACTCCCATAACCAAGAATTTAGCTTTTTATTTGTTTCATGCTTTTGTGGTGCTGGGGATCAGACCCCGAGCATTGCCCTTGGCAGGTGATGCTCCCCACTGAGCTGTACCCCTAAAGCTAACCATTGCAAAGTGCACAGCTCACAGCTTCTCCACGCATTCATCACCCCAGGAGGAAATACGACCTACCCCAGTCACCCACCTCCCTACCAACCACTGGCTGCATGCCCACCTGAGGGACCTGCTGCTTCTGGATGTTTCTACCAGGGAAGGGCTTCCATAAAAGAGTCTCTTTGATTTCTTGCCTCTTCGAAGCTTTCTGCCCTGTGCCTGCCTGGCATTCTATGCCTCTGTCTGGTGCCCCAAGTCCTGCCCACCTGCCTGACCTCACATGCCCACTGCCTGCCAGATGCCCTGTGCCTGCTTGGCACTCCGTGTACCCTCTGCCTGCCTTGTCCTACATCCTCTCCTCACCTGCCTGGCCCTATGTGCCATGTCTGCTGCATGTCCCGTGCCTGCCCTCTGCTTGCCTGGCGTCACATGTCCTCTGCCCCGCTGGCCTGACGTCCTGCCCTCTGTCTTTGCAGCTGCCGACTACAGGTCCATTCTGAGCATTAGTGACGAGGCCGCCAGGGCCCGGGCCCTGGACCGGCACCTCAGCACGCGTAGCTATGTCCAGGGCTACTGCCTGTCCCAGGCAGATGTGGATGTGTTCAGGCAGCTCACGGCTCCGCCCGCTGACCCGAGGCTCTTCCACGTGGCTCGCTGGTTCAGGCACATAGAAGCGCTCCTGTGTGGCCCCCCTGGCAAAGGCGAGCCTTGCAGGCCACAAGCAAGTGAGTAGCAGCGGCGGCCGCCACTCTACGGCCAGCCAAGGTTCTCCACCATTCAGTGAGCTCCTGATGCTGCAGGGCAGCGGGTGCCCTGCTGGGGCTTATCGCCGAGTTTGAGTCCAGTG
Organism: Typhlomys cinereus; assembly: GCA_023101885.1. Taxonomy (NCBI): domain Eukaryota; kingdom Metazoa; phylum Chordata; class Mammalia; order Rodentia; family Platacanthomyidae; genus Typhlomys; species Typhlomys cinereus. Next base: position 256,801 of record JALPQD010000275.1, read on the forward strand.
TCCTAAAGCGCCAAAAGTCGTGTTCTGGGCCAGGGCTAGTGCACACTGTGCCCTGTGGACCTGGGTTTCTGGGAACAAGACAGTCCTGTCGCTGGTGCAGCAACTGCCTAGAATGGCAAGCCGTGCTGCATGCTGGGGGACAGTGAGGGCCATGCTGCATGCCGGGGACACCTCAGGGCCATGCTTCATGCTGGGGACAGTGAGGGCCATGCTGCGTGTTGGGAACAGTGAGGGCCATGCTGCGTGTTGGGGACAGCGAGGGCCATGCTGCATGCCGGGGACACCTCAGGGCCATGCTGCATGCTGGGGACAGTGAGGGCCATGCTGCATGCTGGGGACAGTGAGGGCCATGCTGCGTGTTGGGGACAGGAAGGGCCATGCTGCATGCTGGGGACACCTCAGGGCCGTGCTGCGTGCTGGGGACAGTGAGGGCCATGCTGCGTGCTGGGGACACCTCAGGGCCATGCTGCGTGCTGGGGACACGTCAGGGCCATGCTGCGTGCTGGGGACAGTAAGGGCCGTGCTGCATGCTGGGGACACCTCAGGGCCATGCTGTGTGCTAGGGACATCTCAGGGCCGTGCTGTGTGCTGGGGACACCCCAGGGCTGTGCTGCGTGCTGGGGACACCTCAGGACCATGCTGTGTGCTGGGGACATCTCGGGGCTGGGGAGCATACTAGGGAACAGGTCAGGGCCACGCTGCATATTGAGGGACACGTTAGGGCCATTCATGCCAGGGGTTGCCTCAAGGTCCCTCATGCTGGGCTAAAAGCTGGTCTTGGGCTTCGGTGAGGACCTTGCCTGGCCCTGTGCCTTGGCTCTTCTTTGGTCTTTCCATAGATTGCATGCACTTCATGTTTACCGTCACTACATGTTAAGGCCACGTGATCGGCACAGAACCTGCAAAAACCCAAAACAAGTCTCTCCGTGCTTTGAGATGGAACAGCTGCAATTGGCTGCATTAGCTTGGGGAGGGGCTCCTAGCAAGGCTCCCACTGCAGTCCAGGGTTTCATGATTCTGCCCCCAGGCATCCAGAGGCGCTGCTTTCTGAAGCTTCCAGGGGCTCTTGAGCCGTAGCTCCCCACAGTAGTGACACGTTGTTGCTTATACCGAGAGGTCTGCCAGAGCCTCCTGGGCGCTGTCTAGATTCAGGTGACAGACTTGGAGCATGCAGAGGGGACACCAGGTCTCATAGGGCCAGAGTCTGTTTTGGTTTTCTGGGTGATCCCCAACAGGGACTCTCTTCCAATTGGCTGAGGCATGGTTACACTGGTGGTCTCTGCCACAGGATGGTGGCCGACTCCATGTTTAGCACGGAGGCCCAGGTGGCATCTTGCTGTCAGGTGACTTTTCCAAACGGCTCAGGTTGTCTCTGCACTAAGACCTCAGCTCCAAGTCACCGCAGTAGGAACAGGACCTCGACACCAGCTTGCCTGGCTTCCTTCAGGAAGGGGACGAATGGTGGGGGACACACCCGCCCGCCAGGAGGCCAAGGAGGGCTTAGCCTCCAGGAGGCCCATGAAGAGGAAATCGGTCACTGCGGTCGCCCCTCTGCCTCTGAGGCTTTGAGTGATGGTGAATGGCCAGAGGACGGCACGGACAGCACTGGGGACGGCACTGAGGACAGCACTGACACCCACGGTCACCCTGTCCTCAGTCACCACCACTGCCCGTGCGGCAGCAGGGCCCCGCGCGCTCCTGGGAGGGATGTGTGCTGGCCATATGGACAGTCCACACCATCCAGTGGCTGTGGGTAGGTCCAGGCCCTGAGGTCCAGTGTGGTCGCCCACCCTGGCCCATGGTAGCCACGTCTGCCTCTGCGTGGCTGTGACTGTGATAGTGCTGAAGGTACCCCCCATGCTAGCACAAACCACTGTTCCTGCTGCTGAGTGCTTCACGGACATCGCCCCTTAGGACACTGGGACCAGCCGCCAGCTCCCCAAGGCCAAGGTGGCCGCAGCAAGGATCCCCCACACTGAGAATAGGATGCGCTGTGTAGCATGAGCAGCCCCGGCTCCGGAGCAGCCTTCAGCGCAGGAGAGACCTTCCTGCCCAGCCTGCCTTGCTCTGCAGTCCCAGCGTGAGGTTCCTATCAGTGCTGGGGCCTTGAACTTGCTTGGGGGTCCTTATCCAGAACGGGGTTCAGCTCTCCTGGAGGTGCAGGCACACTGGTGGGAGAAGCCGGGGCCATGTCTGTCTTCAGGACGGACGGTGTGGATTCCATACTGTGCGTGTTGTATATGTTGTGCACATCGTCCTCCGCCCTGCAGGGCCCAGCTCCGCTGCTCAAGCGCTTCGTGTCATTCCGGGGCCTAACTCGTTTCCCAACAGCCTTCCAACTGCACACCCAGCCTCTTGCATGCACCCCTGTGTCCTCCAAGTGCACCCTGGAGCTGGCCTGTCGGGTCAGCAGCACCAGCAGAAGCTGCACAGCCCCTGGCCGGGGAGGGGGGGGACTCTTTCCAGTCTGTGAATGACGTTGTCTCAGAAGAAACGCAAGCAGGTCGACGCACACCCCGGAGGCCACAGGGACACTGCGGGAGAGCGCCAGGTTGAGCAAAAGAACACAGCCCACGCTGCCCTGTTGGCTGCTGAAGAAAGCCTGTTGAGAAAGTGACCGGAAGTAACTGCTGTGCAGCCTGGCCCCTCGCCCATCTCACATCTGGACTCACCTAGGCCACGTGTCCTTGAAACATCCCCTGCTGTGGGGCAATGGCCGGCCGCCCTTCCGCCACGGAGACCATGGCCGCCCTTCCCATGGAGACTGTGGCCGGCCTTTAGTGACACTCACCTGGGGGTTCGGTGCAGCCGCCCCACCTCCCTTATTCCCTGATCCGGCACCCGGCAGTTTGTTTGAGGGTCCTCCTGAGGCAGGACGTGACGGAATCCTCCCTCCGCAGTGGACAGCGGCACATCCAGGCAAGAGCCAGTCCTTTCAGCGACCACTTCTGTGAACAGTAGACGCGATGAGGCCGCCCGTGGCCGCCTGTGATGTCACGGGCTCACCTGGAGGGGGCGGCCTCCTGGCCTGTGGTGTGGTCCTCCCCCTTTCTGTGAGCCTGTTAGTTCCCAGCATCTCCTTTCTGGCTCGTGCATTCTGGGCAAAGCCAGAGCCAGAAACGCCAGGTGCCAGGATAGATTTTTCTGTGCCTTCTGGTGTTTCAGCCATAGGAGTCAGGGGCTGTGGCACTGGAGAAGGGAGAGATAAAAGTCACGGTGAGCCGCCAGGCTGCCCGGGAGGGATAAAGGGGTCAGGTCAGCTCAAGACCTTATGTCTGCAGTGCACAGGGGCAAGAGAGCCTCTGGCAGGGCCGCACCCCACGCTGAGGTGTGCGAGGGGCCATCACACCACTGGCTCTGTGAGGGCACCAGGAAGTGTGGTGTGGGGCTGGGCTCTGGTCAGGCACATCTCACTGGGTCCAGGACCGCACCATGGGCTATGTGCATCATCAGATAGTGACCAGGTGTGAAGACGTCTGGCGCGGCCACATCCAGACGTCGCAACTCGGTGGCAGCGCTCGTCACAGCTGGAAGCAGCTCTGTCTTTGGGAACCGGCCCATCCCCCTGGATGCGTGCCGACAGGAAGGCATGGGGCCTGCCAGCAGGTGGTGGGGATGGTGCTCTGTTGTGAGACCCTGCAGCCGACCACTGGCTGACCAAAGGCAGAGATAACGTGGGCTGGAGGCTGCCCTCACCCGACCCAAGAGCAGCTCTGTCCTGTGCCTTTTGGCCTCTTTTGCACCTGGTGGCTTGGCAATGGCGCCCGAAATCTTGACCTTGCCCAGGCAAGGGGTCCCGGAGGTAGTGGCAGCCTGTGGGGTCTGATAATTCCATGTTGTCCTGACTCACAGTCAAGCGTATCGCACAGGGCTGGGCAGCACCTCCGAGGTGCTGTGGTCATGCGGGGCATGTTGCGTAGTCACTGGGGAGCTGCTTGGGACATAGCAGTGCCCAGGTGTGAGCACAGCTGGCTGTCGTCATTGTGAGCGCAGCCGGCTGCCGTGGTTGAGCTGAGCCTGTCAGGCAGGCGTCAGGGCGCAGGCCACAAGCCGAGCACTAGGGAGGCTGAGGCAGGCCCAGGACAGCCCGGGCTGCAGAGTGAGGCCCATCTCACCTGCTGAGTGCCAGCCTGCCATGACCACCCCTCTTCTGCCTCCAGGTAAAGGCCGGCGAGTGCAGCCCCAGTGGTCCCCTCCGGCTGGAACGGAACCCTGTAAACTCCGCCTGTATAACAGCCTCACCCGCAGCAAGGTAAGAGGGCGCGGCCAGGATCACCAGCAAGCCGGGTCTGTTTACCACTTCCCATTCCCAGTCCAGGGTCAGGCTTTTTGCCCTTCCCATGCTGTGGCCTCTGCAGCCCACACAGCAGGAAGTAGGGCATAGACACCTTGTGTACAGTGCCTCGGGAAGCCTGCCCGCTGGCTCCGGATGTGGGGTACTTGCTGGCCTGGAGCCTGCCGGGCTCAAGGCCATCCCAGCCGAGCCAGACACGCAGTCATTGCAGACACTATCGCACGCCAAGCACACCAGGCAAAGCTGTGAGCTGTTGCTGGCACCAGCGTGCCCAGCAACCCAGTGGGCTCCTGACCTACTAGATGTAGTGGACTCTACCGTGCTTGTCCCCGACCGTGGCACCAGAGGCTTCAGGAAGGATTGACGGGTCTGTCGGTCCATGCGCACATTTTACAGGCAGGGAGACAGATGGTGCAAGATGGAGTCCCCTTGTGGAACTCAGATGACACCCAGAGAGGTCGCTCTGGCCTCCCAGTCAAGCTCCTCCCTGAGGTCCGACCCTGGTCAGCTGACCTTGGCCTGTGTCCTCCCGTAGAGAAGGAGATGCAAGCAACTCCTGCTGTAGTTGGCAGCATTTCCGCAACCAGTAGAAACATGCTCTCCACTCCCCCGGCCTTAAGGGGGAGCTCCCTAGGGAGCTGATGAGGTCACCCTCGTCAGGCCTCTGCCACAGTGCCTTGATACAGAGCAGTCTCAAGTGCCTGGTGGTGCAGCCTGTTCTCTCAGCCCCTGGGAGGTGGAGGCCAGACGGCCCAAGTTCAGAGCCAGCCTGGGCTGCGGAGCGAGGTCCTGCTCCTCATGCACAGTGGTCCGTGCAGTGCTTGCTGCTCCTTGGCGCCTGCACAGTTGGAGTGACGTCATTCCCTTGTTTCTGACAAGGACGTGTTCATACCTCAAGACGGGAAGAAGGTGACATGGTACTGCTGTGGACCAACCGTCTACGATGCTTCCCACATGGGACATGCCAGGTAGGTGTCCACGGGCCGCAGGAGCCCGCTGTGCCATCCTGGACTCCACCCAGGCACTCCCCACATGGCCCCCACCCAGCGTGACCCCCACCCAGCATGGCTCCCACCCAGCCGTGAGCAGTACCCTTGCTGCGAAGCCCGAGACCTGGTGGGCCTGACCCAGCCCCAGGCTGTGGGTGGGATGTGCAGTGGGTGCTGGGGACACATTCACTTTTCCACGTCCACACACTGTCTAGTTTAACAATAGTTTTATGTTTTAACAACTTTGTTTCTGAGACACAGCTTCTGCCGTGGGGTCACGCGTGTGCTCAGGACACTTGGGCCTGGGAGCACTTCGGGTTTCCAGTGTAGGGGTGCTTGTCTAGCTCCAGGGCAGCTTGTGCCCGTTGGTCAGACACGTGTGCTTCCACCCCTTAGGTCCTACATCTCTTTCGACATCTTGAGGCGCGTGCTGAGAGATTACTTCAAATATGATGTCTTTTACTGTATGAACATCACAGACATAGATGATAAGGTGAGGGCGCGCCATGGTGAAATTCAGATAGGAGTGGGTGATGAGAGAGGAACGAGACACTCAAAACCTGTGCAACATGGGGGGGGCCGCAGCAGGAGTGTGAGCTTGGTGTGGGCTGCATAGGGACTGTCAGGACAGTGCAGGCTGGGCGGGTGGGGGCAGGGAGGGGTAAGAGGAGGGATGGAGAGGGGTAGTGGGTAGGTGGAGAGAGGGAGGGAGGGCAGAAGAATGGAGGGCTAGATAAAGGAGTGGGTGGATGGATGCGTAGGTGAGTGGGTTGATGGATGGATGGGTGGATGAGTAGGTGGGTGGATGGGTGGGTGGTTGGATGTAGGCTTGAAGTAGCTCTGGGTAAGTGGATGGATGATCCGTAGGTGGGCAGGGTGGGTAGGTGATGGATGAATGAATGGGTGTGCATGTATGTGTAGGCTTGAAGTAGTTCTGAGTGGATGGATGGAAGGGTGCTGGATGGGTATGTGGATAGATGGATGGATGGGTGCTGGTGGATGGGTGGGTGGACAAGCAGGCATGGTCTTGAGGTAGCTCTGGGTAGGTGAGTAGATGGGTGGATAGAAAGATGGATGGCATGTGTGCATACGTGCATAGGTTTGAAGTAGCTCTTCATAGATGAATGGATGGGTGGATGGATGGATGGATATGGATGGGTGGGTGGATGGATGGATGGATGGATAGAAATGGATGGATATGGGTGGGTGGGTGGATGGATGGATGGATGGATGGATGGATGGATGGATGGATGGACAGATAGGCGTGCATGAGTAGGCTTGATGTAGCCCTAGGTAGATGGATGGATGAATGGGTAGGTGGGCGGGTAGGTGGATGGATGAATGGGCAGGCGGATAGACAGGCATGCATAGGCTTGAGGTAGTGCTGAGTAGATGGATGGATGAATGAGTAGGTGAGTGGATGGATGGATGGATGGGTGGGTGGGTGGATGGATGGACAGATGGACTGTATGGATGGATGGATATGGATGGACGGACAGATGGATGGACGGATGGATGGATGGGTGGGTGGATGGGTGGATGGATGATGGGTAGATGGATGGATGGATGGATGGATGGATGAATATGGATGGGTGGATGGATGGATGGATGGATGGATGGGTAGGTGGATGGATGATGGGTGGGTGGATGGATGGATGGATGGATGGATGGATGGATGGATGGATGGACAGATGGGCGTGCATGAGTAGGCTTGATGTAGCCCTGGGTAGATGGATGGATGAATGCGTAGGTGAGTGGATGGATGGATGGATGGATGGGTGGGTGGGTGGATGGATGGATGGACGGACGGATGGATGGATGGGTGGGTGGATGATGGGTGGATGGATGGATGGATGGATGGATGGATGGATGAATATGGATGGATATATGGATGGACTGGATGGATGGATGGATGGATGGATAGAAATGGATGGATATGGGTGGGTGGGTGGATGGATGGATGGATGGATGGATGGATGGATGGATGGATGGACGGATGGGCGTGTATGAGTAGGCTTGATGTAGCCCTAGGTAAATGGTTGGATGAATGGGTAGGTGGGTGGGTAAGTGGATGGATGAATGGGCAGGCGGACGGACAGGCATGCATAGGCTTGAGGTACTCTGAGTAGATGGATGGATGAATGAATAGGTAAGTGGATGGATGGATGGATGGATGGATGTGGATGGGTGGATGGATGGATGGATGAATGGATATGGATGGGTGGATAGATGGATATGGATGGATGGGTGGGTGGATAGATGGATGGATGAATATGGATAGGTGGATGGATGTATGGATGGATGGATGGATGGGTGGGTGGATGATGGGTGGGTGGGTGGATGGATGGATGGATGATGGATGGATGGATGATGGATGGATGGATGGATGGATGGATGGGTGGATGGATGGATGGATGGATGAATATGGATGGATGGGTGGATGGATGGATGAATATGGATGGATGGGTGGATGATGGGTGGATGGGTGGATGGATGGATGGATATGGATGGATGGATGGATGGATATGGATGGATGGATGGATGGATGGATGGACCGATGGATGGATGGATGGATGGGCGTGCATGAGTAGGCTTGATGTAGCCTTGGATAGATGGATGGATGAATGGGCAGGTGGGCGGGTGGGTGGATGGATGGTGGGCGAGCGTGCATAGGCTGAGGTAGCTGGGGTGTGATCCAGTAAGCATTTGAGCCCCTCCCTGAACTGATGTCATAGTTTATGCAAATACGGGGTCATTTACATAGATGTCTAGAAGCTGCTGGGAACCTGCATGTTCAGGGACCCCACTTGTGACTAGTATCTGTGGCCGTGTCCCAGTGGCCAGTGACGACAGGGATCCTGGCAGTCCATCCAGCACCTGAGTTTCCCAGTAGCCCTCAGCTCCACTTCACAGCTAGACATGAAGGGTGGTCGTGAGGGAGGGTGGTCGTGAGGGAGGGTGTCGTGGGTCCCGGTGGCGTCCTGCTTGGGAGCCATGGCTGTCTGCACGCCTTACCCACACGCGCAGTCGCTAAGTGTGAGGCAGCCTGCCACACGTGGGGAGAGGGCATGGTCACGACCTGGCATTCCACCTCTGCAGATCATCAGACGGGCACGGCAGAACCACTTGTTTGAACAGTACCGGGAGCGGAAGCCTGCGGCCACTCAGCTCCTGACAGATGTGCGCACCGCCATGCAGGTGGGCCTGTCCCCACACGCTCCTCCCGCTGTGGCCCTGTCCCCACACCCTGCCTCCCGTTGCCTGACTCCAAAGCTGTCCTGAGCTGTACTAGCTGCCTGGCAGACACCCAGAGGTGGATCTCGGGGCAGCTACACAGGCGGAGGGGGTGCCGACAGAGGCAGAGCCTGCAGGGTGCTGCTTTCACGTGGTCACAGGTTCTCTTCATGTTGCTGATGACTGCAGAACCACACAGCTTAGGGGGCGAGGGCTGGTTCCTCTCGGGGGGCGAGGGCTCGTTCCTCTCGGGGGGCGAGGGCTGGTTCCTCTCGGGGGGCGAGGGCTGGTTCCTCTCGGGGGGTGAGGGCTCGTTCCTCTCGGGGACGAGGGCTGGTTCCTCTCGGGGGGGCGAGGGCTGGTTCCTCTCGGGGGGCGAGGGCTCGTTCCTCTCGGGGGGCGAGGGCTGGTTCCTCTCGGGGGGCGAGGGCTGGTTCCTCTCGGGGGGCGAGGGCTCGTTCCTCTCGGGGGGCGAGGGCTGGTTCCTCTCGGGGGGCGAGGGCTCGTTCCTCTCAGGGGGCGAGGGCTCGTTCCTCTCGGGGGGCGAGGGCTCGTTCCTCTCGGGGGGCGAGGGCTCATTTGGGGCTGACAGTTTCTGGTCACAGCTGAACATGAGTCACAGCAGCAGGAGCTCAGGGAACTGGCCACATCACATCCGCAGGAGCCGCTGAGACAGGGATACATTCACCTGCTCGCTGAGATACACTCACCTGCTCGCTGAGATACACTCACCTACTCGCTGAGACACACTCACCTGCTCGCTGAAACACACTCACCTGCTCGCTGAGACACACTCACCTGCTCGCTGAGAGACACTCACCTGCTCGCTGAGAGACACTCGCCTGCTGGCTGAGAGACACACTCGCCTGCTCGCTGAGAGACACACTCGCCTGCTCGCTGAGAGACACTCGCCTGCTTGCTGAGACACACTCACCTGCTTGCTGAGACACACTCACCTGCTCACTGAGAGACAGACACTCACCTGCTTACTGAGACACACTCACCTGCTCGCTGAGAGACACACTCAATCTGCTCGCTGAGAGACACACTCACCTGCTCGCTTACATGTGCAGCTGCAATTTTGATCGAGCTCCCCATCTTCTGCAGCTGTAGTTTTGAACCACCCCCCATCTTCCACAGCTACACTTTAGAGCGAGCTCCCTATCTTCCGCAGCTGTGGTTTAGAGCAAGCCCCCCATCTTCCACTGCTGAAGTTTAGAGTGAGCTCCCCATCTTCCACTGCTGCATTTTAGAGCAAGCCCCCCGCCTTGCCCAGGGAGGGTCCCACCACCATGGATCGGGTCTTCACAGTCAGATACTCTCCCCAGACTTGCCCAGGGCTGCCTTAGCGAAACAATTCCTCACGGATGTGCCTAAAGGCTCACCCCCAGTTTTCAAGTGACACAGTTGAGCCCAACTGGCTACCCACCTTAAGTGGTTTTCAGAGCCCTGATTCTAGCTCTCAGGGGGCATTGTGTTGTGATTGCAGCCGTTCTCAGCGAAGCTAAGTGAGACCGCAGATCCCGACAAGAGGCAGATGCTGCAGCGGATCCAGCACGCAGTGGAGCAAGCGATTGAACCGCTGCAGCAGGCTGTGCGCGCCGGCGGCACTGCGGAGGAAGTGGATGGCCTCGCGCAGGTGAGCTCGCTGACTGATCTGCCTTTACCGTCCCACATCCCAGGTCTGTGGCTGGGGTGGTTGGGATCCCTCGCCTGTTGTGGGGTGTCAGGGCCTTTCCTGTCTGCGACCCTCAGTCTCCAGATCCCCGTTTCCTGCTTGCAGAGCTCAGGGCCCCCAGAATGGGACCTGGGATTGGTGTGAATTTGTCCTGGGACCCCCTGAGCTCCTTCCTGCCATGCACCCCACCGATTAGCCTTCACCCCAATGCACGGCGGCCTACCAGCCTCCCCACCATTGCTTTGTGGCAGAAATTGGAGATGGGGACCAGTGATCGAAGGTGGGGGGCCCTGAGCCCCTGGTGTCTGTGCAGCTGGGCTGTCCTTCTGCCAGCGCTTGCTGTTCAAAGGTCTTCAGGTCAAAGTGAGGGTACCTGGGGGGCCTCTTCCTCCTCGCTGCCTTCCCTTCCTGCCATCGCCCCCTGCTGGCCACTCATAGCAGACCAGGGCGAGCCATTGCCTGACTGCAGGTCAGGGAGAAGCACGGGAGCTCCCTGGCGAGCCCTGGGCCCAGACCACGGCCTAGCAGACCCTCGTGCTGTGTGTCCCTCGCCCTGAACCTTGGCTCTGTCTCAGCACCGCTGCACACTCGCTCTCTTGTGCCAGCTCCACCGCCCGTCAGCCATGGAGGGGCTCTGGACTATGCTCGTGTCAGGTGCTGTGTGGGGCAGGGACCCTCACTGTCAACTCCTGCATGCGCGGGCCCAGTCAGGCACCTGTGAGCCTCAGCAGCTACTCCCTGTCTACGAGCACCTCAAAAAACAGAGCTGAGACTGGAGCGATGCTTGGGTTGGTCCTCTGCCTCGCAAGCAGAAGGTCCTGAGTTTGGATCCCAGATCCACATAAAAATGCCAGGTGGCCATGGCGGCGACCTGCTCTTCTGACCTTGGAACGCAGAGTCTGGGAAGCCCTGGAGCAAAGCAAATGGATTCAGAGCCATTTAGATGATTCCCAAAGTCACCCTTGGGTCTCTACAGGTACACGCATAGTGCGCTCTGATACACGGAAACACACAGACACACATGTGGTGATGTATATAATGGAAACACACAGAGAGGTGGCATTGGTACATGTAGTAGAAACACATGCCTGAGGTGGTGGTAATATGCGTACTATAAACACACACACACACACACAGGTTGTACTGGTACGCATAACGTAAGCACATACGCAGGGGTGCACATATGTAGCAGCCCCTGTGTGGCCATGTCAGCACACGGGACGTGGTAGGTGCGCCTGTGTACTGCTCCCCGTCTAGACCACAGCGCACAGTTGCATCGAGCTCCCTCTGGGGGGCGCAGCCGACACCACCTTCCACCTGCAGAGTCACTGTCCTCCCAAACCAAAGCTCTCCAGCCCCTGGCCCTGCGCCACACGCCTCCTTCTGGCTGTGGATGTGGCTGTTCGGTGGCACTAAGTCACGCTGGCTTTCAACACCAGACGGACTTCACGTCCTCTCAGCACACAGCATTCCATGTGTCCTGAGAAGTGAGAGATGCCTCCCTACCACAGCACAGCTAGATGCCCCTAGTATACACGCAGCACAGCTAGATGCCCCTAGTACACACGCAGCACAGCTACATGCCCCTAGTACACACGCAGCACAGCTACATGCCCCTAGTATACACGCAGCACAGCTACATGCCCCTAGTATACACGCAGCACAGCTACATGCCCCCAACACACGCAGCATAGCTAGATGCCCCTAAAACATACGCACAACATAATTAGATGCTCTCCCACAACACACCTAGCCCCCCCAACATAGTTGGCCCTCCATTGGCACCTGAGTTCTGACAGTCCGGGAGGACACGTCCTGTGACCTGAAGCCGCCTACCCTCAGGTGCCTGGTGGAAGTGGTCAGTTGTACTCGGTGTCCAATAGCCTCCTCACGGGGGGGGGGGGTCAGTTTGTAGAGCGAATCACAGAGCTCAGGGACACGCGTGATTGTGATTGGCACGGGTGCTGCAGAGGAGCAGGAAGAGATGCTGGGGGTGAGACCCACAACAGGCTGGGCACTGTGTCCCAGGCCCCCCAGCATGTCCAGGGACTCTGTACTAGGACCTCCCAACCCTGGTGTGGTGTCCAGAGCTTGTCCACTTCATCTAGTTTTTGCACATCAGTTGCATGACCTTGCTTGCTCAGGGCTCTTAGCTAAATAACACTCCCTTAGTGTGCCTGAAGGCTCAGCTTTCAGTTGCCAAATTGACATTGAAAATTAACTGCCACATCTTCAAAGCTTCTCTCTCTCTCTCTCTCTCTCTCTCTTTCTCGGAGGTGTACATGTATGCTTATAGGTACACATACATGGAACAGGCCACCCTTTGCGTGTGGAAATCAGAAGGCAACTTCCAGGAGTCAGTCACTTTCTTCCACCATACGGATTCTGGGGACTGACCCAGGCTCGCGCCATCTTGCCAGCAGCCATTTCTTTTTCATGCTGAACCGTATTCCAGGGTCCAGCAGGACCGGCATGTCATTTGGTGGCGTCTTTCTTGCATGAGTCTGGCAGTCGCGAAGCAGCTGCGGACGTCTGCGTGGGGGGGGTTTGTGTGCCCATGTTTACAGCTTTCCTGGGTAAATAGCTAGCTTTCCGTGCTGGAGGACCATGTGGTGAGCATATGGTGGTTTCTTTAAAAGCTGCTAACTGACATCCACAGCAGTTGTACCGCCTCGCTCCAGAGCTTCCTCCCATTGCGCCCGCTCAGCCGTGTCAGGTGTGTTTGGTGTTGGTGACTGTCTTTGCTGGGCATCTCCAGGGTGAAGCTGCTGAGCTGGGGACACCTCGGCTGTTCATTTCACATGTCGTGTCGCAGATTCCCGTGGGATCAGCCTGCACAGAGGCTCGTTTTGCCGCGTGGGTCCTGGAGTTTTGGTCCTTGGTCGTTGGGTCCATCCTCTGGACCTGTGGTCAGCAGAAGCTCGGGGCAGAGGCCACGCTGACACCTGGCACAGCCCCTGGCATCGCATCCTCCTGTAGCCCCTCCCACGCCCGGGTCACTGATCTGATCTGTTGTCCGTCTGACCTGTGGTCCTCGCAAGTAGTCCCCAAGTCTCTGCCCTCATGGAACACACTGGTGGGTCTAAGCAGTATTGGTTGGGGCGTCTTTTCTCCCAGGCAGCCTCTGCTCTGGTCAGTAGCCGTGTGCTGTTACTGCATCAGGACCCCCCCCCGGGGGTATTTACCCCGGAGGCAGGTAAACTGTGTTTCATGTGGTTCCAGAACTGGCGAAGACCAGTGCCAAAGGATCCCCACCTCAGGGCAGAGGGCGAGAGAGAGCATGCATGGGCAAGACACGCTGCCTGCTCCAGACCTAATGCACATTCAGGAATCCATCCACTGAGAGTTCGTGGGCTCCTCACACCCTTATGTGGGTGACCATGTGTGCTTCACCTGCCGTCAGGAGGACCTGACCCAGGGCAGCGCACCTCGTTCTCACTGCAGAAGGCGCCTCCTTCCTGTCCTGCTGGCCTCGACGCAGATCTTTCTGTTCCCTGCGGGACCCCATCAGGTTCCTTGAGGTGACATCCATGTGGACCTGGGGCATCTCCCTCTGGACCCCAGGAATTTCCACTCTCGTTCCCACCCTCCAGCACACCACGAACCCCCTCTGTTCCTCTAAACAGTTCTGTTCCCATCTGCAGTGACCCCCAGGGGTCAGCTCTGTGACCTGTGCTGCGTGGGGCAGCAGGTCCCTTTGCCCAGTCTGGGGCAGCTGCTGGGACGGAGCGCCACCCTCTGCTCTCTGTGCACCCACACTGTGCCCGGCTCCTTCCTCATTTCTCCATCTGGAGGCTGTGGTCGGGGTTTTAAGCTTACTGTCCCTGTTCTGTGGTGACTTGGTCCCCGGAGTGTCCTTGAGCCACCTCCCCTCCCCACTGCCCAGCCTGGGCCCAGGACCTGCCCGCCCCTGCCTTCCTGGCTCCCAGCACCTTCAAACCCACTGTGTAGCCCAGGCTCCCCTTGACCTTCCTTGGCCTCTGAGTGCTGGGAGGGCTGCACGTCGTCCGCTTCCAGATCCTCTGTGGGCGCCGCAGCGGGCAACTCTGGGTCCTCTGTGGCTGCCGCAGCGGGCGACTCGGGGTCCTCTGGGGCACCGCAGTGGGCGACTCCGGGTCCTCTGTGGGCACCGCAGCGGGCGACTCTGGGTCCTCTGTGGGCGCCGCAGCGGGTGACTCCCAGGTCCTCTGTGGGCGCTGCAGCGGGCGACTCCTTCTCGCATAGTCCACACTCCCCGTCCCTTTTGTCCTGCCGCACCGGCAGGCATGTGCTAAAACTGGACCCACAAGACATGGTTTGCAGGGCCTCCGGCTCAGGAGCCTTGTGTCTGAGCCCTAGGGTCCCCTGCTGATTGCCCGCTCTGCCCTCCGGCAGGGTAAGGGTGGTGGGTTGACTGGGAGTCACTTCTGTCTCTCGGCTCCTTCTAAGATGCTCTTTGGTTTCCTGCTGTGTGAGACATTGTCAGGAGCATGCGCGCCCTAGTCTGGGGGTTGTCGCAAGCGTCCTGCGAGGTCTCGGCATACCCAGTCTTGCTTTGATCCTTCCTCTTTCCTCCTAAGATGAGCATTGTCCTGCCTGGTCACTTCCTAGCCTGGCTTGTCACCTCGAGACTGTGTTTCCACGAACACAGTGTGTGTTGGTAGCTTATGTGCCTCCATGGTCTCCTGTTTGTCATCTCTGCTGACTCCCCTGTGGTCACTTGTTCTTGGGTACCTGGTGGCCTCTAGGACCTCCATCTCTCTAGGTTTGGCATCCTGAGACCAGGTGCTTTTCAGAGCCAGGTGCACCATACAGGCCACCACTAGGGGAAGCTCTGCTCTGCAGCCCTGCCGCCTCCCTTCCCTTTCCCTCTCTCTTCTGTCTCTTCCTCTTCTACTCCCCTCCCCTCCTCTCCCCTTCCCTTTCCTTCCTCAGTCTCCCTAGAGCTAGTATTAAAGATAAGAGCCTCTACCCCTGGCTTCCTTCTCCCTTTTCTGCACTTGCCAGTGCTCCTCCATGGCAGGGAGCGACATGCGGATCTGCCAGGCAACTTGCAAGCCAGCTAACGTGCAGTGTCTGCACGCGTCAGGATCAGCCGTGTGCGTCCTGTGCCCTCGTGGCCAGCGCTGTAGGCCCTCTGTCTGCCCTAGTGTCCTGTGCCCTCGTGGCCAGCGCTGTAGGCCCTCTGTCTGCCCTAGTGTCCTGTGCCCTCGTGGCCAGCGCTGTAGGCCCTCTGTCTACCCTGGTGTCCTTGTGCCCTCGTGGCCAGCGCTGTAGGCCCTCCGTCTACCCTGGTGTCCTGTGCCCTCATGGCCAGCGCTGTAGGCCCTCTGTCTGCCCTAGTGTCCTGTGCCCTCGTGGCCAGCGCTGTAGGCCCTCCGTCTACCCTGGTGTCCTTGTGCCCTCGTGGCCGGCGCTGTAGGCCCTCTGTCTGCCCTAGTGTCCTGTGCCCTCGTGGCCAGCGCTGTAGGCCTCTGTCTGCCCTGGTGTCCTTGTGCCCTCGTGGCCGGCGCTGTAGGCCCTCTGTCTACCCTAGTGTCCTGTGCCCTCGCGGCCAGCGCTGTAGGCCCTCTGTCTGCCCTAGTGTCCTGTGCCCTCGTGGCCAGCGCTGTAGGCCCTCTGTCTGCCCTGGTGTCCTCTGCACCCACTTCTTGCCTCCACCCCTGGCTTTCGTGACTGCTCATGTGGCCACACAGCCGGCACTGCTCAAGGGAGCATGCTGGGGACCCCAGCTTTGTCCAGGGGAAGGTGAAAACGGATGCCTCCCTGTTCCACACGAGCTCAGACAGACTGTTCATGGTGGTGGGAGATGCGGATCCTGCGACCATTCGAGGAGCCATGGAACATTCCTTCACAGGCGCCCTATCTCTGCAGGCGCTGCTGGAACATGCCAAGGACTTGCTTTCCGACTGGCTGGATTCCACGGGCGGCAGCAAAGTGACGGATAACTCCATTTTCTCCAAACTGCCCAAGTTCTGGGAAGAAGAGTTCCACAAAGACATGGCAGCCCTGAACGTGAGTGTTGGGGTGCAAGTCCACAGAGACATGGCAGCCCTGAGTGTGGGTGTTGGGGTGCGTGGCTACTTGTTCTCGCTTCTTTAGACCCAAGGTTCTGCTTTCTTAGCACAGCCACAGGCATGTGTGACACACCGTCTTCATTTCTCAAGCGCCTCTAAGCTGAAGAATGAGCCTGAGCTGAGAAGCACGTTAGTGCCTTTTTTTTGTTTTCTTTCTTTTTTAACCTAAAATTTTCACCATCTTATCATCCCCATGCCTGGCCCTGACAGTGTTCCAGAAAAGCAGAAACACAGAGTAGAACAAGCTGTGGTGGCTGCTCTGGCCCCAGGAGTGGGAGGGTCATGAGTTCAAAGGCCACCCCAGACTGTTGTAAGATTTCAAAATAATAAAGTGCTGGAGAGATGGCTCAGGGCTTAAGACTCTGCCTCACAAGCAGAAGGTCCTGAGTTCGGGTCCCAGGTCCCACATAAAAACACCAGACAGAAATGGCAGCAGCCTGTACTTCCGGTCCTGGTGGACGGAGCCTAGGAAATCCCAGAGCAAAGCAAGAAGGTAAAAGCAATCCAGGATGATTCCTAAAGTCACTCCTGGGCCTCCAAAGGGACGCGGTGCGCGCACACACACACACACGCACACACACACACACACATAAAATAAATAAAATTTTAAAAAAATTTAAAAAATAAAAAAGTAAATTAAATTAAGAGAACAAAGGAGGCGCCTCAGGCGAGGACTCTAGTCAGGTGAGAGACCACTGTAGCAGTCGTCTCTGCTGCCTGGAGGCCCATGCTCATGAAGAAGGGCCAGACATTGATGCAGCCTGGCTGACCAGGCCTATCCCCCACCCCGCGCCTCTGCACCCCTAGAGAGATCCAGTCTCCTTGTCACAGCTGCCTGAACACAGGCCGTAGTGTTTGTAACCTCTGGCCAGGGTCACAGATGGCCAGGTGACAGGGACCTAGTGACCACTCCCCTGGTGGTTAGGGTGTGGACAGCCTGGGCCCAGGGCCCCTCTTCCCTTAGCCCACAGCAGCAGTTCAGTTTTCTCTTCATTTTGGTAGTGTGGCCCCATCCTCTTCCTCCTCATCATTTTGAGACGGGTCTCCATCAGCTGCCCGGGAGGCCTCTCCCGAGTGGCTGGCATGCCAGGCCTGCGTGCCAGGCTAACATTGATGTGTGCGTAGTGTTCGTTGCACAGGCCGCAGTTCTTGGCACAATGGACGGCATTACGCCGAAACACACTATCCCTGCAGGTTCTCCCTCCCGACGTCTTGACCCGGGTCAGTGAATACGTGCCAGAAATCATAAGCTTCGTCCAGAAGATTGTGGACAACGGTTACGGGTGAGGAGGGGGCCCACTGGGCCACGTGGCTGCAGGTCTGGATTCAGGGAGCAGAAGAACTCGTGCCTGTCGTTCTGCCCAGTCCCACAGTTGTGCTTCCAGCTGGCTGCAGGGGGAGCTGGGGCTTGGCTGCCCCTGGGGTGGGCACTGTCTCAGCCACGCTTTCCTGTCTCCAGCTATGCTTCCAACGGGTCCGTCTACTTCGACACAGCCAAGTTTGCTGCTAGTGCCAAGCACTCCTATGGGAAGCTGGTGCCTGAGGCTGTTGGCGACCAGAAGGCTCTTCAGGAAGGGGAAGGTAAACCACAGAACACACTGGGCTGCCCCTGGCAGGCGGCTGAAGCCCATCTTGACCTCTCAAAGGTCCCAAGGCACTGTGGCCTCCTGCAGGAGTGTTTTGCACACAAACAGAGGCTCAGGGTGGGTTCCCTGAACCGTACCCCAGTGGGCCGCAGGCCATGTCAGCTAGCTCCGGCCCGAGTGGTCTGGCCATGAGGAGATAAGCGATGTGACTCCTCCCGCGTCGATGGGGTGCTGGCTGGGAATCACGGGCATTCGCGACAAGCAGTGCCCAATAGCTCTTGGCGCTGCGGCAGCCATGCCGAGCCAGCCGCCGGGTGACCCTGCCTGCTTTCCTCGCCGGCCCCAGGTGACCTGAGCATCTCTGCTGACCGCTTGAGTGAGAAGCGCTCTCCCAACGACTTTGCCCTGTGGAAGGCCTCCAAACCCGGAGAGCCGTCCTGGACATGCCCCTGGGGCAAGGTGAGACCTGCTGGCAGGAAGCGCAGAGCTGGACAGGGGGAGGAGACAGGTCACAGGCGCAGGCACTGGCTACTCCTGCGATCTCTGAGCTGCAGCTCTCTGTGACCAACAAGGCCACTGTGGCCCGAGGTCAGCTGGGGCCCAGCACGAGCCACAGGCCCAGGTAGCCAGACAGATTCCTGTGCTCTTCCCTTGCTGAAAGTGGATGATGCAGTTGCATTCAGCCCCCAGAAGCCTCTAGTTGAATGTTCCTTTGGGCCCTGTGACAACCGTCTCGTCTGGGGACAGGTGGGGGGGTTGGAAGCAACCTGGGCTCCAGTCACACTGTGGCCACAGCCTGGCTCTGAGCTGCATAACCAGGGTTCCCCCCCGCTCTTGTGATCTGAAGTGAACCCGGAGGGCTCAAGGATAGTTTTTCCTGGAGCAATGCAGTTGGGGCAGACCTGGGCCGGTCAGCAGCAGCCTTCCTGTCTGTCCAGGGGCGCCCGGGATGGCACATCGAATGCTCCGCCATGGCAGGCACGCTCCTGGGGGCCTCGATGGACATTCACGGCGGGGGCTTTGACCTCCGCTTCCCCCACCACGATAATGAGCTGGCGCAGTCAGAGGTAGGTGGACACAGGGTCACCTTCCTCCAGGCGCATTCCCCAGAGAAGCGCGATACCCCCACGCTAAGCTGAAGACAACAGTGCCCTCAGGAAGCGCTCGGTGAGCTTGGCACCCTGGGGTTGGCCCAGGCAGTGTGAGCTGTAGTCATTTGGTGCGCACCCTTGGTAATAGCTTGGCTTTGGTGACTGACAGGTTGAGATTCAGACAGGTCATTAGCACTGGCAGGTAACCAGAGCAGGGCAGTCCCTCCAGGCTCTGGTGCCCATGTTAGAGATGCCATCTCCCTGGGGTGGGGGGCTTCCCTCCTGGCAGCAGGTCCTAGCACACGAACCACCCCTCCTGTCTCCCTGCACTCAGGCCTACTTTGAAAACGATTGCTGGGTCAGGTACTTCCTACACACGGGTCACCTGACCATCGCGGGCTGCAAGATGTCCAAGTCGCTGAAGAACTTCATCACCATCAAGGACGCCCTGAAGAAGCACTCAGGTAAGCGGCCTCCTGCCTCCTGGCACTGCCAGCAGCTGCTGCAGCAGAGGGCTTGTGCTCTTGTCCCCAGCACGCCCGCTGCAGCTGAGGGCCTGTGCTCTCGTCCCCAGCGCGGCAGCTGCGGCTGGCCTTCCTCATGCACTCGTGGAAAGACACCCTGGATTATTCCAGCAACACTATGGAGTCTGCACTGCAGTATGAGAAGTTCATGAATGTGAGTGTAGGCTCCGCGCGCGGCTGGGAGGGCAACGAGTATGGCTGTTGCTGGGGTGTGGCTGGGTGTGGTCAGGACATTCATGGCTGGAGTGGGCGATACGCAGGCCGAGGTGCACAGGGCTGGCTCAGAGTGGGCAGTACGCACGCCCAGGGTGACTTCCACCACTTCCCGAAAGGCTGAGGTTTGTCAGGATCTCAGGACAGGACCTCCCGGCCTTGGCTTCCTGCCAAGGGAGGACCGCAGGCCTGAGTAGGAGCCCAGCCCTGTCCCACAAGCATGCTTCCACCATCTCTTGGACCCTGACACGACGTCATGCGCTGTAAACTCCCGTCGAGAGCATCGCGTCTCCAAGAGAGAGTTGTCTCAATGCCACTGAGCCCACTTTGTCACCTCAGGAGTTTTTCTTGAACGTGAAAGACACCCTCCGAGCCCCCATGGACTTCACCGGCCAGTTTGAAAAGTGGGAAGCCGAGGAGACAGAGCTGAACAAAAAGTAAGGTGGAGTCTGCCCTGGGGTGCACAGGTGCCTGTCCTGAGAACTGGGGAGCCTGTGCTCTGGGATCTGTGGACACGCCTGTCCAGGGGGCTGAGGCTGCGCCCTAGAGTCTGTGGACACGCCCTGTCCACAGGCAGGAGGCCTGGGGAGCCAAGGGCTCTCTAGCAGTTGAGCTCCATGGAGACCTGGCCTATGCAGCGGGCTGAGTATCCGTGTCCCGCCTCTTAGCTTCTACGAGAAGAAGGCAGCGGTTCACGAAGCCCTGTGCGACAACGTGGACACCCGCAGCGTCATGGAGGAGCTGCGGGCCCTGGTCAGTCAGTGCAACCTCTACATGGCGGCGCGGAAGGCCGAGAGGAAAAGGCCCAACCGGGTTCTGCTGCAGAGCATCGCTCAGTACCTCACCCACATGTTGAAGGTGGGCACAGTGTTGCCGGGGGGGGGGCACTCACCCCACCACAACATTGTTCATGGGTCCCCTCACCCCTTCGTCCTGTGCACACAGGATTGTCCGGGATTCACCCACCCTTTGTCCCCCCAATGTTGTCTGTAGGCGATGCCTACCCCATCTGGCACACAGTTCAAATCCTGCTTGTTTTTCCCTCAGATCTTTGGTGCCGTGGAGGAGGAGAGCTCCCTGGGGTTCCCTGTGGGCGGACCTGGCGCCAGTCTAAATGTGAGTAGAACCCAGGCAGGCACACGGGGCCCATGCCCTGCCCCAGGTCAGCTGCTGCCCTCCTCTGGAGAGAGAATGGTCAGGGGTCCCTCGGCGTGGAGGGACACTCAGGCGGGACAGCCAGTGACCCTGCTGTCGCGGTTGCTTTGCCTCCATCCTGCACACTGCCTCGGGCACGGGGACGCATCCGCCCTCAGATCCGGCCACGTGGCCTCACGAGGGTCCTCAGATCTTGCCATTCATACGGGGTCTTAGGTGGCGCGTAGTCATCAGGACCCGGAGGACCAGAACCCACAGGCGCTTGTCTTGGTGTAAATCGTGCTATTTTCGTAGAACACACACAGCCCTCCCCAGAGCATGCACGCACGCATGTGTGTGCCGTGGAGGCCAGAGGTCAGCCTTGATGAGCCCTTCGGAACTGTCCCTCTCGACAGACTGTGTAGTCAGAAAGCTCCAGGGGCTCCCCTCTTCCTGCCCCCCGGGCTGGGATCACAGGCACGCGCCACCACTCACAGCTTTTCACATGGGTGCTGCACCGCAAGCACTTGCCGGCCGGGCCTCCCCCTTCCTCCACAGAGCGACTTAAAACAGCTCCAGGTCACGCGTAACCCCGAAGGCGCAGCTGCTGGACCGCCAGCTCTTCCGTGTGCAAGAGAAAGTGCCATATAATGTGCTCAGGAGTATACATCCCTTTTCCCAAATACTCTCAACCTGTGTGGTTGGTTGAGTCCACAGACGTGGGGCTAAGGATGTGATGGTGGGCTCTGTAATCAGTGGGCACTTGAGTGAAAGCCATTGCGTGGACACCTCAGTGCTCACACTGACCACAGGCATTCCCGCTGCCCGCCTGTGTCCCATGGATCTGGGCAGAAGCCAGTGCCAAGCCAGGGCCAGTTTTGATGTCAGCCCAGGGTCTGCCACACATCTCTGGGTACCGCCGTCCCGTGCCAAGTCCAGGCCTGCAGGGAACCCTCCGAACAGACCCCTCTGCCCGCTGGCTGGCACCGTTTGCGGCGGTGAGCAGGCCAACGGTACCATGCGTCCGTCATGCCCCTGTGTGACGGACAGATAGCTCCCTGGAGACACCCCTCCAGCCTCCCCAGCCCGCTGCGCACTTGGCTGGAAGGCAGGTGTCAATGGTAGGCTGCAGCGGCTGCCGCAGGTGTCCACACTCAGGGCCTGTGAGATGGTAGAACCGCTCTTTCCTCCAAGACACCCCTCCCGTGGTCAGCTAAGACACCTCAGAGCTGCCTCCCAGAAGGAAGAGACCAGTAGCCCCCCACCCCCTGGGCCTTTTCTGAGCCTCAGAGGTGCTGGCCAAGCGGCTTCTAGACTTTACCAGTCAGGAGTCGCAGTGGGGCTCCTTGGAAAGGAAGGCCCACGTGGCTGCCCGCTCTCTGGTACAAATACTTCTGCTGTTTACCTGAGAAAACTGAAACCCAGAGCCTCCTGGATGAGCACCGTCTGCCTCTGAACTTAGAAAGGTTTCAGTCTTCAGCAGTACTGGGGTTCTGGGGGCCTGGCCGTCTAGGACCATTCCAGAAGACCGGGGCCTCCCCTCAAGAAGTGGCACCTCTGTCCGTCCAGTGGACGGGCCTAGCGCTCAGCTCAGCCTGGGTCCATCTGCCACTCCTGTTTTGGCTCTCAGGCTTCCACACAGCAGAGACACGCTCAGAGGCCTCTGACCTTGACCAGAAGCCCTTCTGGTCTCCAGGGCAGGTGGAGAAGACCCTGCAAGGGCTGTCCTTAGCTCCCGCCTCCTTTAAGTCTTGCCAGCATGGCCGTGCTCCCCAGCCTCGTCCCCAGCCTGGCCGTGGCTACTTAGTCATCATTAGTCAGGGCATGTGATTAATCCTCAGCGGACCCATGTATGACCACAGATGACCAAGTGCAGTCCGGGGGCCCACTCAGGTGACCCAGCGACAGAGATTGGGTTGATGTCTGGCAGTGCGTGTCTGACCCGAGGAAGCGGGTCACCCCAGCAGTGGACAGGGCAGCCGCTGAGTGCATGCATCTGCAGAGGCATGTCCGAGAATGTCACTGGGGCTGCGTGCCCTGGGCATGTATATTTGGCCCCCAGACGACTGGCATGGCAGCACGTACCCTGCAATAGAACCACCCAGCTCTGGGCGTTGCGGGGTGCAGCGAGGCCTCCCGTGACTAGGCCCCTTCTCTCCACAGCTCGAGTCCACAGTCATGCCCTACCTGCAGGTGTTGTCGGAAGTTCAGAGAGGGCGTGCGGAAGATCGCTCGGGAGAAAAAAGGTAAGCAGCACTTGCTTGGTGACTCCCCCTGCTGGACGCTCTGCTGCAGGGTGTCCTGACTGGACCCACTGTACCCCTGTATTCCAACCCCACAAGAGAACTGCTCTTGCCTAGGGCTCCTTCGACCTAGGAACAGGCCTGGCCTCGGGCGTGAGGCCCAGGGGTCTCCCCAGCCCTCAGTCTGAGCAGAGGTAGCTTGAAAGGTCCCATAGCCATGCCCCTGACCTCTGGTTGGCCTTGGTGACCAGCCAGGTGCCTCAAGAGCCCATATTAGTGCTGGAGCCAGATCACCCGATTTCCCTGCTCTATGGGGATGAGGCTAGAGGGGGCGCAACCCAGGGTCCCCAGCAGCAGCTGGCTGCCAGCACACACCCATTCTGTCCTCCTCTGGCGTTCTGGGGCAAATGTTTTGAGATTTGGAAGATGCTTCATGGGCACCTTGCATTTTGGCATAGACAGGGAGCATTTGTGTCTATACCTTGGGTGGTCTGTCCACAGCACAGCAGCATTCAGTGAGGGCCGCTAGCGTTCATTCAGTAAGGGCCGCTAGCATTCATTCAGTGAGGGCCACTAGCACTCATTCAGTGAAGGCTGCTAGCGTTCATTCAGGAGGGCTGTGAGAACCAGTGCCCACTCACACTTCCATTCACTCACTCAAACACACAGCTGCTGGCTGTGATGAAAGCAGGTTCCAGCCATCCCCACTTCCGCCTCTACTCCCAGAGACTCAGCACTGGACAGGGAGATTGTCAGAAGCAGATCTCAGTTTATTGGGGGGAGAAAAGGAACTTTTATAGACAAAGGCCACCAAGGGGCGAACCGGGCATCCAATTGTATCACAAGGTCAAGACATCCTACAGATGCTAATGGTCAAGTTCAGTGTCCCTCAGCACAGGGGGCAGGTAGATACCTGAAAGGCAATTAGGGCTCTCTGTGAAGTGATCAGGGTCACGCCCACGACCCATGCCCTCAGCGCCATCTTTAATCCCTGTGCTCAGCCATGCCCTGGGGCAAATCCTGGGCGGGCCCAACATCTCCCCCTTTTGTTTTTGTATGAGATGGGTCCAGAAGGCTACCTGCGACTGAGCTGACCAAATGGTCTTGAGTGACTGTGCCTGTCTTAGGCGTGAAAAAACCTCTCATTGTGGTCTGACCCATCATGGGATCTTGTAGTCTCCAGGTATAATACTACAAGTCCTGTCTTAGGTTGATCCACGACCGGGCTTCTACTTGCCCATCTCTGGCTACCAGTCCTCTGTATGAGGTTGGCTTTACAAACCTTGGGAGTTTGAGCCGTATTTAAAGGTCTGTATCGCACATTGGACATGTACTGCACTTGACAAGTTAGCTAGACAGGAGAGATTTTTTCATTGGGCAGGAGTCATGTATATGGCGGAGTAGACAGGTTGGCATCAGCACCAGGCATGGCAGCAGGTGACTTTTCGGGGGCGTGGCAGGGATGTTCAAAGGCTATAGATGCCTGTAGCGTGGTCTCGATGATGGAGCGTTGCTGAGAGATGTGCTGAAAAAACACTAAGCGAATAGTTGCCATCTTAAGTCAGGCCTATAACAATTACAGTTAAAATTTTCTAGAGCACACCGTGGATAGTTTCCTGACAGAAAGTTAGGTGGATAGGCTTCCCAGTGTCTTTGGAACCTCAAGTCGTCCTTTTATAAAATTTAAAATTTAAAACGTTGATGGTAAATAATACCAACCCCAGCTGTTGGTGCGGGCTTACTCCCCCTTTTTGTTTTTGTAATTGGGCCTTTAAATATTGGTGATTTCTTTCAACAATGGCTTGTCCTCCAGATCGAATTTAGATCTATAGTCTCCAATGAAGCCCTCTGCGCCACCTAGGGCATGGAGTTGTAGGGGGCTTAGCCCCTCCTACCTCCCTTGGCTTCCCTTCCTCACCCTAGGGACACTCCCTCCTGAAATGCCCCACCTAGCCACAACGAAAACAAACTCCATTGTTTCCCCTCCCCTCTTGGTCCTGCAGGCTGAGTGTCTGCAAGTGCCTTTGTCTGTGTCTCCAGGGCCACAGCGAGTGTCTGACTCTGGTGTTTTTCAGTCCCCACATCCTGTGAAGCAATAATCCATGTGCCCGTGGATCTCTCCTTAAGACCTGCACACGCTATTTTGTGGTCCCCATTTATTCTTTCCCATACCAGCAATTTAGCAAATCATTCTCTTAGGGAGTCTGGAGGAAGTTTACCTCCTAGGCTTTTTTCTATCTGGTCAATGAACTCGGGGAGGGTCTCACTCGGTTTTTGTATAACGCCTGTTAGAGATGTTTCAAAAGGACCTTCATCTAGCTATTTCCATGCCGCTAAACCTATCAAGTGGACTTGGTCTTGGTATGGGGCTTCCATGGCCACCTGCTGGACCCCAGTAGAAAATTGATCTGACGTTCCAGCTATCATTCTGAACGTTATTGGCACCCTGGGCTGCGCATTTTGATTGCGCTCAGCTTGGACCCTACATTCTTCCTTAAATAGCGCTGCCCACTTAATGAATGTGGGACTGGGGAGCACCGCTTTGGCCATATCCATGCAGTCCTTAGTAGTACAGGGTTGGTGGGCTAGATCTTGAAGGAGGGCCTCAACCCAGGGAGAATTTGGCCCATCCTCTAGCACAGCCCGCTTTAATTCTTTTAAATCTTTTGCTTCCCAAGGATACCACACCGCAGGGCGATTGCCCCCTGGATTTAAGTTAACAGGATAGGCTTGTACTTGATACGCCTCAGCATACGTGGGCTTCAGCCCTGGGTTCCCTGCTCTAGCCTGGTGGGGCCCAGTGTGCCCGCATGCGGAGTCAGGATGGATTTTTGTTAAGGGGTATGGAGGTGGGTCTCCTTCTAATCCTTCTCCATCCCTTTCTCTAACGGAGTTAAATCTGGATACAGGGGACCACTCCCTCTTCTGGGAGCGGCACTCTCTCACGTGACTTTCCCACATCCTTTTTGGGCTCTCGAATCAGGCCCTGCCCTTCCTCACCTTGGGCAAGAGGCTGTTCCTCACGGCCCTCCCAAATGGGAAGCTCCGCTCCCTCACGCATCGGCTTGTGCCCGCGTGCCGGTCCACACACGGTCCGCTTCTGCGAATCTCTGCCCCCCCAACCCCCCGCTGTGCACAGACGTGCTCCAGAATGACTCTGGCCCCTCCCTCTCTACCTGCACCCTTTGCTCCAGTGTGGGCTGAATTGGATTGGGAAGGAAGGCTATCTTGAGCGCAGAAATTGTGGAATAAATTTCCAGGGAAGGCAGTATATTATGATTTTTTTCTCGCTGTCTGGCTAGACCTTCTATTTTATTCCACGTGTCCCATGAAAATATGTTGGTGGCCCGAGCCCACGGAGCCAACTCAAGAGTCCATTCCCACACTCTGGCAATGCCTGGATCAGAAATGTCAAACCCGCGACTCCTTAATATGTACTGGAGTGCTGATGGCACTGGGTCCAGTCTGCACGTTGAATTCCCCATATTTCTCAAGTTTTCACTTACCCCGAAGTCTGCTTAGCTTCATCCGATTTCAGAAGCGTCCCTTCATGGTCGCCACTTGTGGGAACCAGTGCCCACTCATGCATCCATTCACTCACTCAAACACACAGCTGCTGGCTGTGATGAAAACAGGTTCCAACCGTCCCCACCTCCGCCTCTACCCCCAGAGACTCGGCACGGGACGGGGAGATTGTCAGAAGCAGATCTCAGTTTATTGGGGGGAGAAAAGGAACTTTTATATAGACAAAGGCCACCAAGGCGCGAAACGGGCATCCAATTGTATCACAAGGTCAAGACATTCTACAGGTGCTAATGGTCAAGTTCAATGTTACTCAGCACAGGGGGCAGGTAGATACCTGAAAGCCAATTAGGGCTCTCTGTAAAGTGACCAGGGTCACGCCCAAGACCCTTGTCCTCAGCGCCATCTTTAGTCCCATGTGCTCAGCCATGCCCTAGGGCAAATCCTGGGCGGGCCCAACAGAGGGCCACTAGCTTTCATTCAGGAGGGCCGCTAGCGTTCATTCAGTGAGGCCCGCTAGCGTTCATTCAGGAGGGCCACTAGCATTCATTCAGTGAAGGCTGTTAGTGTTCATTCAGTGAGAGCTGCTAGCATTCATTCAGTGAAGGCCGCTAGCATTCATTCAGTGAGGGTCACTAGTGTTCAGTGAGGGCCACTAGCATTCATTCAGTGAGAGCCACTAGCATTCATTCAGTGAGGGCCGCTAGCATTCATTCAGTGAGAGCCGCTAGCGTTCATTCAGTGAGAGCCGCTAGCGCTCATTCAGTGAGAGCCGCTAGCGCTCATTCAGTGAAGGCCGCTAGCATTCATTCAGTGAGGGTCACTAGTGTTCAGTGAGGGCCACTAGCATTCATTCAGTGAGAGCCACTAGCATTCATTCAGTGAGGGCCGCTAGCATTCATTCAGTGAGAGCCGCTAGCGTTCATTCAGTGAGAGCCGCTAGCGCTCATTCAGTGAGAGCCGCTAGCGCTCATTCAGTGAGGGCCGCTAGCGCTCATTCAGTGAGGGCCGCTAGCGCTCATTCAGTGAGGGCCGCTAGCGCTCATTCAGTGAGGGCCGCTAGCGCTCATTCAGTGAGGGCCGCTAGCGTTCATTCAGTGAGGGCCGCTAGCGTTCATTCAGTGAGAGCTGCTAGCGTTCATTCAGTGAAGGCCGCTAGTATTCAGTTAGGGTACAGCTGCTGGTTGTGGCTAGCTGCTGTCCCTGGGGTCTCGCAGAAGAGGAAGCTTGGCTTGGAGGACTGAGCTTTTGCCCAGCAACACTCAGGTCAGTAGTGACCCCAGAATCAGTGCTGTGCTCCTCAGGGGCCTCAGCATCATGTAAAGTCGACCTGGGCATCATGCTGCCTGACTGCTGACATGTTGGGCAGCAGCGGGCAGCGCATGCTGACAGAGACACAGGTAGAGTGCCAAGAGCGTTGCAGGCAGAAGTCCCCCGTGTCGGGGGCTGGTGTCGTGGGTGCGCGAAGAGGCAGGGCTGGTACCAGCTCTAAGCTGCTCAGGTGCTCCCTGCAGAGGGGCCTGACCCCGAGACACAGTCACATGTGGTGGTATTGCTTCTCAGCATGTAAAGCACTCGAACCAAGGCTTTGAACGTAGGCCCTCCAGGCCCCATGCTGCCCCTTCGGGTGGCTCAGCAGTGCAGGCTCACCAGTGGCCCTAGCGTCGGGGGCAGCCTGGGCATTTCCATCACCTGCCGAGGACATTAGCAGCAGCCCCTGAGGTCACCCAGCGTGGTGCATGTGGCCTTAGTTTCTCTGCTGGAGGATTTGGGCAGGCGGGGCTCCTGCCCGCTGGACTGATGCTGGGCCTGGGCACGGGTTGGTCTCACTTTCATCCACAGCCTTTTCCTTTGGGCTGGTTTTGTTGCTCAGAGTAAGTGGATGAGTGAAGGTGGACGCTGAGAACACCACCCTGCATCCCACACACACTGTCACCCCTGTGGGGCACTTCCTGCTGTGAAACTGAGTGGACATGAGGTCATTTTGCCTGAGCCAGAGACCCCTGGGCTCCTGGACCTCAGCTCTTCCAGCTGCAGTTGCAGGCGCCTCGTGCATGTGACTCTGCCGCAGCCCCTCCTGCAGCAACAGCAGCAAGTGGACATTGCTGACCGCTCACTGCTCCCTCCTGGCTGATGTCCTCACTGGCCTAGGGAAGGGTGGTAGAGAGGCCACCAGTCAGGCAATGTGGCACCAGCAGGCGTGTGATTTTATTTATTTATTTATTTTGAGTGTTGCAGTTCGCCGGCATAGTTGCTAATAAATGACCATCACACACCTTAAGGGAACAAGAAGTTTACTTTCTTACAACAGTAAGCTTGACGGGAGAGCATACACCAACACCAGGACTGAGGGAACTGGCCACACCATCACTACACAACGGTTGAGAGACGGACCAGTATGTCTGGCCAAGTGAACAGAAAGATGCCAACTCTCTCAACCAGCTCTCCATGATTTATTCCAGGGCCTAGTCCCACCCACCATAGGCTGGACCTTCCCCATCAGCTAGACAGTCTCCTGGGCTTAACTCAACCACTAATTCTCTACACATGTGCTCAGGGCCCAAACCCTCAACTGTCAAGTTGACACCTATGCCTAACCATGACACTGAGGCAGAAGGCACATAACCACATTCACCATTATTTCAGCAGTATTTGCAACATACAGTACGCTGGATAAACGGTGCCAGTGAAGTATGACCCACTGTCCCGTCACTGCCTGTCCCTGCTGCCCCTGGCTCTTCTGCCCATCCCCAGCCTCCTCTGCCTGCCTCCAGCTCCTCTGCCTGTCCCCAGCCTCCTCTGCCTGTTCCCAGCTCCTCTGCCTGTCCTCAGTCTCCTTGCCCATTCCCGTCCCCCCTCCCTGCTTCTTCTCCCATCCCCAGGCCTCTTCTACCCACCCCAAGCCTATACCAGGCAGTAGTGTGCTGCCTGGTAGGTGGCACGAGGCTGGCACCTGCCTGCCCATGCATCTGGCAGAGTGCTCCACTATCTACCCACAGGTCTTCTGTGCCTCCTCGCCCCAGTCCTCCACTGTCCCCCCAGTCCTCCCCTGCTCTGGCACTGCTGCATCGCCCCCGTCCTGGAGCATCCAGGCAGCCTTCCCAGCGCGTGGCATCTTCCACAGCACGCATCCATGCTCTGTTCCCCCCCTGAGCCAAGTGGCTGGCAGCTGATGAGAGACCACATCCTGTGCACTCGTCACTGGGCAGCTGTGGCCAGGGGCCCATGCGCTTGTTGGAGGACTTGTCTCAGTTCTCCTGGGCTCGCAGCTGGGAGTGGAATGGGGGGACTTCAGGAGCGGAGGGAAGAGCACTGAGGACACCCCACCTTTTCCAGGGGTCGCTGTGCTATGCTCCACTCCACTGTAGAGCCCAGAGATCTGTGTCCTCCTCTCTCTTCCTCTCCCTCTCCTCTCCCTCTCTCTCTCCCTCTCCCTCCCTCTCTCCCTCTCCCTCTCCCTCTCCCTCCCTCTCTCCCTCCCTCTCTCCCTCTCCCTCTTCCTTTCTCACCCTCCCTCTCTCCCTCTCCCTCTCCCTCTCTCTCTCCCTCTCCCTCTCTCTCCCTCTCTCCCTCCTCTCCCTCTCCCTCTCCCTCTTCCTCTCTCCTCTCCCTCTCTCTCTCCCTCTTCCTCTCTCTCTCCCTCTCCCTCTCTCTCCCTCTCTCCTTCTCTCTCTTCTTCTCTCCCTCTCTTCCTCTCCCTCTCGTTTAGTTTTGTGTGTTTGCCTGTGAGCACACAGCCCACAGGTGCGTGTGCACGTGGAGACCAGCAGTCAGCCTTGGACATGTTCCTTAGGAGCCTTCCATCTTTCAGATCAGAGCTTCTCACCCGCAGCTCACCGATCCAACTGACCTGTCCATAAGACTCAGGGACCCTGCTGGCCGGATCACGCAGGCCACCAGACCCAGCTTTCTGTAGGTGCCGGACTCAAACAGCTCCAAGCACTTCACCGGCCCAGCTCATCTCGCTGGTGTTTTTTAGTTTACTGTGTGTGGGTAGTGCTGGTGGCCAGCCCACGCACAGCAGCGTCCCGTGCCTAAGGCTTTGCACTGAGACAAGTTCCTGCAGGCAGTAGTGTGCTGCCTGGTAGGTGGCACGAGGCTGGCACCTGCCTACCCATGCGTCTGGCAGGGTGCTCCAGCCAGAGGGGGCCAGCTCCTTCCCAGCAGTCTGCTTCCCCAGGGGAGGCTGAGCCCAAGCAGGTCAGAAACTGTCCTGCTGCGCCACGGCTGGGCTTAGAGACAGGATCCCTGGTCCCTGCCTGAACTCTCAGCCACCCAGTGCCCTTGGACCCACTGGGAACGGGTGAGATGCTGGTTGCAGCCTGTGCCTCCAGTCCCCAACAGAGAAACTGACTCAGAGGCCAAGAACATCCAAACCCGAAGGACCTGCCCTGCGTCCCCGCCCACTCCAACTGCTTGGCTTCTGGCTGGCACTTTCTTCCTCTTCTTCTGGTGCAGCCATGGGGCGGCCACCTCCAATGGGGACAGGGCCGGATGTGGCCAGACACCCAAAGCTCCCTGTGGAGCCAGAGTCTCTGTGGCCCCTAGGGTTACACTCAGACCCTCCTGGTCCCTGCAGCCTGGCAGGCGTCTCCAGTCCCCCCAGCCTCCAGACCCCACCGTCAGGCATCTTGGCTGTAGCTTCAGCTGTCTTGGGGCATTCAGAGCCAAGGGGGTTGGCATTCCTGATTCTGAGCTGCCTGTGATGGTTACTCTGGTCATGTTGCTGTGAGAGACATCCAAAGTCAAGCAACCTAAGGGAGATGTATTCAGCTTACGGTTCCAGTATCGAGAAACAGTCTTTTTGTGGTGGAGCGACATGGCTGGTGGTTGAAGTTGGAGGCAGCTAAGTCACTGCAAACGTCCTGCAGGCTCAGAGCTGCTCAGGCCAGTGGGTGAGGCTGAAGGCTGGAGGATCCTGGAGAGTCAAGAAGCGGAGAGTCTCCAAAGTCTTCTGTTCTGTGGTCCTTTTATCTGGTCTGCTACTGGGAGGTTCCAGTCAGATCTGGGCTGGTCCTTGTATTGTAATGTATTGATCTGGATCATCTCTTCGGGTGGTCTCAGCTGATCCCAGTTAATGCAGATGTGTCAAGTGGACACTGGGATTAACTATTACACTACTCTAGGGGCTCTCGGCCCTCGGGCACATGAGAGGCAGCTGTGATGGCCCTGGGCAGGTATGAGGCCAACCCTCAAGATGGCCCCAAGCAAAGGCTCTGAGCAGGTGTGATGTTGCCTACTCCTCCCACAATGCCAGGCCAGGGTGGTGATGCTAAGGGACGGGGCTCGATTCTGGAGCCGCCTCACCGTGCGGTGATAGCCCATGCAGGACACAGCCTGACTTCTCCCTGCACAGTGTCCCCCATACCAGTAGCCTGACTTCTCCCCACACAGTGTCCCCCGTACTACCAGCAGTGCATGAACCTCACTGCCATTCTGGGCCTGAGGCTGGTCTGGGGAGCCTCCTGCCTTCACCGTGCTCCTGAAGAACCACCTAGGAGACACGTGTTGGGGCGCAGAATCACTGCTATCTGACAGCTGCTTGTCTTTCCCACAGTCCCTGATGTCCTGCAGCTCAGCGACGCCCTCCGGGATGACATCCTGCCCGAACTTGGGGTGCGGTTTGAAGATCATGAGGGTGAGTGAGCTTCGAGCTGCTTGCTAGGACCGGCACAGAGCTGGTGGCATGGACAGGTGAGAGGAGGAGGGCAGTCCAAGGCCCAAGGGCACCAGCGCCTTAGAGGTGGGCTGAGCTCACTGTAGCGCAACTGGCCTGAGCCCCACATCTAGCTACAATGGTTGACTTTTAAACCTCAGCTGACGGGTGGAATTGAGTGCTCCTGCCCACAGGACCATCGCACATCTGGTCCCTGGGGGTGGCTGCGGGCTTGGGCTTCTGATCTGTGGAGGCCACACGTGCTGGAGGGTGTGCTGTAGGCCACGTGTGGTGCAGGCCACGCGTGCTGGAGGGCATGCCACGGGCCACATGTGCTGGAGGGAGTGTTTTGGCTG
Organism: Typhlomys cinereus; assembly: GCA_023101885.1. Lineage (NCBI taxonomy): Eukaryota > Metazoa > Chordata > Mammalia > Rodentia > Platacanthomyidae > Typhlomys > Typhlomys cinereus. The sequence goes on from JALPQD010000275.1 coordinate 289,377, forward strand.
TTGTTCACCTGCCTGGCTTTGCTCTGGTTCACCAGTTTGTTCTACCTGCCCTTGATCTTCCCTGCATGCTCCAGGCTTCAGGGCTGCAGGTCCCATGGTGGTATGGGGTCTCAGCTGGTGGGCTCAGGATCAGGGCTGCGTGCCCAAGACCCTGTGTCTCAGCAACCATCTCTTCCAGGACTGCCAACAGTGGTGAAGCTGGTGGACAGAGACACGTTGCTGCGAGAGAGGGACGAGAAGAGAAGGGTCAGTAAGGAGAGCGCCTGGCTGCAGCCGGCTGGGTCATACTGTCTGGAAAGAATCGATGCTTAGCTTTTCCTAACGTTCTAGCGCTTACAAACCTGGGAAAGAAGAGCTGGCTGGTAGCCGCTTCATGTTAGTGACCCCAAGGCTTGTTCTGCTTCGTCTCACTGTTTTTGAGACGGGTTTTCAGGCTAGGCTGGAACTTCCGACCGTCCTGGCACCACCACCCAAGCGCTGGGGTCGCAGGCAGATGTCCTGCTGCTTCAGCCTGAGGACGTCTGGTAGGGTCCAGAACCCACGTAAAGAGCCAGAGTGGCAGCTCCTGTAGCCCCTCTTCTTCGTGGGGGAGGCGGGAACATCCCTGCCGCTCATTTTCTTAGCTGAATCCTTGAGCTGCAGGTCCAGAGAGAAACTTGGTCTCAGCAACTGAAGCTAAAAATGTAGAAAGCAGTGAGGAAAACACCAGCATCCACCTCGGCTCCACATACAGGAGAACGTGCGCGCCCACATGTGCACACGTGCACATGCACATGCATATGCACGCAGTACCCAGCATCCACCTGGGCTCCACATACAGGAGAACCTGAACACATGTGCACACGCACACACACATGCACATACACAACAGTATCAACCTTGGACCTCCATATAAAAGTGCACCAGCACATGTAGGCATACGCACACATGCATGTGTATGTGAGCATGCACACACATGCATACACACATGGTTCTGTACATGAACATGTATCAAAGTAAAGCACTAAGCACACGTGCTGTCAGCTGTTGCCCCACCTCCTACCACACATCCCGGGCACTGACACTTGGTCTTCTTCTCCCCATGCCCACAGCTGTGCCAGGACCTTTGTTCCTGCCTCGCCTGGGCAGTGGGAGGGTCGCTGCAGCCAGCAGTTGGCATCAACAGAGAGAGAACGAGAACAAGGCCAGTCTTGTCGCCGCTGGGCGCAGTCCCGCAGGCCCGGGGCCGAGCTCAGGAACTGGCCACCAGCGCTGGCTACGTGGCCACGGAGCCTGTCCCAAACAGACTCCTTCCTGTCCTGGGCTAGGGAGACCGCGCAGGTGTGAGGACCTGGGTTCAAATCCTCAGAATCTAAACACGTCAGGTGCGATAGCGCATCTGTCACCCAGCTCCACCATTGAGACAGGTGGGGACAGGAGATTCCCAAAAGCCAGCCTGGTGGGCACAGTGGTGCCCAGCAAAAGAGAAACCCTGTCCAAACCCTGACCTCCACACGTCATGACACACACCTCTCACATATGTGAACATACACATATTACCACACAAACACCAAAAATGTCCCGACTCCTGGGCACAACGAGTGGGCACCTTGGGGTCATGGGCACTCTTCGTGGGCCAGGCCAGCCATGGGCAGGCGCCATGGTGGGTGGACACCAGCTTGAAGGGCAGTTTGGCGGCAGTGCTCTCAGGGATCTTTGAGCAGGGAGCAAAGGTAGAAGCAGCAGTTGGGGGTCTGTGAGCTGCTCCAAGGCAGGGACGGCCCGTGGTGGCCCAGCAGGGTAGCATGAGACATCCGGGGTCTCGACTCAGGCCTGTGCTCTCCCCAGGCTGAAGAGGAGAAGAGGAAGAAGAAGGAGGAGGCCGCCAGGAAGAAACAGGAGCAGGAAGTGAGTTCAGCATCTTCCTCGGACGCAGGTTCCCGAGATGGACACGCACTCTGACCTCTGCTCCATGGCTCTCTGCCCCTTTTGGGCTTGGGCCAGGGATCTGAGGACCCCCTCCCACCAGCTCCCCACCAAGGGCACTGTACTTGGTGTGGTACCTGTCCGGGCAGCTGAGTCCCCCCTGAGGTCTGTTGTTGTCTCCCAGGGTCCTGATTCAGAGCATGGGAGGCTCTGGAGGCCTCTTGTGGCGTTTCAGGACTTGGAAGCCACGTTGGGCTGGGCTTGGGTGGGCGGTGTGGTGGCCCCCGTGACCCTGAGCATGTGTTGTGTGTTGCAGGCAGCCAAACTGGCCAAGATGAAGATTCTTCCCAGTGAGCTGTTCCTGTCGGAAACTGACAAGTATTCCAAGTTTGACGAAAATGTGCGATTTCTCGCTAGCGAGCTCCCCAATGGGTCTGCGCCTCAGGCCACAGGGTTTCCTGCTCGGACAGGTTCAGGGCGCTGGGGCCTCCGTTACATCCAGGGGTCAGTCGGCTGTCTGCTGGCCGCGTGCAGAGCTCTGGCCTCACACCAGGGCTGTGTTTTGGGACCATTTGAAATTGACAAAATAGAGCCCCCAGGTTCTTTGGGGTCAGAGTGCCTGGCCACAGCCCTGACTCCACTCCCTGGGGCACCGCCTCCTTTGCTAGCTCTCAGTCACTGCACGCCTTCAGTGGCCACCTCGGAGCCAGCCACGGTGGACCCTGATGGTATCTTCACCCGAGCAAGGTGCCCCAGACCTCCATTCTCAACTGCTACAGCCTCACTGAGGGGGTCGGCACTCACACTGGGAGGGTGTGACCAGAACCTCACTAGGGGTCAGCACTGACCCCGAGAGGGTGTGACCAGGCCTCACTGGGGGTCAGCACTGACCCCGAGAGGGTGTGACCAGGCCTCACTGGGGGTCAGCACTGACCCCGAGAGGGTGTGACCAGGCCTCACTGGGGGTCAGCACTGACCCCGAGAGGGTGTGACCAGGCCTCACTGGGGGTCAGCACTGACCCCGAGAGGGTGTGACCAGGCCTCACTGGGGGTCAGCACTGACCCCGAGAGGGTGTGGCCAGGCCTCACTGGGGGTCAGCACTGACCCCAAAAGGGTGTGACCAGGCCTCACTAGGGGTCAGTACTCATCTTATGCACCTGCACAGGGCTGGGGGTCCCAGCACTTGGGAGAGGGTGGCAGGGGATCCCAAGCTTGAGCTCAGCCCAGCTACCAGTGAGACCCGCCCTGTGTAGGATGAGGTGCTCGCCCCAGACTCTGGACAGGGCCAGGTGAGAGATGAGTGCTCCTTGGAGCCCAGGCCACGTGCGGCAGGAAGGTGAGCGGTGGAGGGCTGACATCATGTGTCCTTGCAGGGGTTGCCCACACATGACATCGAGGGCAAGGAGCTGAGCAAGGGGCAGGTGAAGAAGCTGCGGAAGCTTCTGGAAGCGCAGGAGAAGCTGCACAAGGAGTACCTGCAGATGGTGGAGAACGGCAGCCTGCATTGACGCGGCCACAGCAGACAGAGGCCGTGTCCACAGCTGCCCAGCACCTGGTCCCACGCAGTGGACAGAGGCCGTGTCCACAGCTGCCCAGCGCCTGGTCCCAGGCCATGTGGGCAGAGGCCGTGTCCACAGCTGCCCAGCGCCTGGTCCCAGGCCATGTGGACAGAGGCCGTGTCCACAGCTGCCCAGCGCCTGGTCCCAGGCCATGTGGACAGAGGCCGTGTCCACAGCTGCCCAGCGCCTGGTCCCAGGCCATGTGGACAGAGGCCGTGTCCACAGCTGCCCAGCGCCTGGTCCCAGGCCATAGTGGACAGAGGCCGTGTCCACAGCTGCCCAGCGCCTGGTCCCAGGCCATGTGGGCAGAGGCCGTGTCCACAGCTGCCCAGCGCCTGGTCCCAGGCCATGTGGACAGAGGCCGTGTCCACAGCTGCCCAGCACCTGGTCCCACGCAGTGGACAGAGGCCGCGTCCACAGCTGTCCGGCACCTGGTCCCACGTGGCAGCTCCGAGACACTGGCAATAAATTCTCCAAACAGCGCACCGTCATCCTGCTCTCTCAGCTCTCGCCAGCGGCCTCCCGGCGCCTGGTCAGCAGCCCGCCACTTAGGCCCTGGTCGACTGAGCCCTTTCACCCCGCGGCCGAGGCATTTCTCACACACTGGCAGATCAGCTAATCTCTGCTGCGTTGGCACATTTGAGGGTATGTGGCTCAGCTTGGCAGATTCTGCCGAGCCCCAGCAAAGCCTTTCAGGCCTCAGCTCCGGGCACAGGGCACAGGGAAGCAGTAGGACAGTTGCCCACTAGTCTGCATTGCTGCTGTGTGAGATAAGGGGTCTCAGCATGGCGGGGCGTTGATGTCTCCTGTGTCCTCATAACTCGCCTACTCTGCCTGGTTGCTCACTGCTCAGCGTCAATGCCCACCAGGAACCCAGGAACGTGCCTGGCTATGCTTGATGGGGGGGAGGGAGAAGCTGAGACAGGAGTGCATTCTAGGTCAGTCCCACAACGATGTAGAGAGACCCAGCGGAGGTGTAGACACTGCCCCCTCCCCCCATCCTGCAGTTAGGCTTGTGGGGAGCTGACCTGAAGGCACCTGAACCAGCCTGGGGTGCTGCACCTCGTGCTGTGCACTGCAGCAGTAGGGGGCGCAGCAGCAGTGAGGGGCACAGCAGGTGACCTCGTAGCCTGCTTGTCCCCTGGGGTCCCCATCCTGGGAGGAACTCTGTGGTTGGAGGCAGTGTGGGACAGTCTGAACAAGAGCCCCAGGCGAGGGACCCACTTGCTCTGATATCAGTTGCTGGATAGCAAGTCTCTTGAGACCCCACGCCTGAACACAGCCACCATGCGACTAACCTTGGTGCTGGGTGACCTGGCCTGGCTGGTGTTCCCGGTCAGTGTACCTCATCTCGTGTGTGCCTGGCTCTGGGCACCACTTGTCCCTCTGCCAGGTGGCTGCCATCCTGATGTGGCATCTCTCTGGGTCCCATATCTAGAAAGGAATGTTTATTTATTATTTTTTTACTTAATAGCAACAGCTTATTTTCTTGTGTGTGTGTGTGTCCATGTGTATCACAGGGCACTGTGTGCCTGGGGAGATCCAAGGATGACTTTGGGGTTCTCATCCTGGTTTTCTGTACCTCCTTTTTGCTTTGCCCTGGAGTTTGCCAAGCTCTTCCTTCCAGGCGGGAAGTGCAGGCTGTTATCATTTCTGCCTGGCACAGGATCTGAGATCTGAACTCAGGTTCTTTACTTGCCCCCGAGCCTTGTCCCCACTGAAGAGGACTCTTTAGGAGATTGATGCAGTAGTGGCTAAAGGGGCTGTGCTAGTGATGCACAGGGAAAGTCTTAGCTAAAGGGCGTGGGCTGGTTAGTGATGCGCAGGGGCAGGTTGAATCTCCGGGACGGGCGCCGGGGGACTGAGCCATGCCAATGACATTCATGCAATCCAGGCTGCAGGGGCTCGGAACTGACAGAACCTCCCACACCTGCAGCACCTGCCCCTGGTGTTGATCACATGCTCTGACCACATGATGTGCTGTGAAGGGGCACATGGGACTCCGGTTCTGCTGGTGCACTGTCCTAAGAATCTAATTATTTTGTTGCTTTTTTTATTTATTCAATTGTGCATGTGTGTGTGTGTGTGTGTGTGTGTGTGTGTGTGTGTGTGTGTGTATAGAACCACGGGCGAATTCGGGAACCACCATGGACGCCTCCACCTCCTTGTTTACTCTGCCCCAGGATTCACAGGCTCCGCCCTACTAGGACCAGAAACGCAGGCCGCCCAGCTTCCCCTGGCGTCTCTGTGGGGTCTAGGATCCTAACTCAGGACCTTCCGCCTGCAAGGCAGAGGCTTAACCCTTGAGCCACCTCTCCAGCCCCAAGAATCTAATTATTTTTAAATAAATTCTTTTGGGGGTTTCTACTGGCCAAGTCTAGAGTCACTTAGAACGATGAAAATAATTAATTTTAGCCCAGGAGTCTGTACTTAGGCTCAGAGACGGAGGGGGTGAAAGTGTTCATCTCTCACCTGGAGTGGCCCTCAGCTCAGTGTCTTTCTCTGTAGACCAGGTTTTTGGGGAGTGCCAGAACCGGGCAGTGCCCCTCCCTCTGAGGGACTGTTTCAGGGACGCTATGTGGCCTCGATGGGCTTGTGGTTTGGGAGAGAAAGGAAGTGTAAGCAGGTTGTGCCCCACTCGGCCTTAGGATCACCCAGGTCTCTTGCAAGTCAGGGGAGGACAGATGCTCCCCTATAAAAAGGATTACTCCCTAAAAGTGTCATGGAAGAAGCCAAGATTCTCCCTTTCCGGTACTGTCCCACCCAAGCCCACACTGTCCACCCAAGCCCACTGTCTACCCAAGCCCCCACTGCTTACGCAAGCCACACTGCCACAGGCCAGAGCCCTCAGCCACAGATGCTGGGCACAGGGCCTGCAGGCAGAGCTGGGGAGGAGAGGCATGAGGGAGCTCAATGGCTGAGCACTTGCCCAGCATTCCTGAGGCCCCGGGTTCCAGACCCGCGTGAGAGGCTTTACAACTGACTCGGCCCACAGCTCACACCCACACCAAGGCTGAGGGAACTTGACCCACAGCTGTCAAGTTGACCCCTGGATCTATCGCACCCCACTGCTGGCACTCTGGAAAACCTTCCTGCAGGTCTCCATCTGGCTTCGGCTGAGGGTCTTGCATTCTCGGATCTGCAGGGAATGTGAGAGTCTGCCTTCGGATCTGCAGAGCAGGGTGCATCCCATGCTGCAGTGGGTGGAGGCTTCCTGGAGCTCACGGGCACCCTGTCCTCCTCCTAGGCAAAGGTCCAGGGCAGTGAGTATCCCTCTCTAGAGTGGAGGGGACCTGAGGAACAACTCCTAAGATCGCTGACTCCACACACACATGCAGACACATGCACATACACTCACACAGGTATGTGCACATATACTCACACATGCGCACGCACACAATCTCCTAGGGAAGACCAGTCGCCTCCCCCTCCTCCCTCCACTGGACCCTCTGTGGGACCCAGGGTGGCTTCCTTTCCACAGGAGGGCCCTAAAAGCTACGGTCTGGCAGGGCTGTGACCTCAGGCTTCACCCCAGCAGGGCCCTGGAGAGCTCTCCTAAGGCCTTCGGCCTTTAGCGCTCCAAGCTGTGCACGGCTTTCTGGAACAAGATGGATGAAAAGTATTTCTTAGGCTAGTGAGATGGCTCTCAGGCGCCTGCTCATAACCCTGGTGACCTGAGTTCGATCCCTGGAAGACCACATGGTGCATTATGTGGACTTTTTCTCTGTCTCTCTTTCTCCCTGTCCCAAATAAATAAAAAATTAAAAGTAGTTCTAACTTGTGTGATGCTGATTTGCTGGAAGTGACTTGCAGTTAAGACTCAACTTTTGGAGTTCAATCGTGTGGTGTCTGCTCACTTGACCCAAAGATGAAACAGGTGACACTGAGCAGCAGGAAGAGAAGGTTTTAATGCCTGCTGCATGGTGGAAGGAAGGTGTCTCTGCCCCCTTGAGTGCCGACACACCCTGTTTTCCAGGAGCTTCTCAGAGGCAGAGGTGCGTGGCAACGCTGGCAGGGCCCAGCTTGATCCGGCTGGTCAGTGTCTCGGTTCTGGTCAGCAGGGTGGTTCTAAGAGGGGGACCATCCCTTTTCACAAGATGACTGCTGCAGGTTGGGGGGATCTCCAGGGGGCTCCGTCTGCAGGGTTCTGATGCGCTGTGTCCTAAGGCCGCTGAGGTACGGGACTTCCAGATGCTTTGGGGGTTCTGAATGGGACCCTGGAGGCTGGTGATGGATGCCTCGGTTCACTTCTCTGTGAGGGGGATGAGCTGGATGAGGGGCTCTCCCTGAGTGATAAGGTAAGCAGGAGTCTGACCACAGTTTTAAGGCTCAGGAGACCCACACAAATGAAGGCCAAGAGACCAGGCTAGCATCCTGCAAGCGCCCAGCCAGCCGTCTGCTTTTCTGTAACGTCACATCTGGGAGTCTGTTGCAGATACTGATCAGCTCTAAGAGCTTGGCGGCCTGTTTTTCCCGAAGATACCGCTGGTGTTTCTGTCCTAGGACATCAGACAGCTGATGGACAGTTGAAGGAGACCTAGAGAGGCCTTGTATCCCTGCTTTCAGGGCAAAGGGGCCTCCGGCGTCTTGCCCCAGCACAGTGTGGACCTGGCCCAGCCTCTTTCACCTTCGGGTGTGAGGCCCCCTCTCCCACACACTCTGGTGTCACCTGACATGACCTTTCCCTGAGGTCTACTTGATTCATCACATGTCATGTGTCCTGTGCAGAGCCCCCTCTGGTTCATTCTCTGATATCTCCGTGGTCCTCCAGGCCTGGGGCTCAGCGCTGTGCCTTGCTGATGGGGGGAAGGGGTATTCAGCAGGTACCCCTGGCAGGCTCGGAATGGGATCCTCTAGAGCCAGGCGGCTGTTGGGGCAGCCACTCCACTTGGTTGTGGGACTCAGGGAACCCCTGGTTTCCTCCTTGAGGTTGGGGATGGTGACGCCAGTCTTCTAGTCAACCGAGTGCCCAGGTCTTGCCATGCTCCGTGCACTTTGCTAGGCGCCCTATTGCCCACCAGGCAGGCCCTTGTGTCCAGTGCAGATCCATGGCAGGTCTCCTGGCACAGGTGGCAGGCTGAAGAAATGACCTGTGCTTGGGGCTGCTGACAGGTGACAAGCCAGAGGCCGTGCTCCAGTGCCGCTGTGGGGGACAAGCTGGTGGCAGATGGAACATGAGATCCTCATGCATGGGTTAGAGCCTTAGAAGCTCTCCTGGGAGCTCCAGCCCCAGGCCTCCATCCTGTCACACTGTAGCATTGTTAGGGGTTTTTGAACTGAGCCCCCCCCAACTGCCCTGTCCCAATCCTACTGGTGGACCTTGGAGGGCTACAGACAGGCGTGAGCTGGGTGGGCTCTCCTGGGACCCAGCCACAGGCCACTGCAATGGAGACCAGTGCTGCAGGGCAGCCCAGCCTGTGTCCAGCCGGGAAGGATGTTCCAGGCTTGGCCGGGCACTCCAGGGCTGGAACTCTGTCCACGGCGATGGAAAGGCAGCCAACACGGGGCGCAGCATCGTGAGAGCTCAGTGTTTGTCCGGGGTTCGGCACCAAGAGTAAGCAGGTCTGCCTCTCTCTTGTAGGTGTTGGATTTGAGATGTAGATCACCTCTGGGGTCTCCCTAGCCCTCTGTTCAGATGGGTGGCTCCAAGGTGCTGGGATGCACTGGCCCCAGATGTCCAGAAAGGCTACCACTGGGGAGCATCTGGCCCCAGGCCCCAGGAGACTATGCCAGGCCTACAAGGGCAGAGCAGGGAGCGCAAGTAGGAGGCAGGTAATCCATGCTTGTGTTCCTTTCCAGCCATGGACCAGGCTCTAACATCAGCAGGACCCCCGGCATTCTGTGCAGGGGGCACGGCTGAGTCCAATGTGATTGAGTTGGCATGGAAGGACACACTCGGACCCAAGTGGGCACAGAACAGCAGGGGTAGAACTGTCTGAAGGACCTAGGAGCTGAAGAAGCAGGAAAGAGCCCCTTCAGACCCGCCAGGGGATGTAAAGCTGCTGCCCCAACCCTGGTCTCACAGACCCAGGTTGTGGCACTTCTTCGAAGCAGCCACAGGAAGCAAAAGGACATGTGTGTTCCCCCCTACTACACATATACATGCGGTTCTCAGTAGTTACAGGAAAGAGGACACACGCCCTCCCCTTAACACCTCCCTCCTCCCCAGTTCTGAGTGGCAGAAAAACAGATGATGTGCACTAGGGACACGGGAACATGTCTGGGAATAGAGCCCTAGCGTGCGTGCACAAGGCACTGGGTTTGAAACCCAGTAGAGGAGGGGAGGAGAGTACAAAGGGCCAGCAGGTAGATGGAGAGTAGCAAGGAGAGGGAGGATGAGATAGCTCAGCGAGTGAGGCGCTTGCTCACAAACCCGGGGACCTGAGTTCAATCCTCAGGAGCCCACATGGTGGAAGGCCAGGATCAATTTATGAAAGTTGACTTCTGACCTCCACCCATATATCATGCATACGCACATCTTCCCCTCTCCCCAATGAATAAATGTTATAGTTAGATACAAGTGTCAACTTGACAGTTGAGGGTTTGAGCTCTGAACACATTTCTAGAGAATTAGTAGTTGAGTTAAGCCCAGAGCAAACCTGCAGGAGATTGTCTAGTGGATGGGGAAGATCCAGCCCATGGTGGATGGGACTAGTCCCCAGGCAGGTGAATAAAATGGAGGGAGCTGGTTGAGAAAGGAAGTGTCTTGTGTAGACTTGGCCAGACATGCTGGTTAGGCAAGTAAGGATTGTCCCTCTCTCAGCTATTATGTGGAGATGTTGCGGCTAGTTCCTTCCACCCCTGGTATTGCAGTGGGCTCTCCTGCCAAGCCAGACTGAGAACTGTAAGCAGACAATCATAAGAAAGAATAAAACCTTCTTGTTTGCCATTAAGCTGTTCAGTGGTGGTTTTATCAGCACACATGCAAGTTGACTGCAAAAAATAGCAAGGAGAGAATTTTCTTTTTTGGTTTGGTATGTGTGTACATACATGTTTTATTTTCCGCCTGATGATACCCTTGAGACAGAGTCTGTCACTGTACCTGGAGCAAGGCTGGTGGTCCACAAGCCCCTCCATCCTCCGGTCTCCACCACCCACATCGTTGAGATTCCATGTAGGTGTCTGACCATGTCAGGCTTTTTTTTTAATGTGGGTTCTGGGGATTTGAACTCAGGTCCTTGTGCTTGTGTTAGTAAGTGCTTTTAACCCAGGAAAAGGATTTTGGATCTGGTTTCCCAGGAATATGACTGTAATAAAGATGGAAACTCTGGAAACTTGGTTCAGGGCTGCCTTGGAGGACAGAACAGTTTTGCTTCCAGTGAGTGAGAAGAGCTGGCTACTGCTTGCTTGGAGGCAGAATCTCACACTGCAACTCAAACTGGCCTGGCACTATGTTGCCCGGGCTTCCTCCAATGCTGTTGCTTTCCCTCCATTTTCATGTTTATGTATGGCATGTGTGCAGTTTGTGTATGTATTGTGCATATGCGTATGCATGTGTGCACGTGCATATGAAGGTCTGAGGTTTATCTTAGGAATCATCCTCCATTGCTGTTTCTCCTTAGACTTTGTGAGACAGGTTTCCAATCAAACTCTGTTTGACTAATAGGGGCATTGCTCTATAGACTCCCATTTTCCACCTTCCAAGGCTGAAATTCCAGGTGAGCTGTCACACCCACCTGGCCTCTTTTGTGGATTCCCGGGATCTGAACTCTGGTCCCTTTTCTTGCTTGGCAAGAGCTTTAACTGCTGAGCCACGTCATCACATCCTTTCAGCCTTGGTCTTCCTAGAGCTAGGATTGCAGGCGGGAGCCAACATGCTTGGCTTGTTACCCAGTTTCATAACAGACAGCAGTTGCACGAACTTTCCCTGGTTAGATGCAAACTCGGCCCACGTGGAGCACCGAGGACAGACCAGAGTGACTGTTCTACTCTGGTGTGGCTTGCTAAGCCAGAGAGGGCACTGGGCGTGCAGAGAGGGCACAGGGCGTGCAGAGGGGGCACTGGGCGAGTAGAGGGGGCACTGGCATGCAGAGGGGGCACTGGGCGTGCAGGGGGGGCACTGGACGTGCAGGGGGGGCACTGGGCGTGCAGGGGGGGCACTGGGCGTGCAGGGGGGGCACTGGGCGTGCTCACCGCAAGGATGAGGGTTACTTACAGGAGTGACCCCAGAACAGCTGCAGCTCCCCAGCCTCCCTGATGAGCTCCCCCACAGCTGCACGGCAGGAGTCCCCACTTCTGGGTTCTCTAGTGGCTCTGAAACCACATGAGCTGGGGCAGAACTGGGTCCACCTGGCAAGGGGGAGTGGGAGGGAGTGGCTGGAATCACAGGTGAGGCTCGGAGGCCCCTCTCCCACCCTGAACTTGAGGGTCTTCAGGCAGTCACCCCTGTTGGGATGAGTCGTGCTCAGAGGACAGAATTTCACACAGACACGTGGCAGACGCCTCGTGGGTTCCAAAGGGCAGTGAGTCCTCGGGAGACCCACTTCATGGGCTTCCCGTCCCTGTTTCTACAGGAGCATCGCAGACCAGGTGGGCACAGACGTCACAAATGCCTCGTGAACCTGCACATTCCTGACCACATCACATCATGGTCCCCGCCAGGCATCTCCTGATCCCCATCATGTAGGTGGGTCAATGGCACCTGTTTCTGGGGGTGCCTCCTGTAGGGGCGTGAGCCACACTAAGATCCTGGTCCTGAAACGCGAAGTCCCTGTTGTGCCCACGTCCCTAGTTCCTCACTTAGCTCCTGGCCCCTTCCCCCCACTCCTAGCAGTAGGGAGAGGGGGGCAGGGAACAAGCTCTGGGTTAGGAAGCCAGCAGGAAGTGGTTCCCAAAGGTTCTTTTCAAGTCCTGCTCCCTACTGCCTGGCCGAGACATCCGCACAGAATTTTGGCAGGTATAATCCCTTGAGGTTGAAATCCTTAGGGGGGGCCTGATCCAGTGACTTGGGGGAGGCCCTGTGAACACAGAAGCTGAGGGTACCATGTGCGGCCGCAAGCCAAGGAGCTGGGGCACTCCTGGAAAGAACTGCTCTGAGAGCCAAGCTCTGGAACCGTGTGTGTCAGCCTCCAGACTGTGGGACTGCCTTTCTGTTCATAAGCCTGCAGCTTGGGCTACTTTGTTGCAAAACACAAGAAACAGGAACTTGTAGCGTCTCAAAGACCTTATAAAAGGGAAAAGCTGCGGCTGGTGATATGACTCCATTGGAAAGGAGCCTGCCTGCTAAATAAATACAAATAGAAAGATTTTGGAGGATGCTGCCCCCCTGCAGCCTATTTCCTAGAACACACACACACACACACACACACACACACACACACACACGTGTGTGCACATAACAAAAGAATAAGGGGGAGAGCCAAAGGCGTCTGATGTTCTGTTCTGGCCCCACGTGCACATGCACATGAGGACACATACTCTCTAGAAACCCTTTCCGGAGCAAGCACCCACAGAAAGGAGTCTGAGGAGCACAATAGTAAGCAAAGCCCGCAGGGCACAGGGCGTGGGCTGTCCAGGGAATCTGCTTCCAGCTAATTAAATGTTTTTCTACCCACTGGCATGGGGAAGCCGGGCTGCAACTCTGGCTTCCTCATCCGAGGCACGAGGCATGGCTCTCTGGTATTCTTGTCCGGGACCTCAGCCAGCCGAAGCTGCTGCCAGCCTGAGATTCCCCATGCTGAGGGACCTCCACTCAGATACCTGAGTGTACTCAACAGGGCCAGCGAGTCAGATGGAAGCGAAGCTAGTGAATTTATTAAGTAGAAGAGATAATACACACTTTAGATATAAGGGGGGGGGAAGAGGGAGAAGGAGATAGAGGGAGAGAGAGATAAACAGAGGGGGGAGGAGAAGAGGAGAAGACAGGCACAGTAGAAAGCCCCATTGAAGGCGTGCCTGTGGGCTTCCCCAGAGCTACACGCGGGTGTCTTTACAGTGGCTTATATATGCCCGGTGCCTTTGGAATTTACACTGCTCAAAGGATGTAATTTACAGCAAGGTTTAAAGATTAACCAAAGTTTACATTTTTATCTATTTGCTTTACATTGTGTGTGAGAGAGAGAGAGAGAGAGAAAGAGAGAGAGAGAACAATGTTCAGGAACCAGGTTCCTCCTTCCATCAGATGAGCTCCAGGAATCAAATGTAGTTCGTGTGTTAGGTTAGCCAAACAAGTGGCCCCCTCTGCTGAGCCACCTTGCTGGCACTCAAAGCTTAAGTTTTTTTTTTTTTTTTTAATTATTATTATTTATTCAACTGTGCGCATGTGCGTGTGTATGTGTGCGCGCGTGTGTGTGTGTGTGTGTGTGTGTGTGTCTGTGTGTGTGTGTGTCTGTGTATGTGTAGAACCACAGATGAATTCGCGAACCACCATGGACTCCTCAGCCTCCTTCTGCCCTGGGATTCACAGGCTTCGCCCTACCAGGACCAGAAGCGCAGGCCGCCCTGCGTCTGCCTGGCGTCTATACGTGGGATCCGAACTCAGGACCTTCCGCCTGCAAGGCGGAGGCTTAACCCCTGAGCCACCTCTCCAGCCCAAAGCTTAAGTTTTAAGTAAAGTTTTAAAATGAAGTAAAACGGCATGAGCTTGTTTACTCACATGTCTTATCTATGAACTTGTGAGATCCTAAGATGGTAGATAATTTGGCTTTAGAGATGAAAGGATGCTAATACCGCTAAACTTGAGGGTACAAACGCTATAGGCCCCATTTGTTTGGTGGTGAGTTTCTGATGATGGGGTGTCTGGTCAGCCTAGGCTGAAGTCCAGCTGGCCGCGATGACCCTCATCCTCCACCAGTCTCTCCCCTCCTCCCCCCCAGTGCTGGGATGACAGGCAGGGATCACAGCAGCTCTTCCTTTTTCTTTTCCTTAGCTAATCCCTAAAACGCCTTGAAGAAAATACATCTCCCAAGGCAGTTGTCTATTACCAGGCGTGAGTTTCTTGACCCGCAGTCAACAGGAAAGGCAAGTTATGCTGCTCAAAGGATGTCAATTTGCAAAAATGTTGAAAACTTAACACTAATTTATTTTATATCCTTCGTGGTGTGTACGTGTGTGTGTGTGTGTGTGTGTGTGTGTGTGTGTGTGTAGAGGAGGCAACGTTCAGGACCCTGGTCATGCACAACGCACACCTGCGGCCCCACCGATCCCAGGGCGAGGGGCTGCCCTGTGCGTGGGTCCTTCGGATCCTAGGTGTTTCAGCGGAGTCTCCGAGTGCCTGGCCGGGACACGGGGGCGGGAGCTGCGGCCTGGTGCACGGGGCCGGCTCTTTAACAGCCACCTCGAACTGCGCGTGCGCTGCCGTCTACGTCACGCGCCGGTGGGCCGGCGGCTCCGGGCGGCTCGAACCAGGCCCGCGGCTCCCTGCCGCCCAATCGCGGCCCGCCTTGCTCCCAGGGGGCGGAGCCTGGCGGCGCGGCCAATGGCAGGAGGCCTTATTGGAGGCCACGGCGGCGCAGCCCCGGAGCGAGCGAGTCGGGCGCCACTGCCGCAGGAGGCGCGAGGTGCGGCGCCGGCGGGTAACGGCGCGGCGGGCGGGCCGGGGCGGCGCGGGCGGCGGGCGGCGCGGCGGCGGGCGCGCGGGCGGCCGCGGCGGCGGGCGGAGCGCCGCGGGCGGGCGGCGGCGCCGAGGCCGGGCCGGCGGGCGGCGGCTCCTCCTCCTCCTCCCCCGCCGCCCCTCCCGGGCTGAAGGTCAGCCGCGCTTTGTTCGCGCCGCGGCCTCTCGGCCCGGGCGCGCGGGAGGCCGCGGGGCGGCGGGGCGGTTCCTTCCGGGGCGAGGCGGGCCGCGGGGCTCCTCCGCCTCCCCAAACCGTCGTTCGGGACCGAGGGCCCCGCGCCCGAGCAGCGGCGGCCGCGTTCGTGAGTTGACCCCGCGGGCCGGCCGAGCTGGGGGGGCGTGCGGATGCCGGGGCGGGGGCGGCCCCAGCCCCCTAGGCGTCCCCAGTCTCCCCGCAGGGCCCCGCGGTGCGCCTCTCGGGCTGCGCGCGCTCCGGTCTGCCCGCGACTCGCCGCTGCTCCGGCGAGGTCCTGCCGTAACTGACCGAGTCATTTAAGTCACGGGCTCGCGAGAGCCCCGCCGCGGCGGTCGCCTCGACGCTCTTGCGTCCGGAGCCGCGTGTTCCCGGCGCGGTAGCTGCCCCTGGACGACCAGTCGCCCCGCCGCCAGGAGTCTGCAGCTCTATTGTTCAAAGTTTGTCCTTGGGGGAGCGGTGCCCAAGGCGCTCGGGTGGAGGGTGCAGCCCCACTCGAGAGGCGGGTTCTCTCCTTCCACCGTGTGCGCTCCGGAGCGCAGCTCGGGTGGTCGGGTGCGAGCACGTCCCGCTGCACCATCCCGCCAGCCGGCTCCTGGCGAAATGAGCTCAGTCTTTCGGGCTCTGGGCTGTGACTGCTAAGGTCGAGCACGCCCGCCGACTGGCAGCACGGGTCCAGAGGTGCTGCCCACCCAGTGCAGAAGCTGAGACGGTTCGGGTCCCTGTGGGAGAAGGACCGTTCAGTCTGTGTTGTTCGGGTTGAACTGGGGAGGATAAGACCCTGGCGCGGAGCTTAGGTGAAGCGCTTCCTCGCGTCTTGCCTGCGTGGTGTTTTCCTGCCCAAGCTCCTCGCCCCACGGGGCGGGATGTCTAAAACTGGCTCCGCGGTTGCTGTGGGTAAATACTTTGCAGGTGCTGATGGAACTTCACACATGGGCGGGTGAGTGGAGGATCTGGGCCTAGAGACCCGGTTTTCTACAGAACTTCCAGAGAGTGAGCTGCTGGAGATTCCTGGCTTGTTTTGGGGTATTGGTTCAGTTTTTGAACATAGATCACTCTCTTGGGTTTGTAAGAATTGAAGAAAGCAAGACCAAGAGTCCATGAATGTTGATTAGTTGTTACCCAAGGGACCGAGTGTGTAAAAGAAGCAGGTGTTGGAAGCATGGGTCAGCAAGATGGCACTTACCAAGCCTGGCACTTTGTTTATCCCAGGGACCCCCACCTGGTGGGAAAGACCAACTCTCGAAAGTTACACATGCCTGCACATGCATTTTTTTTCAATACAAAAAGAAATAGGAACTGGCTTTCACCACGTGTGTAGACTAATTAGGAATTAGTCAAAATCTTCATTATAGCTGAGTCTTGTCATTTTTTTGGCTTAATAACCTTGATCAATCCAATTTTGGAAGATCCATGTTTAGGACGTGACTTGGCCTCAGTGTAGAGTTGGCTGTGGGAGACACAGTTACCTCTCACACAGAGTTGACACTCTTAGAGGTGGGATTGCATGCCATTTTCCAGTGTGAACTTGCATCAGTGTGCCGGTGAAGTAGGTGCACCCACATACTCTGTGATCAGCCTCACGGGATCTGAGCCGGCAGGGCAGCATAGAGTCCTGTCTGATTGTTTTCTCTCATGGACTAGTGGTTTTATTTATTTATAAGTTGTTAGAATGTATTAATTTCCAGTTTAAAAGCTGCACACAGTCTGCTGTAAGACTGGAGGATGGCTCAGAGTGAGGTGCCTGCCTGCTGACCCTCCCAGTGGGCTGAGTTTGCTCCGCAGAAGTCCAGATGATGGAAGGCAGGAGCAGACTTAGAAACGTGGGCCGCTTGCTGCCCTCAGGCCACAGCATGCATGCACCCGCCTTCCTGCTCGCCAATAAATGTTTCTTAAACTTCTTTTTGCCAGAGAACCAAAAGTTGTGAGTGGGGGGACTTTGGGACTGGGAGTGATTTAAATTCCTGAAGACCCGAGGGCTGGCAGCTGTGGGAAATGAACAAGCTGGAACCTCCACCCACCCAGGTGATGGCAGGTACCGGGAACCTGAGCAGCGAGTGGCCATCAGACTGTAAGGGTTGAGTGTGTTTTTTTTATTGAAAAGGAAGGGTCATTGGGTGTGCTGGCGCGTGTCTGTAGCTCCAGCGTTTGGAAGGTCAAGTCAAGAGAATCCTTGCGTGTTTCAGGCCAGCTGGGGTGCAGCAAGAGCCTCTCTCAAAGAAAGTCAAGGCCATTATCATCTGTGCTTACCGCTGTCTAGAAAGCCGCTTGGAGTCCTGGGAGTCACCCTTGTGTGGGTCTTTCTGCATGACATGGGAGTGTGTCCGATGCTTATATTGAGATGGGCGTTCCAGGATGCTGAAGAGCAGTTGTCATGGCTAGCCCTCGCCTGTGTGTCTCTCAGTTCCCCCCATGCTGTCTAGGAGGCCTGGGTGCTGGTCTGCTGTTGGGTTTGTGAGTTCTGAGTCTCTGATATTTTTGTGGAGTGAAGACCCCAGAAGGTTGTTCTGTGAAGTGAGCCTTTTGATCTTGACCGCAGGCCGGCTGCCTGACAAGCCTTGCTCTGGGTGCGTATCCCCCATCAGCGAGAACTCGCGCCTGCGGCCTGTGTCCAGAGGAAACCAGCCGAGCGCCTTTACGTGGGGGGCGGCGGCCTGGCTGGGACTGTTCCAGCATGAATGCCACTGCTCTGCCCAGGTCCGGCAGAGCAGCCTTTGGTACTGTGCACTTCTCCATTGTGTACAAGTCCGGCACAGTGTAAGGGTCTCTTCAGACCTTGCCCCATGTCCTGTGAGAGAGGTCAGCAAGTTAGTTAGATATGTTGAGAGATGCCTTAGGAAACTAATTTTTGCTGTGGTGGGCCAGGAATTGCCTAACTCAAAAGGTGACCAGATCTTCAGTAGTAATTGAACAAACAATTCAGGGCTGCAGGATGACTCAGTGGTTAATGCGCTTCTCACACCAATGTGCAGGCAAGGAATCTGTTTTCATGTACAATGCCTGGCAGGTGTGCAGGCCCACCTTTAATCCCAACCTCGGAGACTGGGGAGCTCCAGAGCAAGCTGGCGGGCTACACCATCCCTGTGGGCTAGCTCTGGGTGTGATTAGAGGTCCTCTTGAGAGAGTAAGAGCCATGGAGAGAGATTCCCAGTGTCAGTACCCTCACACACGGAAAAAAGAAAATATTCTTTGTCGTGTTCTCATGAGAGGCACTGAATGCCATGTCCTGCGATCTGGAGGAGCTTTGAGTTAAGGGACGAGCCAAGCCTGGCACACAGCCTTTTGCCCAACATCTGCAGAGAGGGTTGCCGTCTCTCTCAGTAGATTTTGTAAACAAGCATGGCGAAGGTATTTTTATCCTGCATCTTCAGAAGCCGCCAGTGCTGGGCCAAGGTGTGTGCAGGCTCCCCAGCACAAGTAGGTGAGGAGAAGGCATCTGGGAGCTCTGCAGCAGGTACTGGCCAGGTGGAAATATCACTCTTTCCCCCCAAGCCTTGGACTGCTGTGCCCTGCGGACAGCAGGGACCTCAGGGGTGACAGACAGTCCTTGGATGTTAAGCTCTCTTGACAAATTCTGTGCCTGTCGAGCAAACAGAAGTGGTCCCCACTGTGCTGCCTACCTACCTTCTGAGCATCCGTAGGGACCAGTGTGTCAGTTCTGCTTACCCGTAAGCAGTACAGTTTAGCTTGTTTGCACCGTCTGTGTTTATGTGCACACACACGTGTGCCACAATGCCAGTGGGCTGTTGAAGGAGAGCCTGCAGCAGCTGGTTCTCATCCACCTGTGGGTTCTGGGAATCAAGCATAGCAAGCACTTTCTTTCCCTTACATTTTTAAATTCACTTTTAATTGGCATATGCATGTGTCCGTAGGTGGTCAGAGAAGAACTTTTGGGAGGGCTCCTGCTGCCTCTCACCCCAGGAATGCTGGGATGCAGATGTGCCCTGGCACATGGGCTTTTTACATGGCTCCAGGGACTGAACAGAGGTCACCAGGCTTGCGCCATGAGCGACTCGACCTTTTGAGCCATGTCTGTGGCACTGTATCTGTTTGGAAAGTGCTACTTTAGGGCAATAGAGGGCTTGGTGGGTAAAGTGCCTTCATACAAACCTGACAGCCCAGCTCCACCCTGGAGTCCACATGGTGGAAGAAGACATCTGGCTCCTAAAGATTTCCTCCGCCTCCATGGCTTTCTTAATAAAATACTAAAGCTATTTGTCCCCCCCCCCAATAAAAAACCTGTTACTTAAGGGGGTTGTTTTCTTTAAAAAACAAAACAAAACCTTTCAGGTAGTCCATAGGGTGAAAGAACAAACCAAGGGGACGTAGAGTGACCTTCTGACTCCTGTCACTTGGGAACTCCTGTGTGTGGGACTGAACCTAGGGCTCTGGGCAGCAGGCCAGGAGCACGCTGGGGGAGCAGCAGGCCCAGCCCTTGGCTTGGTGGTTTTGAGACAGTTTCGTGGTATGTCTCAGCCTGCCTCACACACTCGGTTCTTCCCATTGTACTCGGATCACAGGTGTGTGCTGCCATGTCTGACTTTGTATCCAGTGGTGTTTCTCCAAGACAGTCTCCTCGTGTGGTTGAGGCAGGCCTTGAACTCCCAACCCTCCAGCCTCAGCCTCCAGAGTGCTGGTATTACAAACTTGAACCACCACACCTGAGTTAATGAAACTGTTTAGTGAACACCAAACATGACAGCAGTTGTCATGAGATCAGTTAGACTATTAATCATTAGATACCGTTGCAGTTGATTTCAGTGAAATTCGAATGCTATGTGAGTTTCAATGCATCCTTTTTATTAGTGGGGGAGGGTTAGGCTTTACAGGCTGGTACCATGAGGTAGGAGGGTTTCTGATTTCTTAGGTAGGCATTTTCTTTACCCCCTGAGGTGGTCCTGAGAGAGCCAGAGCTCCTGAGAGACCTGATCCCTTTAACTTCACTCCGCCTTTCAGTCTGTGTGGACTAAGCTGTTAGGTTTGGAAGATGGTATTGCTGCTGCTCGAACTTCTGTTGGCCGAATAGTGCAAGGGATGGAGACGCCTTAATGTGGAGACTTGAGTGCGTTGGGGTTACGGAGGGAAGACAGATGGAAGTGCAGGTTCCAGAACGTCATGCTGTGTAGTTTAGCCATTGTCTAAAAAGTAACCATTTCTCCAGGTACAGCGGAAATGTTTACAGTTAAAAACTGGAAATGTAAAGTTATTAGTTTCTACAAAGTTTAAAAAAATTGTGTGGAAAAGTCAGGTAGATGTGGTGGTCCTCTGTAAATCCCAGCTTGCCAGACAGATGGGCACCCCAGGTCAGCCAGCCCGGCCAGTGGACAAGCTCTGGGTTGAATGTGAGACCTTGCCATCCTGAAGTGGAGGCGTGCCCCTGCTGCTTCAGGCCTCCACAGCCACAAAGGTTTTTGTTTACGGTGAAAAAGGAAATGAAGCCACAGCACCACTGTTTTGGGGAAATAAAAACAGCATGTGGGTGACCTTGACCCTTCACTGGTCTTTTCCTTTTCTCCCTTGCGACAGGAACTGGTGTAGCCCGTGCCCACCTTAAGCTAGCTATAGAACCAGAATGGCCTCACAGAGCCTGGGCCTCCTGCCCCCGCCTGGCATTCAGAAAGGGATTTTCCTGCTTCCTGGCAGGCTCTGTATTTGGTGGCTTAAAACACATTCCTCGGGTCATGCCCGCCTGAGAGCAAATGGCTCAGTGGGACTTCAGGTTTTGGTCAGTGAACGGTCTTTGGCATTGACACACTAACCCAGCTCTGGCTTTCGAAAGTTCCCTGGCTCGCAGAGGAGCGGTGTTGAGCTTGGCGCAGTAGTGTCGGATGGCAGCATGCGTACACCCTGCAGTTCAGAGAAGCCTGCACGGCAGGAAATGTGTGGGTGCAGCATCAGCCGGCGTGAGAACCACCGTGCTGATTGTCACCTAGCCTGGCATTGCGCTCTGGCAGACCTGCTGGCTGTGGGTTTTATCAGATTGCTCTCCTGTTCTTTTATTCTTGCTGTAGCTGTGGTTTGTTTTGTGTAAAGTGTAAGACTGTCAGTTGTTTAGCTGCCTGGCATCGCATCACCAGATGAGGTAAGGTACAGCATGCGCCTCGTTGGTGAAGATGAAGAGAACCATGTATCAGAAGAGCCACGGTTAGTAGCGCAGGTCCTCTACAGAGAGCCAAGGGTCTTGACCTGTGTCGGTGTCATGGTTCAGGGTCCTTACGCAGCTCTTGCGTGCTCTGGGACCCCCTCTTTCTAGACACAGAACTTCTGGGGGATATGGCCAAACTCCGGGCCTCTGCCCAAGGAATGTCAGGCTTTGAGAGGAGCAAAGACGCAGAAAGTCCTGGGTGTGAATTCCACACCATCTCTTACAGCCCTGTGAACTTGACCTTTCCTGAGCATCCTCTCTCGGGAGTTTGGGGTGAGTCGATGTGGAATATCTGCTGTTGCACCTGG
The DNA here is from genome assembly GCA_023101885.1 of Typhlomys cinereus. Classification (NCBI taxonomy): domain Eukaryota; kingdom Metazoa; phylum Chordata; class Mammalia; order Rodentia; family Platacanthomyidae; genus Typhlomys; species Typhlomys cinereus. Next base: position 311,039 of record JALPQD010000275.1, read on the forward strand.
CACAAAAACCCCTTGCTGCTTAGGAGTGTCAGGGAGTAAGCTGGCAGATGTGCACCTTCATCCCTTGAATACAGTTACTTGTTGTGTGTGTTTTGGGGCACTAGATGTACCTGGTGGAGGCCCAGGGGTGACTTTGAGAATCATCCTGCATTGCTCTGCCTCGGCTTTGCTCTGCCATGGAGTTTCCCAGGCTCCAACTTGTAGGAGCAGAAGTACGGGTTGCCATCATTTCCTTCAGGCATTTTTACATGGGATCTGGGATCTTAACTCAGGATCTTCTGCTTTCAGGACAGTCTTAAGCCCTGAGCCATCTCTCCAGCCCTTGAATTACAGTTCTAATGCGAGGAAGAGTGACCTGGCAGAGGGTTCTGTGGCAGTTGTGGCCATGTGACATGGTTCTCTCCAGTCCTACTGGCTGCCTTACTTTCCTCCGCTTCTGTGAAATAAGTTAGTTTTTCTAAAAACAGTAATAGTAACTTTTTTGCGTTTTATTTTGAAACCATAAAAACCTAACTAAAGAAAGTGGAGTGTTCCAGACCACAGACTCCTGCTGAGCTGTTGGTTGTTTTTCCTGAGCACGGGGGTTGTCTCGGGAGCTTTGGGGGTGGTGCAGGCTTCTGCATCCCCAGGAGCTTCTGTTCTCGAGCCCTGGAGTCGGGGATGTGTGGTAGAGGCCATGGTGACGGGCTTGCGATGTTACACACACCGCAACCTTCCTACGGAGCTTTAGTTTGACAGACGGGAAACAGTGGCAAGTTTCGAGCAGCCGGATAGCATTGCTGACTGTGTGCATGAGTTCAGGACAGGTGAGCACGCCAGGATGGTTCTCTGCTGGAGCCCCTCACCTCACCTGGCATCCCAGGAGCCTTTCTAAAAAACAAGCCTGAAGCTGGGGCGGAGGGGAAGGCGCCCGCTGAGTGAGCCAGAGTCTACCGCAGAGCTCACAGGTGGCAAGAAAACGCACTTCTGAAAATTGTCCTGACCTCATGGCCGTCTATGGCCGATGTATTTAATGAGTGGAACATGTAGTTAGTGAAACGTGTAGATAGATCTTCAGTGTACATGTCACCAAGTGTTAACAGAGACCTCGGGTATGACAGGGATGTATCCCCAGAAGGTTCCTGCTGTTGCCCGCATGGCTCTGGTGGCAGCTGAAGACTGTAGGAAAAGGTGTTGTTGTGAATGTAACTGTTTGAAATCTCTGCTTTGCAGGGTACAAGCATTCAGATGGCTGACAACAGGTAAGCCCCAGGGGGGTTGTTCATGGGACTTTAAAATTCAGCTGAGAAGCTAGCGCCAGGCTGCATAGCAGAAACTTGTTAGAACTACAGTCGTCCTACCCAGGGTCGCTGTCTGCTCCTTGCATGTGACCTGGTGAAGGCCTGTCCTTCGGCTCAGGGCTCTGTGTGCTAGTCTTGGACCTTGGGGACCACACATGGAAGCATCTGGCCGTCCCCCAGGCTTTTACATGGCCCAGCCCAGCCTCCTGTGGGTTGTTAGGATCAGTGGCGGGTGTGCATCTGCTTTAGCGTGACATTCTCACACCTGTTGCATTGCACTTGGCTCATCGCCCCATGTGCCATGCACACCTAGATCTAGACCTGGTTGGGTGTCTCTGACATGCCCTATGCAATAGTCAGCTGCTTGCAGTGTACACACGTGTGCATGCATGTGTACACTTAGATTTAGGCCAGTCCGTGTGTCTCCAGCATGATTCGATCTTTGTAGAGTTCATTGTTTCCGGTGATGTTATACAGCTTGTGTTGAGAGTACTGTAGCCACTGCGTCCCACTGGGTGAGGCCACTTGCATTAGCTGGTGACCAAATAGCATGTTGGTTGGTGAGTTGGGGTGCTCACAGCAGATTTGGAAGAAAGAGTGCAGAAAATTTAAGTATTGGGGTGGTGGCTTAGTAGTGGGGTGCTTGTGTATAGCACTTGGCACTGTCAATTCCATCCCCAGAGCTGCCAGGAAAAAAAGATTAGGCCAGACCTGGTGGTTCGCTCTGGTAATCCCAGCACTCCCAGACTGAGCCGGTCCAGCCTGGGGGAGAGAGGGACACGACCTCTGTCGTGACAAATGAGAACGGCTTTGGCAGGGGTTGGCACATTAGAACATGGAGTGGAGCCCGTGTGCTGGGCATGAGAGGAGAGTATTTGGTGGGAGATCTTTCCAGAACAACTCCCCCCCACACATACACACCTGTTGGTGTTTTCCCACATCTGCCTGTGGTTGCTGACGGGCCACTTGGTCACAGTCTGGACAGGAGCAGGGTCTGTGCGCTGTCTCCAGTGGGTCCTCGAAGTAGCCATGTGCTAACTAATCGCCACTTCAGTGTTTCAGAAGGGGCTCCTGCGGACGCCGTGGACACCACTAAAGATGCGAGTCACACAGGTGAGTCCACGTGGGCGAGAGCCCCCTTACGACAATTAGAATCAGGGTGGGGTCGAGTCGCGCTCAGGCAGTGTTTCCAGTGTGGACTGCAGAGGAGACCGGGCTGTCTTTCATTCGCTGTCCCTACTTGACCGGACTGATTTTTTTTTTTTAATGTTCATTAAATGTCTATTTGAAAAAGAAGAAAGGAGATTGATTGATTGATTGTATTAGGCCAATGCCATTTCACCTGGAGTTTTTTACATGGAACCTGGGATCCAAACTCAGGACCTTCTACTTATGAGGTAGAGGTTTAACCTTGAGACATCTTGCCAGCTCCTGACCAGACTTTCATTTACATCCTTGACTTCTCTCCCCTGTTTGTTTTGAAGCAAAACCCAGAGTTGTTCATGTGTGAGATAGCGTCCCCCAAAGATTCCTGTGTGCTGTGTGGGTGCAGTGGGCATGATGTTGCCCCATGCTTGTGAGGCTGAACAGCAGGGCCTCAAGGCCTAGGCCGGCCTGGGCAGCAAGATGAGAACTTGTCTCAGAGAGGGCAGGACTGGAAATGGTTCAGGAGAAACCTTTGCTTCAAGCAAGCGCTGTTTGGGGAAATGGTTTCTACGCAGCTATTCTCATCCACACAAAAGTGCGAGCTGGGGGTGAAAGCAGATGCTGCTTTGCTTGAGGCATGACCACCCACCTGTTTCTGCACGCCTGTGGTTGGACTTGGGATGAGGTTGGGGCTCAGAAGTTAGAACTAGGGGTTTCCAGGTACCTTCAGCCACCCGCCCAGGTAATTAGCAAAGGAAAGTTGCTGCTTTCTAAAGTTGGTTTGTTCAGAGCAGGCGCAAGGCATAGTGCACATGGGGGTTCCGGAAGTATAGAAGTCAGTTCCTCACCGCCAGGTTTACACCTCAGCAGACTGGCACGGGCTCTGCACCTTCTGAGCTGGGCTTGGGTGCTCTTGCTTCGGCCTCCTGGGGAACCAGGCCTGACTGCATGTGGACTACTGGATTCTTAGCTTCTGGCTAGACGTTCTAAGTAATCCTGGTCTTGTTTGTGATTCTAGAGAGGCTCACAGATCAGTTGATGCAGAGTCCACAGGCCCTGGCGGCTCTCCAGGAACGACTTGAAAACGTCTCCCACACTCCTTCTAGCTACATTGAAACGTGAGTGGTGCGCCGCGGGTTAGACAGGAGCGCCTGGCGCTGACCCCAAGCCTCGGCGGAGCCAGGCAGCTTCTGTTCTTCGCATGCTGTTCAAGAGCCAGGCTTGGGCCCGAGCACACTGCCTCTGGGGGAGGTTAAGGACAGGCCGGTTGAAAGTCTGTGCGGGGTGTAAGCATTATGCACTGGCAGAAGGCGGGGTGCTGGCTGGCTCCTGCCAGCTGAGAGGACCCCCTGGCCAGCCATAGGTCTCCAGCAGTTCTGCCTTCCCCAGGAGGCCTTTGTTCCTGTTGTGAGTGGAGATGAGAGAACACCCTGGTAGTGCTCTGCCTGCCTCGGGAAGGGATGTCCTTCGGGCTTCCTTGCTTAGCTGCTAGGGCTGCAGGAAGCCCTGGCATTTGTATCCATCTAGATGGTTCTCTGGGGATTACTGAGTGGATCAAAATTTTTTCTGTTGAAAGTTGAGTCTGACACCTCACGCCTTCCCCTAGGGGAGGGCAAGAGATGCGCATGGGCATGACCCAGTATGTGTGTGGAGGTCAGAGTTCGACTCAAGGCCATGCTGTCTGGCGAGTAGGATGGAACGCAGGTCACCAGATTTGCATGTGGGCATTTACTCCTGACCATCACACTGCCCACAGTGAGGGTATTGCAGCTCCTAAGCAGGGCAGGCTGGGGTCCCAGGACAGTGCTTGTGGAGGGAGCTGGGGGTGGTGTTGGCCTTCGGTTTTCCAGGCCAAGCAGGTGGTGTGGTAGGTGCCCACCGGGGGCTGTCGGGGTGGTGGCGTTTTTGTGGGCACAGCTTCGGATCCTTGTGGGCCTTGCCGATTGAGGCCCACAGTTAAGGGGCTGGCACTGGCTTCCTATGAGGACTGCACATGGACTTGGCGTCCGTGGACAAGCCATCGCTCAGGTGCTTTGTCAGGAGCGCTTGCACAAATGGAGCGCGAAGTTAGACAAGTTGTGGGGGAACCTCGTGTGTCAGCAGACAGTTCTGTACAGCCAGAGTGTGTTGAGTTCTGACTGGGTTGTTACTGTATCCAGTCTTTACTGAGATTGATTTTGTCAGGTGCAAGAGAATACACACATAAGTGTGGCGGTCAGAAGACAGCTTTCAGGGTTGACGTGCACCTGCTAAGCCACCCAGCAATGGCCCTGTCTTTGTTTTTTTGAGCCAGAGTCTAATGTAGCCCTGAATTATATGGCCAAGGCTAGCCTTGAGCACCTGATGCTCCCACGTCCAGTCCCAAGCTTTGCTTCAGGTAGCATCATGCCCAGCTCTGTCCGTCTGGTTGTGGTGCTGGCCCTTAAACCTCAGGGAGCAAATGCTCTCTGACCTGCTTTATCCGTTGGGGTGGTTCTCATACCAGCCCAGGCTCCCCTTGAGCTCGTGGCCATCCTCCTACCTCAGCATAGGCTTACAGACGTGCACCATCCTGCCAGCCTCCAAAAAGATGGTAAACCTTGTTTGTCACCACCACACACACACTTTAAGTGTGCTCTCGTGTTTTATGCGTGGAGGGCAGAGACAGCTGTTGGGGTGTCTGCCACCTTACTTGTTACTGCACTGGACTCCAGAAGTCATCCTCTCCGTGACCCACGATGCAGTTACGGGCATATGTCTCCAAACCTGACTTTATGTGGGTGCCGAGGAGCTGAATTTGGGTCTGTGCTTGGGGAGCAAGTGCTTTTACTCACCGAGCCGACTCATTTTGATAGTTGGTGAGATGGCACCACCTTCTCTGCTCCGCTGTCTAGCAGTGGGGGGACTCACTCTGTAGAGCAGCTACTGGCAGACATTGAGGGTCTTGCACTGCCTCTTGCAGGTTACCCAAAGCAGTCAAGAGGAGAATCAATGCTCTGAAGCAGCTGCAGGTGAGGTGCGCACACATAGAGGCCAAGTTCTACGAGGAAGTCCACGACCTGGAGAGGAAATACGCAGCGCTGTACCAGCCTCTGTTTGACAAGGTAGGGCGCTGTGGGGCACTCTTACTGCAGTGTAGCTCCTGTGGGTGAGACCCCCACAGTACCCGGTGTCAGCGGCTTTTGAGTCCAGAGAGACGGGCCGGCTGATGGTCTTCCTTTGCAGAGGAGAGAATTCATCACTGGGGACGTGGAGCCGACGGACGCCGAGTCAGAGTGGCACAGCGAGAGCGAGGAGGACAAGCTGGCGGTGAGCGCAGCAGCAGAGCCTGCCTCCCGGAGGAGGATGGGGCCGCCTGCCGCATACTGACACATGTCGTGAGATGGGTGCAAAAGTGAAAGCGTAGACTTTGTTCTGGTAGAAATGAGGAACGTTTTTTAATTGTAATTCTTTTTTGTGGCGATGGGGCGAATGCCCCAAGGCATCGCAGCGTGTGCTGTATTGACGGGTTTTAGTCAGAAGAACTTTGCAAGACGCTTTCTGGGAATATGCTCCTCCCCCAGCCGGGACACATGGATCTCTGTGACACTGTCGTTCTGGTGACCAGTGGGGCACATGGCTGCACCTCAGTGTTCTGTGGAGGGCAAAGCAGGGGCAGTCGGTCTAGGCAGGTGTTGCCCCTTTGGCTCAGGCGGGAGGGGGCATCTGGGGACTTCACACCCTAGGCCTTTGTGTGGTGATCGCGCTGCCCTCTGGTGACAGGGACAGAGTACTGCGAGGTTGACTGTGACTTTCACATCTTCGTCACACCAAAGCCCCCGTCAGCCTGTTTCTGGAGCATAAACAGCTTTAGTTTTTACCTTTTAGGTATCTTTTTTTAAAACAAAAATTGTTTTTATTTATTTTTACTCTTTTACAATGTTATACATGTAGACAATGCATTTTGATCATAGGTATCTCTATCTCCCTTCCACTTCCCCTGGACCTTTCCCTAGCATGTCCACCTCCTGCCTTTAGGTCCTAATTTTTTAAATTGGACAATATAAAACAATATGTAAGCAATAAGAAAAAATAATTATGTTTGATCTCCCAGTTCCACATGGTTAAGAACACATGATAAAGTTGAGGAATAGCAGTTTTGTCCATCTTCTGTGAGACCAAGTTCATGGGGGTGAACACATAGAGACTCGGCCACAGAAGGCCATCCAGCTTGTGAGCACATGGAGCCCACTCCGTGAGAGGCCTTCATGTTATGAGTACACAGATAGGGAATTCAGGGTTTTGACAATCAGTGTGATATGTCGGATTATTAATCATTCAACTGTCCACAGGTCAGAGCACTGAATATAGAAATAGTCTCATCTCCTCTCTGCCACAATCTGATGCACGTGGGACATAGCAGCCACAGTGCAGGGCCTCAGGGACAGGCTTTTGGGGATCTTTTTGAGATAACTTGGTTTGGTACCAGTTACTCTGTGTTGCTATGAGACACCACTCAAAAGTAAACAACTTAGGAGAGAAAGACAGATCTAGTCAGCTTATAGTTCTAGAGGGAGATACAGTCCATTATGGGAAGGGCATGGCTGGGTGGCACAAGATGGAGGTGGCCTAAATCACCTCCGTCAAGGAGGCTGAAAGCTGCAAAACTGCCAACTGCAAGAGCAGACCTCTCCCGGAAGTAGGTGGAACTAATCTTATCTCAAGGCTGCCCCTCTTGTGACTGCCTTCCTCCAGCAAGACCCACCTCCTAAAGGTGCCATGACTTTCCCAAACTGAAGATTCAAACACATGAACCTATGAGGGACAACTCGCATTTCAAACCATGTCAGTAACTTTTTTTCTTTTTTTTTTTTTCTTTTCTCTTTCTTTCTTTTCTTTCTTTCTTTCTTTCTTTCTTTCTTTCTTTCTTTCTTTCTTTCTTTCTTTCTTTCTTTCTCTCTCTCTCTCTCTCTCTCTCTCTCTCTCCTTCCTCCATCCCTCCCTTTTTCTTTTCCTCCCTCCTTCTCCCTCCCTTCCTATGTTTGCATGTGGGTGGGTACAAGATTTATTTGTGTGTCTGTGGAAGCTAAATGCGACATCAAGAATCACCCTGGATTGCTCCTCCACATTCCTGCTTTGCTCTGAGGTTTCCCAGGCTCCGCCTTCCAGGACTGGAATGACAGGCCACCGCCATATCATCCTCACATTTTTTTGAGGATTAAAGCAGAGTTTATTGGAGGAGAGAAAGAACGGAACTTAAGGGTGTGAACCCGTGAGGGGCAAAGAGAGCCCAGAACTCATAAGAGTCCAGGCATGGAATCCATGAGGGGCAAGGGAGCCCCCACCTGGCATTTTTACGTGGGTTCTGGGATCTGAACGTGGGTTCTTTTGCTTGTAAGGCAGAGCTTTAACCCCAGCCGTCTCCCCAGCTCGGATTTGGTCTTTACAACAGGTGGCACTCAGCCAGCTGAAGCTGCGGCTGTGCTGAGGGTTCACAACTCCGGGAAGTCACCTGGGTTTAGAGTCCTGTGGCTGCCTGGTTCTGTCTTCAGATGGCCTTTTCTGGTCGCCACACTGTCTTCTGTGCCCGTCTCGGGACTGTGCATTTCGCCGAGTCCCTGCACTGAACATCTGTTGTCATCCGCCTCTTTGTGGCAGGGTTTCACTGCATGCCCTGGCTGGCTAGGGCTCCCCTTGCAGTGCAGGCTTCCTCAGGTTTGTGCAAGTTCCTGCCTCTGCCACCCAAGGGAGTGTTAGGGCAGCAGGCGTGTCTCTACACTGGCCTCCACTGTGGAGGCGAGCGCGAGTGTCTGGCTGTTGCTGAGGCTCGGTCCTCTCCCTGCTGACCCCTTCTCCGGGCCTCCTGAGCACTTCCTGCACACTTCCCAGGTGCCTGGTGGCCTTGTCCTGTCTCTACTCTCCTTGGTGTTCAGCATAGAGCTCTGCACGACGGTGTCCTGAAGGCCTGCCCGCTCTGCTGGCCCCTGGCAGTCGTGCTCTTCGTAGGCCTGGTGTGGGTGTGATTTTTTTGTTGTTGTTGTTGTTGTTTTTGCTTTTGCAATAATGGTTGTGTTTCAAATACTTTAGGGAGACATGAAAAATAAAGTTGTCATAGCTGAGAAGGAAGCAGCAGAAGAGCCGAATCCCAGAGGAATCCCGGAGTTCTGGTTCACCATCTTCAGAAACGTGGACATGCTCAGCGAGCTGGTGCAGGTAAGAAGCTGCTTGCCGGGGCCAGTGGTCCTTCGGGGCTGCCGGGAAGGCATTGTGGGGGCAGGCAGGTAGACAGAAACCCTTTGCCAAAAGATGGGTTGGTCACATTGGGGTCCTTGACGTGTGACTGGCAGCTGTGCTGCAGAGCCAAGAGACCCTGCACTCCTCGCCCTGAGACCTGTGCACAGCTGTCACGGTGGGATGAGGACCGCAGGCGAGTCTGCAGGAAGAGCATTGTACAAGGCCTGCTGCCAGTGTTTCCACAGAGGCTTCTGCCCACCTCCTTCAGTGCTGAGCTCATGTGCCTTGTCTCCAGATTGCCAGTGTTTTCTACTCCATTCCTGTGAGAGGCCTGTCAGACCATGTCCAAGGCTGGCGGGAGGTCTCAGGGGTTAAGACTATCTGCTTCGGATCAGGGATTTCCCTGACCCTGGTGGGCAGGGCCTGGGAAACCCCAGAGTGAAGCAACAAGGGGTATAGGCAACCCAAAATGACTCTGAGTCACCTTTGGTCCTCCACAGGGACTCACGCACACCTGTGCAGTCAACAAGAATTAAAAGAAAAAAAAAAGTCCTGACTCTTGCTGACCACAGAGCACATCTGCAACTTGCACGTAGCTGCACTGTGGTTTGTACGAGTGTGTTCTGCGCTTTTAGTGGTTTGCAGAGATTGCCCGCATCCCTTTGGTCTTGTTTTCCTTCTGCCCATCGAGTGGAGCGTAAGGACGGGCTGGCTTAGTGCTCACTTAGCATGTGGCCCCGAGTCCATTCCCAGCACCTTAGAAGGAACAGAACGATGGAAAGAGAGTGGGTTTCTAACGTGCTCTCCAAACTAGGGGCAGCTCAAGCAGATGGCCTCTTTTTTTCTTGAGCCAAAAATCTCCTTTCGTGTAAAAGATAAGATCGGAGAAACTGAGGTGACTGTCTTAGGGACCCACACCTGCCCGTGGATCTGGCTTTATAAGCACTGGTACATCTATTAAAATGTTCTTAGCGGCCTCCCAAATAAAAACAAGCAGCAGCAAACCTTGAGCCATGTCTGTGGCGAGGCATGTGCTGGACAAGATGCACCCCACCATGGCTGTGAGCTCGCACCTGTGCCAGGCATGCCAGCTCAGGGTGCACTGCCACCCCAGCGCCCAGCTCCCTCCAAGCCAATGGGGATGGACAGCTTGGCACAAGCTAGACGAGTGTTTCCAGAAGGTTCACGTGGTCCTAGAGTGCTCCCAGGGCTGAAATCCCAGTGCAGACGAGGGGCCTCCTGTATCTGGGGAGGGGGGGCGTTGTAGGAATGGCCACATCTGGGGTACTTGGAGAGAAGGTGTGTTGAGGGGGTTCTGGTCCCTGCGCCTACACTGGTGACACCGTGGCTCCAGTCTTCGCAGCTGTAAATGACTCATGGGGTCTTGTGAGTGTCCTCAAAACAAAGGAGAGGAGATGCTGCCTGTGCTCCTGGAAGTCTAGCAACCCATTCCCTGGGTAGTCAGGTGCTAGTCCCAGAGGGATCCTCTGTGGGGACGAAAGTCACTGGACTCCTGCAGGCAGGGACAGGAGGCCGCATCTTCATGGCTGCGCTCTGAGATGTGCTGGTATGTGCGTGTGAATTCCAGGTTGCAGAGGTACTTGCCGGCCAAGAAAATACGAAGTTTGCAGGCGTTTGGGGACGTGGGTGTTGAGCTTTTGCCATCCACAAACACGTGCTATGCAGTCAGCGCTGGACTTTTGGAGCAGATGGGCCACACGCGAGGCAGAGCCTGTGCTTCTGTCCTAGCATCAGGGCGTAGCTGCTCCTGGTGTAGCCTGCTTTAACTGTGGGCCAGTTTTTGTCCAACATTTGCTGCTATGCTTTTGTTTTATTCTGTCATGTGTAAAGAAACTAAAATTGGGAAGTTAGCAGTTATCATTCTGAGTTCTTAAAACTTTGATCCTCAAAAGATCTTGTTTCAATGACAGAGTTGGGGCGGTGCCAGGTTCCCAGCAATGGTTGTCAGTCATCCAGTTAAATAGTTTTCTCTACTTTATCTCCATGACCTCCGAGTTATCAGCACACTTACCTTGCAATCCCGATGGATATCAGAGGGGATCTTGGAAAAGCTGAAAATCAAGTCAAATGGAACCTAATCCCTTATATACCATGAAATACAACAATGACATCAGTAGTGACAGACAAACTGCAGGTGCAAGGGCAACAATAGGTGGGACCACCACCAACAATACAGCCCTGCCAATCTTAGACATATTAATAGGCACTAATGGTCCCATACATGGAGATAGAACAGGTTGCTGACAGGTCAGGAACATGGTGCGATACAATTGCAATGATAAAGCTGTGTGCCTGTCCTTTAGGTGTGCTAATCAATGTCTAGATGGCTTCCAAAAAGCAGGAAAGAATATGTAAAAAAACACCTCTACCCTTGATCCCAATTCGAGACAGGACAAGATCCTCCCTGCCTCTTGTGGGGAAGTCACCAGGAGTCAGCCTAGACTATGCTGGCATAGGCACAGAACTATGGTGGAATAAGAGGAACGCTGCAACTGAGACTGCGAGCGATGCCCTTGGCATCTGTCGTTAAGAAATGGAGGTCTTGGGCTTGCGCATTCCCTACATCGGAGCGCATGCATGAGGGCGTGTGGCATGAGTTGCTAGCTCTTGGGTGGGGGGCCAGAAATGATTACTATGGTTTGGAGTATTTGCTATCACAAGTGGAAAACTCCAGCAAGCCCAATCCACTTTGGCCGGCTCTACTCGGCTTTTGGTCCTTGGTGCCATCTCCTCAGGGATGCTGAGCCAGAAGTCTTGGCTGGTGGCCCTGTGTGTGTCTGCAATGGTGCTGGGAACACGGGATGACAGATGTCAGGGGCACTGCCCTTTGGACTGACACAGTGGCTTCCATCATTGCTGGCCAGAGACAGGTGGCACCTGATTCTTAGCATGTCATTTCTGTACCAGTTACTATTCACCCAAAGTCAGGCAACCCCAGGGAGAAAGGAGATGTATTCAGCTTACAGTTCCAGTGGGGAGAAACAGTCTTTCATGGCTGATGGCTGAAGTTGGAGGCAGCTAAGTTACTGCAAACATCCTACAGGCTCAGAGCTGCTCAGGCTGGTGGGTATGGCTAAAGGCCGGAGGATCCTGGAGAGTCTCCAAAGTCTTCTGTTCTGTGGTCCTTTTATCTGGTCTGCTACTGGGAGGTTCCAGTCAGATCTGGGCTGGTCCTTGTATTGTAATGTATTGATCTGGATCATCTCTTCGGGTGGTCCCAGCTGATCCCAGTTAATGCAGGTGTGTCAAGTGGACACCGGGATTAACTATCGCAGCTGCCATTCAGAGACACAGTCTATGAACGAATTCGTGGTGGCTTCTGGAAGTTACTATTTGACAAGGACAGAATTCCCACGGGGTAGGCACCACCCCTTGGGAGCACATTCAGCTGTGACTGTTGCAGGATTCCTAACAAGTTTTTCTTTTTGATTAGGAATATGACGAGCCAATCTTGAAACACCTGCAGGATATTAAAGTGAAGTTTTCAGACCCTGGACAGCCCATGGTAAGTGCTGGCCTGGCTCCTGGTTGGCCGCAGGACCTGGCAGGAGTGGAGATAGTTCTTGGCGTGCAGCACTAGGCAGCCGTGAGAAGAGGAGCTCACAGGACTGGGCTGTGGGGACATCCACTGCCAGGCCTCGGCCTTCAGTTGATGCGCTGGCCATAGCGCACCCCGCACCGTCCCTTAGTTCCAGCGGCTTTGTTATCTCAGGTAACTTAGGTGGAAGGAGGCAGGTCGCCCAGGCACCAGCTTGTGATCTCACCTCCTAGGAGGCGGTGGTTAGGGCGAAACCAGCCCAGGGCATGAAGTCCATCTCAAGAGTAAAGGAGCCCCACTTTGATCCTTGGAACCTCCTTAAATTGGTCACATGGGCCTATGACCCTGGCCCTCCACAGGTGGAAGCAAGAGGCTCGGGGGGGGGGGGAGCATTTGAAGTCCTCCTGAGATGTTAGCCTAAGAAAATCTTAGGGAAACTGTCTCCCATGCTTAGATGCTGTGTCCCCGCTCTATTCAGTGGGGGCATCTCTTTGAGGGGACAGGCCTTTGCTTGGTGGACATGAGGTCCTGCGTCTGCGCAGCAGCACTGCTCGTAACCTGCCCGTCTCACTGTGACTGGCGGGTTCCATTCCGGTGCGACAGCATGTCCACTGACATGGGACTGGCTGGCTGGTGGCTTTCAGTTCCAGGTCCCGGAGACATTGCGGGCTCACAAGGGCTCGGCCACCGTCTCTTAGTCCCAGGCCCTCGGGACGGTTTCTTACCACACATTTTTCAAGGGCCACGCCCTCTGATCATGTGACCACAGCAGCACTTTCCTGCTCTGGGGGCACAGGCGGTTTGGATGATTTGCATGGTTGCTTGGTTGGTTTTTTTAATCGTGTGCATATGTGTATTGGCACTGTGTGTCCCTGTAGAGGACCAAGGATCTCTTTGGGAATCATCCAGGATTGTTTCTACCTCCTTTTTGCTTTGCTCTGGGATTTCTCAGACTCTGCCCTTCAGCACTGGAAGTGCAGGCTGCTGCCATTTCTGCACTCCAGAGCTCAGGACCTTATACTTTCAAGGCAGAGTCTTAGCCATCTTTCCAGCTTGTTTTTGTTTTTTGTTTTCCTTTAACTGTGCTTTCTTTGTGTCAATTCTTTTGATCTTTTGAAAATATTTGATTTATTTATCAAAGGAGGTATCAAAGAAGGGCACATGCAGCCATGAGTGGAGGTGTTTTCTCCTTCCACTTTTGGGCCTTCCGAGGATCAAACTCACAGTCACCTCACTTCTGAGCTGTCCTATGGGCCCCTCTTTTAATGTCTGAGACAAGGTTTTTGCCACGTCATGACTGGCCGAAGCTCCCTGGTAAGCCAGGCTGCTTCACAGCCGTGGCAGCTCCTCGACTCGCCTTCGTGTTTGGGGGTTACAGGCAAGTGCCACTGTTGACACTGTTTTTTAAGGGCTCTGTACACCACTCAGCTGGCCTGGAACTGGAAGTCTTCCTGCCCAGCCTCCTGGCGCAGGTGCAGCCCAAGTTCCCTTTCCTTTCTGCTACGGGGACCTCCTGGCTGAGGTGGCCGTCATTCTCCTTCCTCTATCTCAGGGCCTTAGTCTGCGGCCTCATGTGGTCTGGCCAGGCGCTGCTTCTCCTCCTCTTCCTCCAGTATAAAACCCTCCTGGGGACTACAGAAGTGCTCAGCAGGGAAATGTGCCCTGCAAGCTTGTTGGCCCAAGTTCTACCCCCAGCGGGCACAGAACAAAGCTGGACCTGATGGCATGTGCGTCCCCAACCCTGTGAGGGTCAGTCAGACGTCTGCCAGAAGCACGTGGGCAGCTGCAGAGACCCTGCCTTTAAAGCAAAGTAGAAAGAGAACCACTTCAAGATGTCCTTTGACTCCACATGTGTATAACGTGTGTGTCTGTATCCCCCCCACCCACACACACATGAGAGAGTAAATAAGCTTCCCCCAAAACACCATGTTAGCCAGTTGTGGTAGAGCATGTCTGCAATCTCCATTCTTGAGAAGCTGAGGCAGAATTGCTGAGAGTTTGAGGCTAGCCTGGGCTATGTAGTGGAAAATGCTGTCTCAAAACAAAACAGGTCTGCAAGATGGCTTGGCAGGCTAGATGGCTTCTTGGCAAGTGTGAGGACTTGCTTGACCCTTGGAACCTACGCAAAGTGGAGGGAGAGAGCTGTAGTTGCTTCGCATGTTGTGTGATTTTAGTAACTAAACAGCAGCATCGGAAGCAGACCATGAAGGGACCAATGTGGGGGAAGATTTGAGGAGCACTTGGCACTCGGCCTAGAAGTCTTCTAGGAGCCCACCACAATAGACTTGTCTTTGCAGGCCTCATAGACCACGGGGAACTCAAAGAGAGAAAACATAACAATGGCAACCTTGGAGACTAGCACTGGATGAGTGAAGGGAAATGCCAGTCCGTGGGGTGGCCAAAGAGAGGCAGCTTGATATACCACAGCAGCCTGAACCCCACAAGAGTAGGCAAGCCAGGGGAACACATCTGCATCTGGTTCACAGATGCAGATAGGAGGGTTGGGAGGGAGTGAGATGGATTAATGAAGGAAAGGGAGGAAAATGGGAGGGAGGGAAGATAGGCGGAAGCAGGGATAAGTGCTCAATATGTTTGTAAAGCTAGAAAAATAATTTTTTAAAAAGACCAACAAAAAATCAAAAGAGGGGCTGGAGAGATGGCTCAGGGGTTAAGCCTCCTGCCTTGCAGGCGGAAGGTCCTGAGTTTGGATCCTAGATCCCACTGTATAGACGCCGGGCAGAAGCGGGGGCGGCCTGCGTTTCTGGTCCTGGTAGGGCGGAGCCTGTGAATCCCGGGGCAGAGGAAACGAGGAGGTGGAGGCGTCCATGGTGGTTCCCGAATTCATCAGTGGTTCTACACACACACGCATACATGCACAATTGAATAAATAATAAATAAATAAATAAAAATCAAAAAAAATCAAAAGAAAAAAGTAAAAATGATTTTTAAAAAAAGAGCATGCGCCACTGGAGCTCATCGCAGCCTGCTTGGGGATGGACGGCAAAGGCCCATTTGGAGGCCGTGGCGCATGTGGAGGCTGCTGGGCTCCTGGCCTGCCCCGATACTGGTGTTCCCTATACATGTGGTTGCATCGCTTGGCCCACTGGGACAGCGCCCCCAACACTGCTCTGGAGTCACATGCCCCACTCTTGTCTGGGTGGCTGGTTTTCCTGTTCCCGTTCTCTAGGATTAGTTATGGGGGTGTCAGGATGAGCTGTTGCTGGGGAGGGCTTCGGGGACGCTGGTCTTGGGGACTGTAGCCGGTTTTTTCAAATAGGGCAAACTCTCAACATTGAATTACTGATTGGACTAGAAGTACTGCCTTTTATCCATCTACTTACAGTACCTGAACACCCCAGAGTTCCTGTGTGTGTGTGTGTGTGTGTGTGTGTGTGTGTGTGTGTGTGTGTACGTACACATGTACATTCTGCTCCTAGAAAGCAACATCTCCATCTTTGTGAACCTGTGAACTTGCTAGTTTCTGACCCCTGCTCCCTCGGAGTGTTGCTGCTCCCATCACACACACCCCATTGGTCCCTGAGAGCACTGTCTGAGGAGTGGCTGGTGTGTACTGGGCAGTGTGCTCTGTCACCTGTACCTCTGCCCCTGGGGATCCTCTTCCCGTTGTCATCAGATGCCCAGGCGCCATGTGCAGTTGGGGCTGTGGCGGGCGGGGCTCTTGGAGACCTCGGTGGCAGTCACTGTGCTCTCTGCTTCAGTCTTTTGTGCTAGAGTTCCACTTTGAGCCCAACGACTACTTCTCCAATCCTGTCCTGACGAAGACTTACAAGATGAAGTCTGAGCCTGACAAGGCTGACCCCTTTTCTTTCGAGGGCCCCGAGATTGTGGACTGTGATGGGTAAGAGCATTTTTTGGAAAAAAATCAGGAATGGCTTCGGAGTTTGAGTATGGAAAGAGCCTGATGTAGCGGTCTGTGAGCTCAAGGTCAGCCTCGGCTGCATGTACGGGCCTGACTTGAACAGCATGACAACAGAAAAGAGATGTGGAAGTCCTGCCGCCGCTCGAGAGTCTGCCAGCTCCTAAGCACAGTGGCTTAGGTGGTCGTGGGGGACATGGCCGGGGCTGCTGGGGCAGCTTCAGATTCAGGGGTGCACATGTCCTGGCCCTTTCAGCTTCCGTGTGGGTGAGAGAGGAATTCTCCAGGCACTGCCACTGGAAGGGCTTTGGTGTGCATTTGTGGTGGTGCTGGGCAGGCAGCCCTTGTTGTGCCTGCAAGCATCTGCTCTGGGCAAACCAGGCGCTCGGTCAGGACTGGTCAGTGACAGCTTTGGAGCCAGATCACTGTTGAGTAGTTCAGTCTCTATAAACCTCTCAATAGAGAGTTTAGCATAGAATCATTCCTCTGGACGATTTGATTGGAAACTGTTTTGTAACTGAAGGAAAATGCTTTGACTTAAGATCCAGGCTCACTAATACTGCTGTGCCTGTGATGTAGAGCTTTAAGATCCTTCTTGACGCAGGCAATTTAGACGGGTCTTTTTCCAGAAGCAGATTGGTATGTGAGAGAGGGCTGGCTCCTAAATGTCCTGAGCAGATTCATAGCTGCTCTCAGGTGCAGAGTGACAGTCAGCAGGTGTCATTGGCATTCACAGAGGCCCCAGCTTCCTGCTCCCGTGGTTGACTTCTGAATTCAGCTCAGGAGCAGGAACTTCCTGTGGGCTCAAGTTCTTGAGCACCAGGGAGACGTGATAAGCCTCGTCACAGGAGATGGAACCCTTGTGGCGCTTCTTGGGAAGGTGGCGCTGGTCACTTCAGATTGGCGGATTAGAGTGGGCAGTGCCCGGGTGTCCTCAGCGATGTAAAATGCTGCAGGTTGCTCGGCCAGACGGTGGTGCAGGCGTGCGGAGGGGCTCTGTGGAGCTATGGGTTTTTCTCCCTGCGGTCATGTCCACACAGCCGTCCTGTCCCCACAGGTGCACAATTGACTGGAAGAAAGGGAAGAACGTCACGGTAAAGACCATCAAGAAGAAGCAGAAGCACAAGGGCCGGGGCACAGTGAGGACCATCACGAGGCAGGTGCCCAGCGAGTCCTTCTTCAACTTCTTCAGTCCTCTGAAAGGTGCGCTGGCCGGGGCTCCCTAACTCTCAGACTTCTGCACTCAAAATTCCACTGGCTCCTGTTGCACGCAGTGTGTTAGCCAAGTTCTTTGGAGTTTGTGTAGCGTGAGAAACACAGGTGGTGAAAGACTGGAAGCTTCTTAGTTTCCTGAGCTGTGGACTAAATGGCGACTGGCTGGGGTCGTCTGAGGAGCGAGCTGTGTGGGCAGATGGTGGCCGGCTGTGCCACCCTGGGCCGAGAGCACTGCGCTTTCTCTGGGCTGCCCATGAAGAGACTCGCGCTAGCATATGGGAGCTGTTGTTCTGATCTTGGGCCTGGATGTGACTTTCATGGGCCTGCTGAGCTCCCTTGTTGATGACACTGACCCTCGCGGTCAGTCTGTTCTCTGCTGCGGTGGTGGCCGCTCTTGATGCTCTGCTCCGGAGTCCAGATGGCGAGTGTTTGGCCTATGCGATCAAAAGAGCCTTCTCTCACTCAGTGCTCAGCGCGTGCGGAGGAGGGTCTGGCAGCACGTGCTAGACTACTGAGGATGGGCGGATGGCTAGCTAGAGGATCTTGTCTGCCCATGCCATGGAGCGTGCCCTTCTCTGAGATGTTCTCATAAAACCGATGGTAAAACCTAGAGTCAGAGTAGAACTGATTGGGAAATAAGGTTTGAGGGGAGTTCAACTTGATCTGAAGCACTCTAGGCGCCCACAGCATTCTGAGGTGAGCGCATCTGCCACTCACCTGCATCGGGGGCAGGCTTTGTTCCAGTGCAGTGGAGGGTGCTGGTGAGAAGTGGGCAGGATTCAGGACAAGCTACTTCCCTGCCTTCAACCTGCACAGCACCAGCTGAGGGCCTTGTGCCCAGGCTATGGGGTGTCAGGCCTTCAGACCTCCCCACGCCTGTGTTTGCATGCCTAAGCCCGTCTCTGTGCCACATGGCACTTCTAGGCTGTGGTGGCTTTGGGTAGGAGCCGTCACGTGAGAGAGGCCGCTGTGTTGGTTCCCAAGGCCAGACCTGTTGCTGCCTGCTGTGCAGTGCATGCAGGAGCCAGGTGGCCGGCAGTGTCACTGCTCTGCTTCGTGGAGTCTGGAAACAAGTGTGGTCAGTGAGTGTCAGCTCCCCACAGGTCATCTGTTGTCAGCTTGGGATGGATGCAGGGGGCATTGGTGGGCACTGGCACATGCTTCCTTCTCAGTAATAGAAGGGGGGACGCCTCAGCACATGTGCAGAGCTCAGCACCTGCTGACCCAGAACCTTCTCTCTAGGCCTGGCAGAAGCTGGGGCAGCTGAAGACTACTTGGATAGATGGGAGAGGGACTTGTGAACACGCACAAGGAGCTTCAGGGATCCACGGAGCCCTCGGGCTGTGCACAGGGTCCCGTCTGCTCGCTGAGCTTCCTCCTGTGCGGGTTTTAGGTCTTTGGTTGTCAGTGATTGTAAACATGTTGTCTTTCCTTCTTCCAGCCTCTGGAGATGGAGAGTCACTGGTAAGCTGCATTATGTTATTGTCCTGTCAAGTCTATTTCGGGGGGGAGGGAGGTGTGCATGTGTGTGCGTTAGGTTGCATGTACACCTGCATACACACCTCTCTGTACATGCATGGAAGCCTGAAGTTGACGTTGTGTCTTTCTCAGTTGTTTTCCACTTTTGAATCCAGAGTTCACCAATTGGCTACCTTAGCCATCTTGCCTTGGGGATCCCCCTGTCTCTGCCTCCATGGGCTGTTATTCCAGATGGCTTCAGTGTCTGCCTGACCCTGTGTAATAGGGATCTGAACTTTGGTCCTCAAACCTGCTTCAAGCAGCTGTTCCCGAAGCCTCTCGCAGCCCAGCACCTGCACTTTTTGATTAAGAAAATGTCATTATTCCTTGGGTGTACAGAAAAGTAGCTGACAGGTGTTTGGGCCTGTCGTTTGACCCTGGCACCTGGGCGTGGCCGACAGGCTCCCCACCTTACTAGTTTACTTTCAGGTTACTTTGAAGCTTTAGTCTGTGTTGACTATCAGGCACGCTGATGGCTTGGAGCCGTGGCAGCTGTCGGCCTGCAGTGCCATGTGTCAGCGTTCTGTAGCCAGAAATGGGGTGAAGGTGGTCGGGCCGAAGGTGGGGCTGAGCCTGCTGAAAGCAATTCCTGTTGACTTTTCCTCCTAGGATGAAGATTCTGAGTTTACGTTAGCCTCTGATTTTGAAATTGGACACTTCTTCCGTGAGCGGATAGTGCCACGGGCCGTACTCTACTTCACTGGGGAGGCCATTGAGGACGACGACAATGTATGTGGGGCGTGGGCTGGGGTGCAGTGTGACTGCCAGGGCGTGTGTCTCTGTGCGGGAGACAGTATGGAGAAAGCAGGGTGTCAGGCCAGCAGCCTTCGGTCACCTAGTAGTACAGTGGTGACTTGAGATGCTTGGGGTCCTCCGAAGACCCCAAGAGACAAACTCCAGGGCCAGGAAGCCTGCAGGGCGCTGGGGCCACACCAGTCCTGGCAGCTGAGCAGTGTTGTGCCCATGGTGACCAGCAGACTGCACTCGGGTCCCCAAGGCCTTGCCAGCAGACCATTCTTCACACACACCTTCTGGTGGCCAGAGCCGCTGACTCCAGACCATCTGACAGTCTGTGACAATTGTTTGCGGCTTGTTTTCAGAGCCATGCGTCTGGGGCTTCGGGTAGAGCGTGGGGGTGCAGTGGCTTGGCCTTGGTGCTCACAGTGTGCTTTCATACCTCCCGGGGCGTCACCTGGGAGCCTTGTGCCTTTGCAGGCTGCACGTGGTTGTGGGGTCAGGGTTTGTGCGTCACTGAGCATTGAGTGGGCTCCTCAGAACAGAGCTGTGGCAGACTTGGCTTCACCACACTTACCAGAGTTCTTGGGCAGTAGGTCCCACCCCATGCTCTACAGGGGGATTTGAAGTGTTGCTCTGGTACCCACAGAACTGTTGGATTTAACTGGAGTGGAGCGCTCCCAGGGTCGGTGTCCAGCCCACCCCCAGGCCAGTGATCTGCAGACTCCTGACCTTGCACAGCTTTGCAAGACCCCTGCAGGCGAACCCAGCTGCCTGGGCGCAGGCCTGCTCCTCTGCTCCGTGCCAACATCTCTGTCCTCAGCATGCAGCCTCTGAGGCGCTCTCCTTTGTGAGACGCTCACTGCAGCAGCTGTGCTTGTCAGCCTGCCCTGCCGCAGTCGCAGGTAGCTAAGCAAGGGACAGCACAGGACTGTCTGCGCACTGTGCAGACTTGTTCTCCCAGCAGGGAAGGAGAAGTGAGGGAGGGAGGAGGCCCGCAGCCAAGATCTCACTCTGTCTCACAAACAAACCCAAGGTTTGTTTCCAGAGTGGGGGTGGGGGTGGGGGTGGAGGAGATCTGCTCTGAGGGTGCTCTGAGGCTCTGCTAGAGCTGAACCGCAGCCGCACGCATGCAGGATCTCTCCAAGTTCCCCTGCAGCCTTGTTTCAGAAATGTGGAATGGCTTCAAAGGTGGTTCGATACCCATCCATGGGGCTCCTGGCTCTTAGGGTCAGCCTCACATGTGGAGCTTCAGTGTGGGTTTGACCCGCATTGTGCTGCATAGAGGAGAAGCTGGCACAGGACCCTGGCTGTGCTGGTAGCTTTTCTGCCATATCTTCATGGACAGATGCCAAGATGTGCTGTACTGCTTGTGGCAGTGTGACGTCACCATTCTTTGCAGTTAGCCTACTGGCTTACTTGCAGGAAAATGAAAGCAACCCATCACTTTGTAAGTAACATCTGCTGCTTTTTGTGGCAGCCAAGCCCCAGTTGTACCAGCCTGCTGCGCGGGGGCTCCTCTCTGCCCCTCCTTACCTTCCTCGTGTTCGAGCTTTCAGTTCTGGGAAGAAACCAATTGAGCACTTTGTGCTCAGCTCCATGCTTGCAGGCGACTAAACCAGCCGTGGGCGGCGGCTACGGCCACCTGGGCTTGGCTCCCCTCAGCACTGCCTGCGTAGGCTCGTCAGGCTGCAGCCAGGAGGCCGTTACAGTTTATGCAGCTAAAACGTTTTTCTGTTTTATCCCATGCAGTTTGAAGAAGGCGAGGAAGGAGAAGAGGAGGTAAGAGCCAGAGTGCATGAGACGCCACAGTCCACAGTGTGTCTTCCGCCGTCTCTTTCTGAAGCTGCGACACCTGGGGCCCGTGCCAGGCCACCTTGCTTAGAGGGTTGATTTCAACTGTGTCTTGGAAAATAATCATTTGATGAGCAATATTTTCAGAAGTGTGTTTACGTCAGACTTTTGCACACAAGCGTGTGTGTGTGTGTGTGTGTGTGTGTGTGTGTCAGAGAACAGTGTGTGTGTCTGTGGAGATCCAAAGGTGACATCAACAATCACCCAGGACTTTCGAGGACTGGAAGTGCAGGCCACCGCCACCATTTCCGCCAAGCATTTTTATGTAAGATCCAGGATCTAAACTCATGTCTTTCTATTTGTGTGGAAGATAGGTAATATCTGAACCATCTTTCTAGTCCCTGTTTCAGACTTAATTGTGAGAACTAAAGTGTGTCCCAGAATGCTTGTCTGAAGGTAGCCATTCAGTCACTGAAGGATAACAATGACCAGCTTCCTTCTGAAGAGAGCTTGTGGACTTGCAGAGCCACGAGATGTCAGCCTGGTCAATTAGATGGGTCTTTTGACTATCACCCCTTGTTTCTTTCATTTAAAAAAATATCGATGTTTTTAATTAGCTTGTACTAGTTGCAGAGAATAAGCATTTCATTTTTTAACTTATCTGTGAGAGATGCTGGGGTGGTGTGATTGTATGTGTGAGAGAGAGACACGGGCGGTGTGATTGTGTGTGTGTGTGTGACGCTGGGGTTGTGTGACTGTGAGACACTGGCATGCTGTGCATGCCACAGCTTGCGTGGCGTGCACCTTTGCATGAGTCCTGGCCTGTACCTCCAGCACTTCACCCATTGGCCCTTGTGTCTCCGAGTGTGCAGCGAGCATGCCAGGGTGTCTTACCTCCTCCATCCCTCTCCTTTGCTTTCACTGCAGGAGCTGGAAGGGGACGAGGAGGGAGAAGAAGAGGAAGATGCAGACACCAACCCCAAGGTGAGCGGCTTCCATGTGGTGTGCTGCATGTGACAGCACAGTACTGGCTGGCAACAGGACCTCACGTGACCCGTGCCAGGTTGAAAGCTGCAGCGACCACCCATGTGCTAGGAGCAGAGTGGCCCCAGGACATGGCCCCGGTCACATGGGGACAGGAAACATCGCAAAGAAAACGTCCTTGTAGGGACACAGCAGGTTTCCTCCAGTGGTTCCAAGTTTTGGTTCTACACGTTGCCCTGTGCAGCCCTCGCAGCATTCTGACAGGATGTGTGGAGCACGTGTGCGATGTGGAGCATGTGTGTGATGTGCTCCGTGTCTCTGACTGGCTTGTGATGTTGATCTTACTGCCTTGTGTGGAATGTGCTAGAGGCTGCTGGTGCACTGCCACGCTCAGGAATACCACTGCAGGGTGAACTGGTGGTCACCTTCCTCCTGGTTGCTCTGACAAGCCTGAGTCTGCCCATCTGTCTGGTGGACCTTGAACACCTGGTCTGCTGGCCTGTCCACTACGTCTCTGCTCCCGTTCCTCTCGAGTGTCCCCCCTGACCGCCCCACACAGCCTTCTGTCTGCTCCCACCTGACCTGTTGCATTGGCTGGGATGGGAAGCAGTTGAAGGCAGCGTGGGCCTGTGTGGCGAGTGGACACTTGCTGGCAGGACAGCCCGAGGTTGATCTGCTGGCCTCGGGTTGGAGAGGGGGCTGGTAACAGTGGCGTGTGCAGCCGAGACCCAGTAGAGAGAACGCCGGGCACTGAGGCCTGCCCCCCATCTCCTCACATGATCGGCGAGCTGCGTTTGCTTTCATGCCGACAGTTCCTTTCAATTTTTTTTCCCATTTAGGTATAATTTTTGTGTTAATCATTTGTATATTTCTAGGTGAGATGGAATCTGTTGTGCCTGACTTCCAAAGTGTTGTCTGTGCTCACTCTTGTCCCTTTGTTACTGAGACAGTCACAGCTGGCGACGGGGCTGCCTTGGCCTTCTTAGTGGTGCTCGTGGCGACCATCAGCCCACAATTGGGGCAGAACAGTGAACAGGGGCCTGTGCCACCCGTGCCCGCTGCCGTGGGCAGCTGCAAGCTACCCTACATAGCTCATGTAGCAGATCCAAGTGTTGCTTGTCCTCCACATTGGCAGCAAAGCCCCAACCCTGAAGTCAGCGCCTCAGTTAGTAGTACCATTTTGTTTCGGACCCATTCGTAAAGTCTGCTTTTAGAGCAAGGTGCCCGCTGTGTGCCTTCCTGGGAGGAGTGGGGCGTGAGCTAGCCCACCTTCAGTGTCCGCAAGCACCATGTCCCTGTATCTGCCCACCTTACAGCTTCCGCCCTCCCACAGCTGTGCCTGCCGTCTCCCTTGGTGCTTCCAGTCCCTTAGCTTCCTAAGGCTTTTCTGTGGACACTCCATGCATCTGCCCCTGACTTCACCTGCAGCCTTGTTGCCCTGGAGACAGTGTTGTAGTCTCGTGGCTGCAAGTTCTTCCTTGGGATGACATGCTGAGCGCTGTGGGTTGTGTGCGGTGCAGGGTGGGTCTGAGCTCTTAGACTGG
Organism: Typhlomys cinereus; assembly: GCA_023101885.1. Lineage (NCBI taxonomy): Eukaryota > Metazoa > Chordata > Mammalia > Rodentia > Platacanthomyidae > Typhlomys > Typhlomys cinereus. The sequence continues at coordinate 334,883 of JALPQD010000275.1, forward strand.
CTGCCATTTCTACGGCAGTCTTTGGCGTACTTTGCTAGAACTGGAACACAGGACCTCACCAAGGTTTTCAGCCTAGCTTCTGGAAACAGTTTCTCTTCCTTCTGTGGACTGCTTGCCTTCCCTCTTGCCCGCTGCGCTCAAACCATCCCCACAACTACTACCTCCAGGCCTGGGCACTTGGCGTCCTTGGCTTCTGTGCTGGCGCTTTCAGGGCTAGGCTGACATCCTTCAGGCTGCAAGCTGGCCAGGCTTCTTCATCTTGGGCTCCCGTTCTTTGGGCAGCCTTGAAAGGCTGCTGGAGGGGCTGGAGAGGTGGCTCAGGGGTTAAGCCTCTGCCTTGCAGGTGGAAGGTCCTGAGTTCGGATCCCAGATCCCACGTATAGACGCCAGGCGGAAGCGGGGGCGGCCTGCGCTTCTGGTCCTGGTAGGACGGCGCCTGTGAATCCCGGGGCGGAGGAAGTGGAGGCGTCCATGGTGGTTCCCGAATTCGTCCACGGTTCTATACACACAGACACACACGCGCACACACATACATACGCACACACGCACAAGTGAATAAAAAAAAAATTAAAAAAAAAAAAAAAGGCTGCTGGAATGCAGCAGGGTGGCCCCCCTTTCTGAGCAGCCTGCTGTCTTCACCTTTGGCAGATGGAGGCCCAACATGCCATAGACATGTTCAGTGCTCTTCCTTCACGCTTCGCAGTGGCTCCCGCGGGCATCCCTGTGCATCCTTTGTATGTGTGGTTCACAGAGGTTGCAGGCCTGGCCCACACTGCACATGTGGCTGGTGGCGGTGCCCCATGGTGTCTCTGCGGCTTCCTGGGCAGCCCAGGTTGTAGTTGGAACCATTCGTGTTTATTCTGCTGTGGTGCCTGGGGTCAGACCCTGTGCCATACCACGAACCCTTGTTCTGTCAGCTTTTCTGTGCAGCCACGCCGCCCGCAGCGTCTGCGCCGCGGCCCAAACCACGCCCCACGCCACAGTCCTCTTCAGTCGTGGCCTCAGGAATTCTAGGCGACAGATGGGCAATTCTCAGCCTAAGCTACTGTTTGTCCACACCTAGGAGGTGCAGAAGTGCCCAATTGCAGGTTGATCCTGCTCTGAAGTTCCTGTTCTGTCCTGGGTGCCTCTGCTGGGACAGTCAGCTGCTGGCCCCAGCTGACCTCACCTGGCGCAGCACAGTCGGGCTGCGGCCCTGCTCGGTTTGGAGCTTGATGTTCGCAGCAGGCTTTAGCGGTGTAGCGGCAATAGCAGGCGAACAAGGCTCATCGCTGCGGGCTGACTTGGGGCGCGGCGGCTTGTTCTCTACTGTCCTGTTTTCTCTCGTTGCAGAAGGACCCCGGCCAGCCAGCGGAGTGCAAGCAGCAGTGAGAGAGAGCCTGTCCTGCGGCTGCCGTGGACAGCTGCCGGAGCTGCAAGCTGCACATGGGCATGTCCCTGCTGCGCAGAGCTGCTGCCTTGCTGGCCTCTAACCGTTCCACGTGCATGATTCACCCTTCCCTCATGTTGCTTAACTTGTACAGTGGCGGCGGCTGGACTGTGTCTCAGATAAAGGTTTAGTTTAGCGCCTCCGTGGCCTTGGTGCCTGAGCCCCACTTGCTCGTTTGCCCTCGAGCCCTGAAGACCGTGTGAGGTGGGCTGGGTCCCAGCTGGACAGGCAGAGCTGGGGATGCTGTCCCGTGTGTGGCCTGCAGCCTGCCCCGATTGAAGAACACGGTTCCAGACTCTGACCTGCGCAGAGCGGCTCCGGCGGCCATCCTCGTCATCTCTGAGCTTCTAGTTGCAAGAGGCCCAGTTCTCCTTAGAATGTTCTTTAGGTTTTGATTTTCTAGGGGTCGGGTGGGTTGTGGTGCACCCCGAGGCCAGAGCTGTGGGAGTCTATTCCCATTATTTATTCACTGGTGTGGGAGGGCTTGGAGCCTGGCGGCCCTCGTCCTTCCCTAACGTGAGACCAAGTTGGCGGCTTGACAGAGGATGTGGGGTCTTGAGGAGCGAGCCCTGGGAGGAAGCCCTGCTATGCCCCAGTGACGCAGACCAGGGTTCAGCGGGCTGTTGGGGTTCGGGCGCAGCCAGAGTGCAGGTGCTTCCCTCCTGTAGAACACAACGTGCGGGCCGGCCGGACCCTGGGCTTGGTGACCAGTTGGTGACTGGTGTGGTGGAGTTGGAGTGTGTGGCTAGTTTCCGCAGTCAGAGACGGCCATGTCCACAGTGACCAGGCGTGTGGAGCGTGCTCACCCTTACTGAGTAACACATTTGTAACTGAATACGGTGTTTTCAATTTGTACAGAATAGTTAGAATATTCTATTAAAGTTGTGAGACAGGAAGCAGTGCTGTGTGGGGCCTTTCTTCTCAGACAGTCACTGCCCTGGCTACAAGGTGGCCGGCTGCACCTGTGCTGGGCTGTGGGCTTCTCACTGGGCAGCTGGGTCAGGAAGCTCACTCTTCACAAAGGGCCTCACAATAGTAAGGGGGAGTAGGGCTGCAGTCTCCAGCCCACAAGCCCAGGGCTCTGGTGGCGGTGCCCTGGCCCTGGGGACTTGGAGGCTTTTAAAGAAAGGACTTAAGTGCTGGGCTGTTCCTTGGGCTGGATGGGAAGGGGTTGCCCCATGCATGAAACCTTTGGGTGGATGTGCACCGCAGCATGGTCTCCAGTACTGGCTGGATCTCGAAGGCCCAGTGCGGGGCGGGCAGAAGTGAGCGCTGTGCTTGCTGGGACGCATTTGCTTTTTCCTCCTCAGTGGCTCCAGCTGGAGCTGCTGCCCGTGGACCCCCTCTTGGCAGTGTCCAGCCACTGAGGCTCGTGCCTGCCATGTGGCCAGCTGGCCGTGAGGGACAGCGGGAAGGTCAGGTGCTCACTTGTGTCCCCTACACACTTCATTCCTGTCCAATTGTCTCCCAGGGCCCTGGACTTAACCCAGCTTGCCTCGGGGCAAGCCCTTGTGGTGGGTGACCCTAGGGTGGGTCAGGACAGGAAGGCTGAAGCAAACATTCCACACGTGCAGATCGAAAGTAATTTACGGACCAAAAGTTAGCACACAAAACAAGGCGCTTGGTCACCTCTGGAAAATTAATGGGGAGAGTTTTCAGTGCCAGAAAGCTGGCCGTGTGTGCTGGTGGCCACTATCAAGTCTGAGCCTTGCCTGTCACCAGTGGGCAGCAGGGCGACAATGGGGCTGGAGACTCGGTACCACTGCTAGGTTTGTCCAGAGCCACCAACGGTCACCAGGGTGAGCTAGGGCAGCGCTGAAGTGTCTGCACATGGGGCCCTGGGCAGTGTGAACTGTGCTGAGCTGTGGGCACTGCGCGGGACCCCCTTCCACCAGGAAGGTGGCCCAGGGGAGTCCAGGTGAGCACAGGGAGCCTTGAAATGCATCCTGTGTGCAAGCGGAGCCCCCAGTGCCCACCCCCAACTCCCTACAGCTATTGTACCCTCGGGCGCCCATAGGCCATCTGCCTGGTGACCAGTGTGCACCTGGACCCAGCCTTGTGTCCACATGCGCTCACCACTGCAGTGCACTCCCTACAGCCCTGGTACCCCCAAACTAAGCTGGGAGCCCAAACCACGGGGCCCCATGCAGCCACCACTGCATTTACCTCTGGGGGAAGTTGTCAGGTGCACCTATATGGCATGGGCCTGTGTTACTGACCTCTGACCTCACCATACTTGGGAGCCCTTGTTTTGTAGTGGGGGACGGCCTGTGTGTTAGGTCAGACTTGGCTAGGGCTCTGGCCACTTTCCCACACACGACCTCGCCTGCTGGCCAACCTCCCAGAGCTGCCCATCAGAAGGGCCTTGCCCCACCCACTAGTCCACGCCCATGGGCTGACTCTGGACTCTGGTCAGAGGACATCCTGCACCCCGCCCCACCCGACCTGCTACCCTGCCCGTGCACGCTCACACTTTGCAGAAATACAAGGCGTAGACGGATGCCCACACAGGAAGACCCTGTCTGGGTCCTAGAGCTGATCTGGCTGGCCAGAAGATGAAGCCCCAGAGCATGCTCTGGGGCCAAGCCCCCTGCGCAGGTGCCGCCCGGCCTGCTGACTCATCTCCACGGGCGTCAGCAGGATGTCACTTTCCATACCCAGGCATGAGGTGCGCCTTGTTGGTGCCCGCAGGGGTCTGCCACTGGCCAGTCTCAGGTCCTAGGCACCACCTCTTCTGCAAACCCTGCCCATACCAGTTCTCCCAGTCCAGCACTGGGAGGGTTCCCAGGAGGCCTGAGGACACCTCTGGGTCTCAGCCTATCCAAGCTCTGAAAGGATCAAGACTCCAGACCAAAAAGCAGGGTCTGGGGGCCAAAGGCCAAGTGGCCCCCATGGCTGTGACCAGCAGTGAGCAGACACGGCCCACCACCGCCCTCCTGGACAGCCACTCCCAGCCCTGCTGTGACTTGCAGAGGGGAAATGCCTTTGCGGGTCCCATCATTGGGTTCACCTCAGGGGTTTGGGGGTGCCAGCCGTTGGTCTCATCCTGGGTAGAGCAAGGATGGGGTCAGTGTAGACAAAACAGGAGTGGCATGGCAAGAAGGACTTGGCGGGCATGGGAGAGTTCTGGGTCCTCAGGTGGATCTGAGTGTGTGCTTCCGGAAGGGCCCCCGGGGCAGGTTCTCGCCACACTCTCCCAGATCACCTGGGAAGCAGACAGATCCCCTTTAGGTTCTCAACTGTTAAGTCTGTGGCCCAAAGTTCACATTCCTGGGTTCTGTGGAGCCTCTTCATCGTGAGACACTGTGACAGTGTCTGATGACATGGGACCTGAGGGCTTCTGAGACCCCAGTTTAGGGTCACAGGTGTCTGCACAGTGATAGAGTTGTTGTGTGACTGGGCATGGCCCTTGCCTTCTCTCTCCCCAGGGAGGTTTGTTTTGAGCCAGGATGGCTGTGTTCTGCGGCGGAAGGTTCCCCATCCTGCTGCTTGCTTCTCCCCGTGTTGGGGACACCAGAGTGCCCCGATGCCCGGTTTCTGTGTGGCTGGGGAGAGAACCCAGTGTCTCCCACACGTGAGATGAGCGCTCTGCCTACTGAGCCACGTCCCCATGTGGCTCACCTCCCTGTCCTGTGACAGGTGGGCCAATTCCTCCAAGTAGGGGGACCTGTCTGGCCCCATCTTCCCAGCCTCTGACGACCCTGTGATGCTCAATCCAGCCAGCAGGGGTCGACCTGCTCCCTACTGCATCTTGTGTGATAGATGCGGGCAAGGGTCTGACTGACAGGAAGACCCAGCCGATGGTGAGTGGGACTACTGCATGGACAGGTGGATAGATGGCAGAGCCCAAGACTAGTGAGTCCTATGGGCAGGAGCTCCCTGCCCTACAGCTTCAGCTGGTTCAGTAGTGGACGGATAAGCTGTGGCCAGCCTTCATCCCCTGGTGCTGGTGTACGCTTTCCTGCCAAGCTGGACTGTGAGCTGTAGCGGGGCACTCGTAAGCCAAAGTAAAAGCAGCCCTAAGCTGTTCGGTGAGGATCATGGGCAGCGTGCAGACAGACAACGACAACGGGCTGATGGTGAGACCAGGTTTGCGCAAGAACATTGTAGACGACTTCTGGCCCGTTTCCAAAGTCATTTCCTGGCTGCCTGGGCTGGGCGCAGGACACTCGGAGCTCTATCAGCCTGGTGACTTCTGAGCAGGGCACTGCAGGACCAATAGGAGTTCCTAGGGGGTGGGGGGAAGGTTGGTTCCCAGCAGCTGTGAGGGTCTTGGGAAGCAGAGGGACCAAGAGGACAGTCCTCAAAGTTGAGGCCCCTGCGCCATCGAGGGCTTGAAACCAGTCGCCCTGAAACCGACCAGCCCCCGGCTTGGGCCCCTCCTTTACTCACACTGCGGCTGGGAGAATGGAGGGCGGGTGAGTCATGGGCCTTGGCCCAGGGGCCATGTGGGTCCTGGTAGGTGGCACTGGGTGCTCATGGGGTGCCATGTCCCAGGTCCACAGTGGGCAGGACACAGGCTCAGACCCCTGGTTGATTCCAGTGGGCTTCCCACCTAGAGGCAGCAAGAGGGGGCTGTCCCCAGGCTTGCACAAGCACACTGCTCTCATTAAGCGCGGGCACTCCGACCAGCCCTGTGACACACAGCTGCCTCACCGTGCCCGTTTCACCTGGCTGGTCGGGCAAGTGCTTGTCAGGGCCGCCTCATCCCCACCGGGAGGTGTGACCTCATTCTTGGGGCGGTTCTAAGTTCCCCACAGCCCCACTCACTGAGCTCCAGTCCCCAGAGGCCAGACAGCCCAAGAGCACAGCAAGTGTCCAGGCTGGTTGTTAGGGACACACAGTGTTCCACCAGCTTCCTGGTAGGCGCCGGGACCCCTCGGCTCTGTGTCAGTCTGGAAGCCGCCCCATAAATATTAGTAAACTCGGCCCGGGAGTGGACGCTGAGTGTCATCTCTTCCGGGCTCAGCCCAGCACCCAGCAAGGGCCGTTTCCTGCCCTCAGTCCCCGAGGATGCTGGATATGACTTTCTGGGTGCTGCCTAACCTAGAACTGGATGCTATGTCTGCGATGCTCCAGAGGCCCAGTCCAAATCCATGCCCAGGCCCACCAGTGGCCGTACTTGGTCATCAGAGGCCCCAGACCCTTAAAGAGCTGGAGATGTGGTTCTGTTTGCAGAGTGCTGGCTAGGCACATGGCGGTAGAAAGCCAGGATGGTGCGTGTCCCTGGGGACGCAGGAGATGAGAGTTTCAGGTCCTCGAGCAATGTGGCAGGCTCGGTCTGGGCTGATGCGGCCCTGTCTAAAGCAAACACATCATCGAAACCAACCCCCCCCCAAGGGGTCTTCTCACCTCCTGCTCAGGGCTTGCTCCCTCCTGTTTCTTGCCCCCAGATCCTGGGCACCTCAGTGGATTCCCACACTCAACCAGAAACTCGATAGCTTCTGCGAGGGTTGAGGACAGGACCTTCTTGGGGCCACAGCCCAGCCAGATTCATCTGACAGCTGGGGAGACCAGGGCCAGCCAAGGGTATGTGTAAGGACAGAGATGGGGCATGCAATCGTGAGGTGTGTAATTGTGGGGTGCTGAAGAGGGTCCCCAGGAGATCGTGGAGACATCTAGTGTCCCAGTGACAGAGGGCCCGGCCAGGACTTACTTTCAGATACCAGCCCACCAGGGGCGGCCACACCCCGTCTGTCTTGGGTGGGAAGGGTCCAGAGGACACGCATAGTGGGACTTTTCGGTGCTACGCTGGCTTTCAGCCCTTTCCTCTTACTCCTGACTGCTGGGCCTTGCCCACTGGACCTTCAGAGCGGGGCAGGGGGTCCCCAGGGCAGCTGCCCCCTGTGCTTTATACATCACACTTTGCCTGCATGATGCCCATCAGCTCACTACCGAAGACCTTGGGGAACAATGGGGTTTTATTCTTCCTTACAATGTTTGGTTACAGCTCTTAGTCCAGCTGGGCAGGAAAGTTCATTCCAACACCAGGAGCCAGGCAACTGGCCACACCCTACACACCATCTCCAAAGGGACTGCTGTCAATGGAGGCGAAGGATGCCCAAGTGCTGAACCAACTCTCTCCCTCTCAATCGGCTGCCCGGGGCGGGGTCTTCCCACCAGTCAGACAATCTCCTGCTCAGGACATGCCTTAACTACCAACTCTTCACCAATGTGCCCAGAGCTCAGCCTTCGGTTATCAAATTGACACCTGCACATCCAACCTGCACTCCTCCCTACACATACCTGTTCTTCTGGGGGCGCAGTAGGTCCCCCCCGCCTTTCCCTTTGAAGCCCTGTCACCCAGGCCTGCACCCAGGGCTTGTCTCGGGCTTCCCAGGGCCATCTTTGGCCGGGCTGCGAGCCAAGAGGCCAGTCCCCCCAGGTGGGTCTGGTTGCCTGTATGGGTGGCCCCTGTCTACCTCCTCCATAGGCTGAACCCTGTCTTCCTCAGGACCTCAGAGGAACAGGTTCTGGGTGCACTGAGGGCGAAAAGGATGGGGGGGATTTGTTCATTTTTTTTCCTATTACCAGCACTTTATCGAGATTTAAATAATCATAAATCTCGAGGCTGAAAGTAGTTCTTTCCACAAGAAAAAATGGCACATAGAAACAGGTGCTTGATTGATTCTCTTTTTATTGCATAATTAAAATAATGGCGTAGTCATCTTCAGTTTTTATTTTGGCTGTGATTTATCGGGAATGGAGGCATTGTTTTTAAGGAAAAAAATGTCACGTAGGTTGTCTAAACTACCTACATTTAAACTCAAAAAAAAAAAAAATAAGGGCTCTGTTCGAGTTTGAGCATTTAAACTCAAAAACTAAAAATAATGGCCGTGTAGGAGTTTGAGCTGAAAGTTTACACTTCCTTCGCTGCGCAGTTCTGTGTCCTTTTTTTTTTTATTAAAAATTTAATTATACATTTTAAAATTTTTTACCAGTTCCCTCCCTCCCCTCTCCTCCCCCTCCCCTTCCCCCAGTGCCTCCCCCCCAATTCCCAGAGAGTCCTTTATTGTGTACGCCTAACTCTCCACTGGGTCCTCCTCTCCGATGACATATAAGGACCCAGTGGCATTTCCATAAGCCCTTTCTCTTGTTCCCCTTAAGCATAAGATCACTACTATGGCTGTCAATCCCTTGCCTCCAGGGGTCTCGGTGCCCTTAACAGATGCTAGACTTTATGAGGGCAACAGTGCGCTGGACATTGCGCAGGGCATGCAAAGTCCCATTATGATTGCTTTGGCCCCAACTATTGTTGAGAATCTTGCAAATCGTTGCTCCTCCCATCCTTTTGCTCTTACAATCTTACCACCCCCTCTTTCCGCAAATGTCCCTGAGCTCCAGGATGGGGAGAGATTAGGCTGTCCTAGTTCTATGTGATTGATATAGAGTCTCTGAAGTTCTGGATTGTGGTTTGTTGATTTTCTTTTGCAGTTTTGCTGCTCCTGCAATTCCCTTCACTCAGTTCTGTGTCCTTGAACGAGCTTTGCTCCTTTCATCTTAGGCTCCACAGGTAACTCTTACTAGAACTTTCGTTTTGTTCCTTTGAACCAGTCTTGCCCCTGCTGTGGCTGCCCTTATACTCACCGCGTAGCCCAGGGTGACCTTGAACTCGACACCCTCCGACCCGGGCCTCCCTGGCTGAGGCAATGTCCAGCCACCACGCGGAGCTACTGAGCGTGGTTTGAAGTCACGCTATCCCCGTCCTTAGTCGCTTAAACCTCGGAGAGATTGTCACTTTCTCTGGCCCGGTCACAGTCAAGGGTTCTGGATCTCACGCAAGCGTCCAGGGGTTTTCATAACAGAACCCCCAACACCCCGCTTTTTCTCCCTCCCCACGCCAGCTGCACTCCCAGGGGTCCCTCAGCCTCCCCCTCCCCCACCCCTGGGAAGCCCGGAGGAGCCGCGTCCGCTTCCTGCTCCCATTAAGCTCTTTAAAAGCAAAAGGTAAATAAAACCGCCCGCCGCTGGGCAGGAAGACGATGACTCAGCCGCCCCCACCCCTCGCCCCCAGGCTGGTCCCCAGGGTTCGCCCCCCCAGACCTCATCGCCCCCCTCCCCTGCTTTGCTCCCGAGCTTCTGACCGGTCGGAGTCGCGGCCGAGGGTGTCCGGTCCCCTGCATTGGGACGCGCCCCAGGGAGGAGACGGGCCTTTCCCCTGGCGCGGTACGTCGCTTTCCCCTTCCAGCTCGAAGGTAATAAAGGTCGTTGTCCCCTTCTACAGAGGGAAATGGGTTCCAGGGAAAGAAACCCTTCCCTGCGCAACCCCTGGGGGGACCAGATGATGATAAGACCCCTTGTGCCGGGCCACTTCCGGAGAACGTGGGACTCGGTGGCGGCGGAAGCGCGCCGGAGGCATACGAGACGGCGGCCTGGCTTGAGAAGAAAGTGGGACGGGGGTCCGGGAGTCTTGGCGTGGCGGGGCTGGATTTCGGGTCGCCCGATGGGCAGGAATCTGGATGCCAGGGTGGCGTCCGAGCCAGCCTGGGGTCCAGGGGCGCTCCCCGGGGCTTCCCGCCGGTGAGTCACGCAGGCAGAGTCGACCGCGGTGCATTCCTTCGCGGGGCGGCCGTGGAGCCGGGCGGGGTGGGGTCTGCGAGTCACCCGGCTCGGCCTGGCCGCGGGGACGTCGTCGGGAAGGTCCCCGTGAGTGGGCGCCGGGGGCGTGTCCCGCGCGGGGGCGTGTCCACTCCTGAGGGGCGGAGCCCATATAAGGCGCACGCCGGGGCTGCGGCGCGCAGAGCCGGTGCAGCCGCCGCCCCGAGTGCCCGCGCACCATGAGGACCCCCGGCGAAGTCCTGCGCGAAGGCGAGCTGGAGAAACGCAGCGACAGCCTGTTCCAGCTATGGAAGAAGAAGCGCGGGGTGCTCACCCCGGACCGCCTGCGCCTCTTCCCCGCCGGGCCCGGCGCGCGCCCCAAGGAGCTGCGCTTCCACTCCATCCTCAAAGTGGACTGCGTGGAGCGCACGGGCAAGTACGTGTACTTCACCATCGTCACCACCGACCGCAAGGAGATCGACTTCCGCTGCCCGGGAGAGAGCTGCTGGAATGCGGCCATCACGCTGGCGCTCATAGACTTCCAGAACCGTCGGGCGCTGGAGGACTTCCGTAGCCGCCGGGAGCCCACCGCGTCACCCGAGTCCCAGGAGACCCGCGCGTCCTGAGCCTGAGCCGCGGTGAGTGCTCCCTGCGTCCCCGCACGGGGTGGGGGGGGGGGATGCGAGCCGCGCCCCTTGGGGAAAGCGTCAACTAACGCGGGCCTGCGCCCCGACCCGCGTTAGTACACTCCTGACCTAGCCCTCTCCCCGCAGAGCCACACACTGGACCAGTCGGGCCCGCCGTGGGTCCGCCTCAGGCAGGAGCCCCCGGGACGGAGGAGCTCGGGGCGAGCGTTCATCCGCAGACCACTCGGGACAAGGCGGCTGCTTCCCATTCCCACGGAGGATACCTTCGCGAGCGAGTGAGGGAGCAGGCGGGCCCTCACCCCGCTGTGCGGGCGCTTTAATTTATTCAACTATCTATGTATTTATTGTGATGTTCATTTTCACCAAACTGACCGTAATATTTTGGTTTTTTTGCATCTTGTCCATTCCAAATAAATGACTTGATCTTTTTTCTACTTGCGTGTGCTAGTTGAAGTCACTGCCCAAGAAGGTGGAAAGGTGGGAGAGAGGAGATACCACCCCGTGGGGGAGAGGGGCCCCCATCTGGTACCACCGGGTGGGAGAGAGAGCCCCCCATCTGGTACCACCTCAAGAGAGAGAGCCCCCCATCCGCTACCACCCCGTGGGGGAGAAGGGTCCCTATCCACTACCACCCCGTGGGAGAGAGAGCCCCCCATCCTCTACCACTCCGTGGGGGAGAGGGGCCCCCATCTGCTATCACCTCGTGGTGGAGAGAGCACCACCCCATGTGGGAGAAAGGGGCCCCCATCTGTAAACCCTTTCCCAGGAATCTCTCCTTCCTGACGTGGGAGACACTGAAACTCTGAATGAATGAGTTGTTATCTGATGGGTGGGTCCTGACCAGGAAGTGCCCTGGGTGTGCCCGGACTACCTTTTGCTCCTGGGATGTGGCTTCGGAAGGACAATGTCTTGCTTGCTCAAGAGTTCATTCACTAACTGGCCTGTCGGAAAGCCAGCTTCTCCTCCCCCCAACACCTGAGCAGCTGCTCGTCCATGGGGGTGGCTTTCCTCAACTGCTCCCTCCTGCCCACATGCCACCTGTCCAGCAGCTGACCGGAAGGGCCTCTAGTTGCCCCTCCCTAGAGCAGTGGCTTCTAGACCCTAGTTGTCAGCCTTTCCCGCTCATGTGTAGGCACAAGACTAACACGGTGGGCACTGTTCCCAGGTAAATGGTAGTCTTGGGCAGTGCTCACTGCTGTAGAGACAGCGCTCACCAGACACTCGCCCACTTCCTGAGTCACCTGCCACGTGTCTGCTCTGCCCCCCACCCTACTGAGACCCCTGAACGGCTAGAAGTTTGCATCAAGGCCCGGGAGAGAGGTGTACCCTTTACCCAGGGAGGTGTTATAGGGTACAAGACTCTGGATAAACCCCCAGGGAAGTGGGGGAAGTGTGTGCCAAATGTGAGCTCGCCACACCCCACCTACCCTCCAACTGGAGAAGGGTGCCCAGAGCCTCCTGGCTGGTCCTCAAGGGCAGGATGGGAAGGGGCCGGCGGGATGGCTCCGCGTGAGTGGGTTTGCTCAGAAACCTGCTGCCCTGAGTTCAATCCCCAGAAAGCCATGCGGTGCAAAGGAGATTGGACTGAAAGATGTTCTCTGACCAACCTGTGTGCCATGGCGAGTGTGTGCCAGCCTTCCCTCTAGGCCAAGCAAATCCTTTCCTTCTTTGATGCATAAGGAAATTGTTCCTTGTAAGAAACTTTCCAAATTCATCGTGAGTTTCAGAGCAAATGGGGAAAGAGGCCTTCTAAAGGAATATGACCAGCGGGTCTGATACCCTCTGTCCTCCCTGCCCCAAGGGGACTCTAAGTAGACCTGGAGGTCTTAGGTGAGTCTGGAATTCTGAGGTGTGGGGATTCTGCCTTCAATAGTTTCAACAGCTTCCTACCTTCCTCTCAATGTTAACAGCAACATCTCTGCCCAGCCTGGATGCTGTCTTTAACCAGCCCGCACCAGGACAGACACCAGTGAGCTTCCTGTGGAGCCTGCTGGCCCTGTGATATCTGGGGGGACTCCTCCTCACCAGCTGCATTGGTGGGTTGGACTAAGGACCTGGACCAAACCTGAGCCCCAGTTCATCCCAGCTCCAGGAAGTCCTCCGGCCTGGGCCTGGCTCCCTCCGTCACCCCGACTCGCCTCCCACAGCCCCAGGAAGGGACGCCAGAATACAGCAGTAGCAAGAGATCCCTAGGGAGTTTATTTCCTGTCAGTGCTGGGGCGGTGGTCACCGGGCTTTGTCCCCCTTTGGAGACATGGGCCTCCTCAGGAGGACCAAGAAGACAAGCAGGTTGACAGCGAGCTGCATGTAGCCGAAGATGGGAACACCGAAGCTCTGGTAGAGGAGGCCACCCACCGTGGGCCCCAGGGTTCGGGTCAGCGGCTGCACAGAGGAGCAGAGGCCCAGCATGGTCCCTAGAGGGAGGTTGGCAGGTAAGTTCCCCGCCCCTGTCTGTCCACCGTGGGCCTGGGATGTTCCACAGCACTGGGCCACCTTCTCCTGTACCCGCCCCCCACCATTCAGAAAAGCACCTCCCGCCCACGGGGTCTGTCTCCCCACATGTGGGTGCGGCTTGGCCTCCTCCTGGTTCCAGAAGCTTCCCAGGCAAGGGAGGAACCCGGGAATGGGGCCCCGGGTCAGGAGTAGGCCACGCCTTCCCAGACCTGCTGGGGAAGATGTCTACAACACCTGGCCACTGCCCAGAACACCCCAGAGCTGGGGTTTCTGGGAATGCAGCAACCGAGCTCCACCCCCTTAGATGGATCTGGGGGGGAACGTGCTCGGGGTATTGTGGGTGGGCATGGCCCATCCCTTCTCCATCCTCCCTCCCTCTCCTTCTATGTTCTCCACCCACCGGACGCATGGGCAGCAGTAAAATTCCGTTCCCAGGCTCCCCTTGCCACAAGAGCCCACTCCCCCGCCTCTGCTCGGCACCTCCTCCCTGTGGCTGTGGTTAACCCTCACAGATGAAGACCAGTCCCAACTCAGCCAGAGCACCCCTCACACCTACCAGGTCTCCGAGTGTTCTGTGCCCGCCCCCTGGCCTCCAGACCCCAGGTCTCTGAGGTGGGCCAGAACAAGAGCCTGTGAGGTCTCGCCTACGCCTGGCCATGGGGAAATTGAGGAGCAAGCTCTCCCACTGCCCACGCGCCTGCCCACAGCAACCAATTACCCTCCGCGGCCCTGGTTCCCTCCAAGCATGATGCAGCCCTCCTGGCCCAGCCTCCTCCTTCCCTCCAGCCAGCTCTCCTGGGACGCCCAGGGCTAGGGAGATGCTGGAGATGTCCACTGTGGGCCTGGGACACTGGAGAGCTGCTCCCCACTGCATGGTGTGGCTTTGCTGATGGGTCTGCCAGGGAGACCTGCCCCCCAACTCCCCCTCCCAGCCAGGCAGGTGAACACAGGGTCATGTCACTAGGGAGGCTGAGAATGAACCTGAAACTCCTTTTACCCAGCCAGCCCACGGGTACTGTGCCTGCGATAGGAGGGCAGAAACTCTCCTTTTAATACAGTCCTGCACCTGCTGTGGAGGCCTAACAGACGCCTCCTGCAGGAAGCCCCCCTCCTGTGCCCCTGCCCAGTTCTGAATTGCAGTCACCGCCCTGCCCCACCCCCTGCCGCCCTGCCAGGCTGGGGGTGCACAGGATTCTATCTGAGCCTCCTGGCTGCCCTGCACCTCATCTCCCTGGGGGTCCCAGGACACAGGGAAGGGGCGCCACCCATCAAGGTCACCCCACCCCCTCTCGCTCACCTGTGTCTGAGGCTGACACGGCCTGTGTCAGCATGCTGTCGGTGACCACATTGAGCACGCAGAGACTGAACACCAGGCCGGGCATCAGGAGGCAGAAGTGGAGGATGCTGGACATAAGTGCCTGGCAGGGCAGTGTGGACGGCCACGCTGAGTGGGTCATGCAGGGCCAGGCGGGCCCACCCGGGGGTCCCACCCGTTCATCCCCACTGGACGGGGGAGGAGGGACAGACAGGGCTTGGTATAGGAGGTGGGCCTGGGACTTAAGGCTTCCCAGGGGTGGGGTGGAGGGCTCACCATGGCCAGTCCCACCACAGCAAAGACCAGCACGCTGGCCCGCAGCAGGGCTTCCTCTGAGAAGTGGCTGCTCAGTCTCCCCATAGCCAGGCCCTGGATCACCTGGGGGGGAAGAGGACTGTTCTGACTGCCTGTCCTTTTGAAGCCATCTGACTGCAGTAGAGGGGGGCACTGCACCCCTCCCTTCAGCTACCTAACTACCAAAGGACCCTGTCATGGTTTCAAATGTGTCCCCACAGTCTCATGTGTTTGGCAAGATCATGGCACCTTGAGAGGTGGAGCCTTGCTGGAGGAAGGCAGTCAGTCACAAGGGGTGGGCCTTGAGGTGGATTAGTCCCACCCTACCTCCAGGAGAAGTCAGCCTTTGCTGCAAGCAGTCTACAGCTCTCAGCTTCCACGATGTCTGCGGTGACTTAGCCTCCTCCAGCTTTGGCCAGCCAGCCAGGCCGCCTCTGCTTTGAGAGACTGTACCTCCCCTCTGGAACCGTAAGCTGAATAAACCTCCCTTTCTCCCTTAAGTTGCTTGACTTTGGGTGTTCTCTCACAGCAATTGTTAAGGGTAACTTCTACAAACCCCAAAGAACTGGAATGTCCCCAGGAATCTCATGCAGGGGGTGGATAAGACCGAAGCCTGTGCCCCACCCCCAGGGGAACATCTCCCCGTAAGAGACTCCACACAGCTCTGACAACGAGTCAGACACCCCAGGAGAGCAGGAGCCTAGCACTAGGGTCAGGGCTCTGCGTTTCATTATTACTGCTTGACTGGGCAGTTGGGGGGCTGGCTTGCTGGGGTCTAGGCACTAACCCTAACAACTTGGGTAACACTTCAAGGTGAGAGACATCTGGACTGTAGTTAGGGACCTCCTGCTCCACAGACTCGCCCCTCACTATCTGCAGCCTAGGAAGAGAAGTGACCAGGGCAGAAGCTGAGCCCAGCAGGACCCAGCAGGGCACAAAGTCCACAGGGTGATGACTCCCTGCCGTGAGGGGAAGGAAGCCCCATGCAGGGCACCTGGGGAGACCAGGGTCATGACTCAGCAAGCCGGGGTGAGGTTCCCTATCTGGTCTCTCAGAGAGGCAGGAAATGCCCGGCCCAACTAGGAAGGAAGTGCCCAAAGCCAAAGGCCAGGAGTGGGGGAAGCCACAGATTGAGACTCTGGTGGTCCACGGGTGTGGGGGGATCAGGGACCATCAGGGTCATGGCGGGCAGACCAAGGCTTGCAGAAGCCAAACCAGCCCAACCGTGATCTGGTCTACACTTCTGTCTCAGGGGAACCTGTTGACCTCTCACAGAACCCCTGGGGTCTCAGGAAAAAAAAAAAAAAGAATCCTACCCAGCCAGGGCTGCCCCACCAGGAAGTGATTAACCCAGCCTGGAGCCTCAGCCCACACCCCAAACCAGCCGCCCATGCCTCAACCTCACTGTTGGCCCCTAAAACATAAGCCAGGTTAGCTAAGGGGGGGTCACTTCTCCAGATTGTCCCCCACTGCTTCCCCACAAGGTCACTTAATCAAAGACTGAGGGGTCCCTGCTGCTGCACCCACCACAACCCAGGTCTCCTCTGCTGGGAACCCCACCCTCCCCCACCAAAGTCTGGGCCTGTTCCCTCAGGACCTTTGCACTTGCACTTGCGGGGGGGGGAGTCTGGGCCCTTCCTGTCGCCCGTCGCTCAATGCCCGTCCTCCTTCCCCTCCACAGTGCCCCTCCCCCACCTCAGGATTCTACTTGGCACCCAAGTAGCTGTGCCCAGCCCAACTCCAACACCTCTGAATCACTAGCACCCCTGAAGAGCAGGTCACCATCGGGGTCTCTCAGGGGTACCTTAAGGGATCCAAGCCTGCAAGTCTGTCAGAGCTATGACCCTATCTCTGCACCTTAAGGTCACCTCACTGCATCCCACAGCACCCCTCCCCCAACACCCCATCCCTAGGAGCCAGATCCCCAGGAATCTGTGGCAGTACTCGGTGTGGGCAGACCCAGAGACCAGCTATGGGGCCCAGGTTGGGGCAGGGTTGGCCCAGTCTTGGGGACTCTGAGGGGTCCCTGCCCTCCATCCTGCCCTCTGCCCAAGATGGGCTGGAGAGAGAGTTTAGCGGCTGAGGCTCTGGCTTGCCAACCTGGAGACCTGAGTTCGAGCCCTGGAAAGCCACATGGTGGGAGGAGAGAACTGATGTGGGTAGCTCTCCTTTGACCTGCACCCATGCTCCACGGCAGGCATGGCTAGGCCTGCTTGCTCACCCCTCCCCCAGATGTATACATGAACAAATGAATGAAAGTTAAAAAGACTGTCACCACCCACCCCTAGCTGGTCCTGAGGCTCTGGATTCTGGGGGTTCCCTTCCTTCTCAGGCTTCCCTCCCCGGACTCTCAGCAGTCCCATGACACAGCCTGACTTCCCGACTTTGCTTCAGCTCCAAGATCCCAGCAGGCTGACCCCAGGGTCCGGGACATCTGTCTGAAGTTCTCCAGGGGTCTGTGAGTGTCAGCTGGACGCAGGCAGCACACAGCCTGAGACACTATTCCTGATTCTGCTCATTGCGTGTCCCATGGAGGCGCCCCTCTAGCTGTCTCGGGCACAGGTCTTCCTTGAGTGGGGGGGGGGCTGGCCCCTCCCCCAGCAGCTATTTTAGCACCAGGGGCCAGGTCAGTCCCAGCCGATCGCAGAGGTGCCAGGAATATCTTCTCGCTTCCGGGGAGAGCCAGGCCCCCTCCCGCCGGTCCCAGAATAGCTGGTCCTGCTGTCAGGCAGCCGTCCTGAGCCGTGGCGGCGTCACCACCTGTCCCTGTCGCCCAGGGTGGTCAGGTGCCAGGAGGAACTGGGGAGAGGGCAACTGGCTAGCCCTGGCTGGGAGGCAGGGGCCCTGGGAGCTAGTTGAGAGAACACCCCCTCACCCCAGCTCAAACTACCCCAAAGGCACCCCAGCCCCCAAGCAGCCACAGCACCCTGGCACCCCACAAAATCAGCATGTTAGGGAGACTGCTTCGCTTGCCAGGGTCTCCCAGGGTGCTGTGGTCTCAGTATTCCCCAGGGACCATGAAGGAAATGGAGACAACTTCCTGCAGCCACGCAGTTGAGGGGACAGAGCAGGATGCTGACCCCTTATAACACCCCCAAAGGCCTTGCAGCCTCGTCTACTGCCCAGAACCTGAGTGCACATGCACCATGAATCCTGCCACACTGTGGGGCAAAAAGCTCAGCAGTTTTCTGTTCCCAGATGTGAACCCCAAACCTCAGGCAGACAATTACAGACCCACCGGGGGCAGCACCATCAGCCAGGAAGGTCAAGGGGGCTCTCCTCCTCATCAACCCTACAACACGCCCCCTGTGCACACCACACTGCAGCATGCCCCCCATGCACATCCCACTTACCATCTGGAGGATTCCAAAGAAAGATGTGAGGTAGCCAGATTGTGACGCGTCCAGTTGGAAGAAGTCCATGGAGACGATGGAGAACATGACCAGGAAGATCCCTGGAGAGAGCAGGTCAGCCATGCGCCCCTCACCGCCCTGGCACCCGGCTCTCTCCCATGCTCTGGGCAGGGCGAGGGCCAGCTGCCGCCAGCTCAGACCCTTTGCATTACATGGGAAGTGTTTCTTTTACATGCTGCTGCTGCTACGCTGCTGTTTGGGGTCATAAGATTCCAGGAAAGGAACATGCGTTGTCCAGTGGGATGACCCTAGTCAGCAGAGAGCCCGGGGAGGGAGGGCTCTGTCATGCTGATGGGGGGCTTGAGTTCTAGTCAGTGCAACAGAAACATTCAGCGTGAGCAGGCGGGTGGGCTGGAAACAAGGACAGGTCCCGGCCACAGGGCGGCGGAGCCTGGCGCACGGCCTTCTGGGAGCTTTCAAAAGGGCTTCCAGCAGACCACTCAAGCGAGTCCAAGGAATGAAGGGGGTGGTGGGGCTTGTCCTGCACGCACTAGGCCCTAGGTTTGATTGTCAGTGGGCAAATCAAACAAAGAGGACCCCCTGGTGTGGTGAGTGATGGGATCACCATGGTATGTCCAAAGCTGAGCGGACTGGGCGTGGCAGGACCACATGTCCCTCCCACAGTGGCCTGGACAAACGAGTGTCTAGTTCTGGAAGTGCGACCAGACTGCCCCTGGGCTGGTGACCCCAAGAGCTGGGACGTGGGAGGACAGGGTGCCGCAGCTTAGATGCCACACCCTTTCTTGTCCAGCCATGCCAGTATCTGTGAGCGTGACCCACAGTGTCCTTTTAGGACCAATGATGTTCTTGAATTCCGCACAGGTGAGATGGTGGTATGGGCAGAGGGTAGGAAAAAGAGGTCGCAACCTGGACCTGGGTCCCCAAATCCAGAAATCTCTGACTATGATAAGAGAGGGGAGCAGAAGGAACTCACCAGAGGGGAGACCAGAGATGACCTTGACCAGGAACACGGGTAGCACTCCAGGCAGCAGCAGCAGGCGGCTGATGGCCTTCAGATCGAACACGCTGGCCTGGTCTCCACCTGGTCGCAGCACCTCAGGTCAGAACGTGCCCCCCTCGCCCCCTCCCTCCCGGTGGAGCCTAGAGCTGACCACTCTCTCACTCGCCCTTCCTTTGGCCCCTGGGGGGGGGGGCTGTGGGGTCAAAACACTGGTAGCCCAGGATCCCTGCCTCTCGGGGTGCAGAAGCCACCACCTGCTCTCCAGTAAACCAGCCAGACCTAGGTCAGAGCCGAAGGGTCTCTGGGCTCCCAACTGTGTGGCCAGGGCAACTGCTGGGGCACAGTCTGAGGGTCACAGCAGCAGGGAAACTGGTCTGTGTCCCTTGGGATGCTCCTGGGTGTGTGGCCTCTCAGCTGAGCCTGGCTATCCCCCAGCCCCGGCTTGCTTCTCTCAGGGTCACCCAAGGTGACTCCAGGATGAAGGGATCCGTTTCAGCCACTGGGCAGAGTCGCAGGGGCCTGCCGTGGCATGTCCACAAACTCGCTCAGTTTGACTCCCAAGCAGCCAGGAGCAAGAAGGGGTCAAGGAAGCAAGAAGGGGAAAGGACCCCTATCTACGTCTCCCAGCCCCTTGGCCAGGCCCAAGACTTAGGGTGCAGGGGACAGGGTCTCCCACTGGCTGGCAGGCAGGTGGAGTTACCTGGGCTCACCCCGAGCATACCCTGGGTTACTCTGGGCATACCCTGGGTGTACCCTGGACCTACCCTGGGAGGATGTCTGAGTGGTGACGCTGGCATCTTTGGTGCTGGCAGGGATGAAGGTGAGGCTGAGGAAGGCTCCTAGCAGGTTGACCACGAGGGCCACAATGGCAGGACACTGCATCCTAGGGGGACACAGCCAGGGTCTCATGGAGGGGGCATGGTTGTGGTTTCTGAGGGTGGGTAGGCGTTGTGTGAGCCTAGAATGGCTGCAGAGCTGGGGCTGTGGCCCTACCCAGAGTGTGGTCTGCGCCTTGGCTGCCCAGGGGCCAGGAGAGACCCCAGGCAAGTCTGTGGGTGACCCAGGCTTCCGAGACCCAGGGACAGCCATGGCGCCCCTCGCCAGGACAGGTGGGCCCCCTGGTCGTCTCTTACTTCCATGGGGCAGGCTGGGCATGGGAGGCGGGGGGAGGGCAGGGGGCTGACTCCAGCAGGCCCGGATGCACACCACATGTCTCCTACCTGCTGGAGTGTTTCCCTGGAACACATGCTGCTGAAAAGATACTTCCCTCCATGAATCACAAAACAACCTGAGACCCCAGGAGCAGAGAGTCCCTCTGCGAAACACGGGCACTCGGAGGTGGGGCTTCTTTCTTGTAAATATTTATTCACGTATTTAAGAAGGAGGGAGAGAGGGAGGGAGGAAAAATGGGAAAGAAGGGAAAGGAAAGGAGAGAAGAGGAAGGGAGGAGAGAGAGAGAAAGAGACAGACAGAGAGAGAGAGAGAGAGAGAGAGAGAATGGGCATGCCACGGCACATGGATAGAGGTCAGGGGATAACTTTTGGAAGTCAGTTCATCCTTGTACCCTGTGAGCTTTCAGGATGGAACTCAGGTGGGCAGCCTGACCTGGTGAGCTCTCCTGCCAGCCGGGGGTTGTGTGGGAGAGTATCCTGCAGGACCCAGTCCACCCCCTCCTCTGAGGAGAACTCACCAATCAGGCTGAGGGTCTCCCAAGAGTCCTTCTTGTGAGGCCCTGGCCCTCCCGGCAGCCAGCGCTCTAGTCTCGGCAGGGCGCCCTTGGCCAGAAGGTGCGAATCTGGCTCCCATGGGCTGACTGTCCACAAGGATGGCACAGTCCTGCCCCAACCTCCAAGCACCCAGCACATCTGTCCTGCTCAATGCTTAGGATACACAAAATGGGGCAGGGGCCCTGGGAGTCCCCAAACAAGAGCACAACTGACTGCCCCTCCTCGCTGTAGCCACAGGTGTGTGTACATACATACATGCACACACAGTTACACAAATATACACACGTGTGGACACATGGGCAACTTGGTTACAACTCTGGCCAACACAGAAGGGACCAGGGAGGCTGGCAGAACCACCCACATGGAGCACAGGCCTGAGCAGCCCTCACTGCCAGGGCAGGGCTGGAGGGCACCCACTGCCCGCCACACACTCAGGGCACCTCTGTTCCAGGCACTGCCAGACAGCGGGGGGCATCTGGCTCTGGTCACCACGGTTCTCCTAGTGACCTTCCTTGACCAGCATCAGGGAGTGCTGTGGGGCTGGGGGGTGGGCTGGATCCCCCAGTGAGGTCTCTTCCTCCAGGAGGCTGGCAGGAAGTAAGGATGGCGCCAGGCAGGAGGGGCCACCTGCGCCCTGGCTGGCCTCAGAGAGAGAGGCCTTTCTTCTGGCCTCCGAGGTCCCCACGTCACTGCCTGGGGGCCCTCTACGCTGAGACAAAACCCGCTTTCTTTGTCCAACACTCCGGAAGCGCAGGGGCAGGGGCTGCCACAAGCAAAGCTATTTTGGGATGATGGTAACAAGTGGGGGGCTGGTGGCAAGGCGCCAGACCTCCCCCTTTGACCCTGCCTGTCTGCTAGCCTTGTCTTGGGAACAATGGACTCTGGAGGGATCCAGGGTGAGGGCAGGGCCCACCATTCCCCCAGAGGCCATGTGGACTACCGCCTGGAGAAGCCAGGGTATCATTTTTTCCCTCCCCCCCAGAGCTCCCCAAAAACAACACCCCGAATAAAGTCGTAGAGGACCCCACTCCATAGCCGCTGTCCCAGCAGGGGATCCCCCAGGGCAGTGGGAGCAACATGACCGCCCACCGAGCCCCCCAGCTCAGGGTCCCTCCCTTGGGACCTGCCCAGAATCAGGGAAGTACTTGAAGGGATTCTGGATACACTGGGTACTTGGCACCACATTCATATTTGTTCTAAGCTCAGATGTGCCTCCACAGGTGTTGGGGAGTCTGTGTTGACCACCCTCCCACCTCTGTCCATCCGCTGGAGGTTGGACGAGTAGATACCGGACATCTCCAGAATCGAGGTCCCCCACCCCCCGTCTTCCCTGGCTACCTGGTGGGGACCTCCCTCACGTCTGCCACCCTGCCCATCTGGCCCTACAGCCGGGACACCCGCAAGACTCTTCTTCCTCCTCTCACACTCCAGGACCTTTCCTTCGCTCCACCCTGGCTGGGCTCCTCCGCAGCGCTGGGTGACAACTCCCTGCCCACGCTGCGAGGCCCCAGGGGACAGTCCACACTTCCTCCCGTCTCTTCAAGAACAGACTTCTTGCACGTTTGTCACTCAAGGGGTGGAGGCAGGGGGCAAGGACATGTCACCTTCCTACTTGCCCACCACCCATGGAACATGTCTGAGAACAAAAATTTTGGGAGGATTGGAATGCTCCCTGGTGACGGCTGGCTTCCAGGAGACCCCAGAAAGAGATCCCGGAGCACCCGGGGCCTAGTTCTCCCCGGCGCTCTCTTAGAACGCTGTGTGCCACATAACTACCAACACCTTCATCAGAGCAGCCGCGACCACCCCGGAGAGACCCTGGCCTTCCCTCACGGAAGGAGGGGTCCCATCCTCACGGAAGGAAGGGTCCCGCCCAGCCTTCTGCGTCAACCCAGCTTCAGGATGTTGCCCCAGCTGTGCGTGGCCTCGTAGTCTTGGGCGGGTGGGGGTGCTGGGGACTATGGATTGTGGAAGGCTAACAGAAGACCCCATCTGTACGACTCTGGGGACATCATCACCCACGCTGGGATGACACTTCCTGATAGTATGGCTGTTTGGGGGTCACCCTTCCCTTCAAGCTCTGTAAGTCACCCCAACAAACTCATTGGTTGGCAAGCTGGACTTTGGTGGAATTGCGCTTTGGTGTAACGTTGGCGCCCAACCTGGGAGAAGGGGTGTTTGCTCACGTCTTCCTACGGTAGCATTCTGCAGCCCCTCTTCCTCTCCCTGGCCTTGTCCTGCCCGGGGCCTTGGCAGGACCTCCTCTCCCGTCCACTCACCTCTCCCAGGCCAGCCCCACCCTGTCCCTCCAGCCTGTGCCCTCCTGTCCCTGGACTCCAGTCTTCCTGCCCTCTCCCGGGGGCGGGGCGGGGCGGGGCGGGGCCCAGCTGCCTAGTGGCGTTCCCTGGGGAGCTGCAGCTGGGCAGTTTTCCTTTCTGGCCCGTGAGTCATTCAGCCTGTGCTATTAGCTGCTGGGGAACACTGTCTTGTCGCCCATGACACCCCCCTGGGAGCTAGCTGGGGCTTCGGTCCCTTGCCCAAACGAAGGGTGAGGGACCCAACTGGCTGAGGTGGATCCTCCTGGCCGAGGTGTTCGGAGGCCTCAGGGACCAGAGAAGGTCTCTGGGAGCTCCCACGGCTCGGGGCTGGGCTCCACTAGCCCAAGAGGGGCAGCAAGAGCCCACTGTCATGTGGGTGGGTCAGTGGACCCCAGGACCTCCAGCTAAGCTCTCGGGGGCCCCCAGCAGCCCTGGGAGCGCCTGTCTGTTCAATCTTCATCCCTGAGGGTCGCAGAGTCGTTTGTGCTCACCAGAACCAGAGGGCCTGACTTGTGAACCTCCTCACCCCAAGAGGACCAGGGGCGGCAGCTCCCGGATGCCTCCCTCAGGCAGCCCGCACCCCTTCCAAGCCTGCTGTGCCTGTCCCTCGGCCCCCACATAGACCTTAGCTAGTCAGTCGGGGCCTCTCCTTCCTTGGTGGGAACCAAGGCCTCACTGGGGACTCCTGGAAGTCTGTCTCCCTAAGAGGTTCCTCCCCGCCCCCGCCAGGCAGCGGAGTGGGAAGAGGAAGTGAATTTGGCACTGGGACCTGCAGGGGCAGGCACCGGTCTAACCGGTTTGACCCAGCCTGGGAGCTCAGGGCTTTGGAGTGCTTCTGTGACTCACCACTCTGGGCCCTAGCACCTCACAGCCTGAGGGAGAGACTCTGGCTGTCTGGGACCCAACACAGGTCTGTGGAGCTTGGTGAGGTGTCTCCCCTCTTCTGCCCCTTCCCTCCCACGTGTGCAGTTGTTGGCCCCTGGCAACTTTTGGCCTTAGGACGTGATTGGTCACATTTGAGTAACAAAGGCAGCCGCCTCAGTCACGGGGTCACTATGAAGAGCCCTTCCATGCCCCTCCCATCACTCTGGCAGTGACTGGTCAGGTTAGCCACGAGGCCCACCCTGGTACCCCTGTATCTTACATGTAGAGGCCAGAAGCAGTCTCGCTTTCTCTGAGAACCATCCTTAGCCCCTGATGTTGGATTACCCTCTCCTGGGCGACGAGCCTCTTTCTGTAGAGATCCCGAGGCTACAAAGGGCTTTGGATCTTAGGACAAAAGGAGGCAGTGAAGCTGATGGAATGTTCTGGAAGGTGTGGTAGGGGAGGAGGCCATGTTGGGGGCTGCTGAGAGGGATGGGGATGTGAGTGGTATCCACTGGCCAGTGAGGACAGAGGGGCTGTGTGTGGGGAAGGGTGGGCCAGGTGGCTAGCAAGAAGATGTGCCCGCACATCAGCGACCACATACCATGGGGGTTGCTCAGCACTCCGAGGTGCCAGGCATCTCTCAGCACCCATGGGCCAAGGAGGGAAGCTGGCAAGGAAAGGGGCACCCCCTACCCCTGACAGCAGGTAGCTGCATCTTGGGACCTTGTCTGGGTTGCATGTCCTCGTGGATTGGATGGTGTCCGGGGATCACTTGGCACCACACCAGCTGCTACTGCTTCCTCCCGTGCACCCTCTGTAACCCTCTGTCCCCCACTCTCTCCTCTCCTCAGGGGTCACACCTGCCTTCCCCAGACCTCCCCGTTGCCCCGCCCACATTCTAACTTGCATCTCAGGGGCCATCCTAGCCAGCTTGGTTGCCCCACCCCCCATCCCGTGTCTGTACCCCTCAGGGTCAGTGGGATCTCCACTGTTCTGCATAGCAGCCCATCCCTCGCTGAGCCCCCGGCTCGCTCCTCCTTTCCTGTAGAAGACCACTGGGCCGGGCACTGGTCTCACACGCTCTACATAACCCTTCACTCCCTTGTGCTCTGAACACGAGGGTCTGGACGTGGGCTCCCGGGCAGGCTGGAGGATGCTGCCCGTACCCTTCTCTGGCATCGATGGGCTGCTCCCCAGTGCCCACAGCGCCTCTAGCGGCTTCTGCCCAAAGTGGGTTACACTGCATTTTGAGTTCATGTCTATCTCGCACTGCACAGGTAAGGGGGCCGGAATCCACCCCACACCCCACCCCACCTGATCCAGAGCTGCCTCCTTCCAAAGTGCTCACTTCTCAGCTCCATGGCTGACCCTCGATGGCCCTGCTACCTTGTTTCCCAGGGCCTTTGCACATGCTGTTTCCGGGAGTCCCTGGCTATCACCTCTCCACACCCTCCCCCATCCCAGATTCTCCTTTTTCATGCCATGTGGTTCGATCTGATCTTACAGCACCCTAGGGAGGGACTTGGTCTGTCTCTTCTCCTTGCTGTGCTCTGGAACCTAGAACCCCAGGGGACTTACAAGGTTATCAATAAACACCAGGGAGCAGACCAGCCCAAGTTCCCATGTGAATCCCTAGAGATCTCCCCCTACTGCTACTGTAATGAGCTGTGGCATCAGCCCATCGCCTTCCATCTGACCTCAGCCATCACAGATGTCGAGAGACATCTGGGGAGCCTGGCCTAGGCCTTGGCAGGGACATGGAAACTGGCATTGCTTACCAAGATCAGAGAGCCTGAGGGGTGATAGAGGTGCCCCCGCCTCTGGTATTACTAAAGTACAAGGGCTCAGACACCAGGTCGACTCCTATCCAGGAGAAGCCTGCACAGGGAGTGGGACCTGGGAACAGAGAAGCTCCTCCTACCAGGGAGCAGGGGCACTTCCCCTTGCTGGGCGGGCACCTGCCTCGCTGCCAACATGGAGCTATAGGAAACGGGTGTGAAGGAGCAGGCTGGCCTTTGGGATCACAATGACTCTGAGGGGTGCAGGAGTTTGGGGGAAGAGTCAGGGAATGGGGTTGCAGCTGTGCTGGTCCAAGGTTAGGCTCTTCCCCCTAGAGGATGGGGAGCTGCTGTCCCCGCTGCAGGGGACAGGCAGGAGACCCCACATGAGTCCATTCTAGAAACGGTGCCGCAGTCTTCCCAGGGGTACCAGGAGGAGACCAGGCGCAGAGCTGGGGGACGCCACAGAATGCTCAGTGGATTCATCTGCTCTTTTCAAGCCTGGAAACCACCTCAGAACTCCACTTCACAGGTCCAGGAAGCCAAGTCATGCCAGGCTGGCAGGGACCCCAGAGATGCCCCCACACACACTTAAAAAAAGACCCTGATGGCCCCTTTCCTGCACCATCCCCACAGTTGAGAACAATCTAGAAGCCCTCTTCTACAACAGGTGTTTATTACTCAAAAGCACAAGCCGTCAAAATGCCGTAAACAAGTGTCTGTGGATTGCTTGTCCCTAAACAGGACACGTAACCTCACTTGCCCACAGATGTCTCCCTGAACTTCCCTGAACCCCAAGGTTCAGGAAACATTGTGGAACAGTGGGTCGTGAGATTGTAAGACCTGAAGCGGGACAGAGGAGAGCCAAATATCTCCTGGACATGATGAATTGTGGTATTCAAGATTTCATGACAGATAGTAAACTCACACAAGAATTGCACAGGAAATTGTCTTATCAACACCTTACCATGACAACAGAAAGATCTCAAGAAGCTCCACATCTCTCTGAGAGTCTGATTAGGACTAAGTTTGATGGGGAAGAAAGGAAGATGCTCTCGTCAGTGGTACCCGGAGCCCGAATCATGTCAGGCACATGGCAACAAAGACAGACTGGATGAAGCACAGTGTCCGCACAGTGCGAAGATTTGAAAACAGGAGGGCGGCCAGTAGCGGAGATGAAGGGTTTAGGGGAAAACGAGAGGGGATGGGATTTGGAAGTAAGGGTGAAATAGTATAAATTCCATATATTCATATTATGCAACATTAAAAAAGAGTGAAAAGAAAAATGAGAGTCCTTGCCACAGCTGGCCACCGAGTGGTGCAGCGACCACAGCCCACGGCGGTGCCAGAAGTGCCTCCCTGGGCCCCTGCTGTCTGGATGGTCCCCAGTGGATGCCCAGCCCAAGGGACCCGGGGCGGCTTCAGCGCGGGGCCACAGCGCCCCCTGGTGTCCACAGCGCCGCCAGTGGCCACGCCTCCCAGGGCCCCGCCCACCAGGCAGCCTGGTCCTAACCTGCCGGGCTTGCAGCTGGAGAAACCGAGTCACTGGAGGTGGCGGTGCCGACACGCTGGCCCGAGCGTGCAGCGACGCGGGGCCGACCCAGCCTCAGCCCTGTCCGTCTCGCCCAGCCGGGTCCCCTTGCGCCACTCACCCGTACGCCGTACTCAGGGTCCCGCCGAGCATGGAGCCCAGGATGACGCCGATGCCGAAGCAGAGGCCGAGCCGGCCCAGGGCCTGGGGCCGCTCAGCCGGCGCTGTCAGGTCGGTGATGACCATCTGGGCGGCTGGGGGCGAGACGAGGGCTGAGCTGGGCGGGTCCCTCACTCACCGGGAGAGGACCCCCAGGCCCTGGCCACGCCCCCAGCCCTGCCACCCAGACCACCGCCCTGAAACCCCTTCACCCAGACCACGCCCCCCAGCCCTGCCACCCAGGCCACGCCTCCAGCCACTCTGCTCAAGGCCACGCCCCCAGCCCTGCCACCCAGACCACGCCCCCAGCTCTGCCACCCAGGCCACATCACCCAGCCACTTTGTTCAAGGCTACGCCCCCAGCCCTCCAGTGGATCTCTGCAACCCCAAACCACTTTCACGTGGGTTTCCAGCCCCACCCTCGGCCCCTGCCCCCTACCTGAAGCCCCGACCCCATTTCATACCCCAGTCACTGGGGCAAGGCCCAGCCTCCGCCCCGTCCCCGCAGTCGTCCTCACCTGGCCCCGCCCCCTCAGCTTTCCTCACCTGGCCCCGCCCCCGCAGTCGCCCTCACCTGGCATCGTGTGCATGAGCGCGGTGGGCAGGCGCGAGGCGAAGAGCAGGAAGACGCCAGGCAGCGCCGGGCTGCAGGAAGCCGCCAGCAGCAGGAAGAGCAAGGACCCGGCCAGGAAGGACAGGGACAGAGCGGCCCGCGCCCCGCGCTGGTCCGCGAACCTGCAACCCCCGATGGGTTAGATCCCAGCCAAGGGCAGATAGGCCCCACGCCCACACCCACACCCACTCCTGGGACTGGCCACGATGGGGGCGTGATAACAGCTGGAGAGCTGGTGAAGGACCACCCTGGGCTGGCTTCCTGTTTGGGGCCCTGAGTTTCCCATCATACCATCCTCAACATGACCTTTCGGTAAGGTGAGGGTGTGGTCATGCTTTAGGGTGGGCCTGAGACCTCCGCTGAGGAAGTGCTCTGGATGGCCATCAGAGTTGGGGTGTCACTCATGGGACACTGGGGAGTCGGTGGGAACCAGATTCTTCTGCATCTTTCTATGAGCCTCACCTTGTGGGGGCCCACCCACCCGTGGCCTCTGAAGGGTGAAATGGGCATTGTGGGTTGAGGGTCCCCACCTCCACACACTGTACCTGCCAAACAGGGGTCCACCCACCAGCTGAAGCACCCCGAAGATGGTCTGCAGGTAGCCAAAGGCAATAGAATCCAGGCCGAGTGTCCGTGACAGGTACTGAAACAAAGAGTCAGGGGATCCTTGGGTGGGTAGAGGCGGGAGGAGCAGGGGGCAGCACCCAGGAGGGGATCTTTCCTCCTCCCCTCAGCTAGAGCCTGCAGAGGTCCCCAGGCAAGGGGTGCCAGCCTGCCCCTCTGCAAGACACTTTGTGGGCCACCGTCCTGTCATTCCACACCGTGGCCTTGTCCTGGCCAGCAAGTGAATTTTCCAGAGCCCCCAAGAGGTAGTCCATTGGTCAGCGGGACCCTGCTCAAAGGGACGACTATCAGTGTCTCTGCTGAGACCCAGGGCCCAGTTTCCCTCCCTCCTGTCTTCGGTTCACCCTGAAGTCAGCCATCCTCCATTCACCCTCCCTTCCCTCCATCTGCCCTCCCTCCCCTCCATCTGCCCTCCCTTCCCTCCATCCACTCTCCCTTCCCTCCATCTGCCCTCCCTTCCCTCCATCCACCCTCCTTTCCCTCCATCCACCCTCCCTTCTGCCCTCCCTTCCCTCCATCCACCCTCCCTTCCCTCCATCCACCCTCCTTTCCCTCCATCCATCCTCCCTTCCGCCCTCCTTTCCCTCCATCCACCCTCCCTTCTGCCCTCCCTTCCCTCCATCCACCCTCCCTTCCCTCCATCCACCTCCTTTCCCTCCATCCTTCTCCCTTCCTTCCATCCAATCTTCCTTCCCTCCATCCTTCTCCCTTCCCTCCATCTGCCCTCCCTTCCACCCTTTCTTTCCCGCCACCCACCCTCCCTTCCCTCCATCTACCCTCCCTTCCCTCTATCCACCCTCCCTTCCCTCCATCTACCCTCCCTCCCCCTCCGCCCTCCCTTCCCTCCATCCACCCTCCCTTCCCCAATCTACCCTCCCTTTCCGCCCTCCCTTCCCCCATCCACCCCCCTTCCCTCCATCGCCCTCCCTTCCGCCCTCCCTTCCCTCCATCCACACTCCCCTTCCCTCCATCTGCCCGCCTTCCTCCTCAGCCCTCCCTTCCCCCATCTACCCTCCCTTCCACCCTCCCTTCCCTCCATCCACCCTCCCTTCCCTCCATCTGCCCTCTCTTCCCCATCTGCTCTCCTTCCCTCCATCTGCCCTCTCTTTCCCTCCAGCTGCCCTCTCTTCCCTCCATCTGCCCTCTCTTCCCTTCATCTGCTCTCCCTTCCCTCCATCTACCCTCCCTTCCGCCCTCCCTTCCCTCCATCTGCCCTCCCTTCCCTCCATCTACCCTCCCTTCCGCCCTCCCTTCCCTCCATCCACATTCCCTTCTCTCCATCTGTCCTCCCTTCCCTCCATCAGCCCTCCCTTCCCTCCATCTACCCTCCCTTCCGCCCTCCCTTCCCTCTATCTGCCCTCCCTTCCCTCCATCTACCCTCCCTTCCGCCCTCCCTTCCCTCCATCCACACTCCCTTCCCTCCATCTGCCCTCTCTTCCCTCCATCTGCCCTCCCTTCCCTCCATCTACCCTCCCTTCCGCCCTCCCTTCCCTCCATCCACACTCCCTTCCCTCCATCTGCCCTCTCTTCCCTCCATCTGCCCTCCCTTCCCTCCATCCGCCCTCCCTTCCCTCCATCAGCCCTCCCTTCCCTCCATCTACCCTCCCTTCCCTCCATCTGCCTCCCTTCCTCCATCCCGCCCTCCCTTCCCTCCATCAGCCCTCCCTTCCCTCCATCTACCCTCCCTTCCCTCCATCCACACTCCCTTCTCTCCATCTGCCCTCCCCTCCGCCCTCCCTTCCCTCCATCCACCCTCCTTTCCCTCCATCTGCCCTCTCTTCGCTCCATCTGCCCTCCCTTCCCTCCATCTACCCTCCCTTCCGCCCTCCCTTCCCTCCATCCGCCCTCCCTTCCACCCTTTCTTTCCTGCCATCCACCTGAGCCACCTTCATGCTGCAGAGCCCCCAGACCTCTGTCCCACTGCATGTCCCCCCTTCCCTTCAGCTCTCCAGCTCAGCGTGGCCAAAACTGGCCCATTATCCCTCCCGACGCTGACTCCTCAACACAGCAGCTTCAATTTTTACTCCAACTCTGTTCTCTGGGAGCTGAGCCCAAAGCACCCCTGAACCCCTTCTCTCACCTCATGTGTACCTCATCAACAGTAGATCTGCTTCCAGTCTTTTCACCTCTCCACAGCACCCACCAACCATCCTGAATGGTTGCAGCACCCGCTGGATGTGGGACCCCTTCTCTCCGGCAAAGCTACCCGGGCTTCTGCTGCTTCTTCAGTTTTATGCAGCTCATAGCCTACTCAGCACAGCACTGCAGCTGCCAAGGCTGCCTGCTCCTCCCCTGGGCCCTGCTCTGTCCCCGTCTGGGTCGAGCTGTGCTCACAAGGGTCTGAGGGGCACTCACGCCCCTCCCCGTGCCCCCCTTCTTGTCTTTTCTCTTCCTCCCTCCCTCCCTCCCTCCCTCCCTCCCTCCTCCCTTCCTTCCTTCCTTTCTGCCTCCCTCCCTTCCTTTCTTCCTTTCTTCCTCCCTTCCTCCCTGCCTTCCTTCCTTCCTTCCTCCTCCTCCTCTTCTTTCTCCTTCTTCCATGACTGTGTGTGTGTGTGTGTGTGTGTGTATCAGCACTGTGTGTGCCCATGGAGGCCCAAGGGTGACAACAGGAATCATTGTGGATTACTCTACCTCACTGCTTTGCTCTGGGGTTTCCCGGGCTCTGCTGTCCAGGGACACAAGTGCAGGCTGCTGCCATTTCCGTCTGGCATTTTTTACGTGGGACCTGGGATCTGACTCAGGTCCTTGGCGCTTAACCCCTGAACCATCTCTCTGGCCGTATACGTCAACCATTCCAGGG
Source organism: Typhlomys cinereus (assembly GCA_023101885.1). Taxonomy (NCBI): domain Eukaryota; kingdom Metazoa; phylum Chordata; class Mammalia; order Rodentia; family Platacanthomyidae; genus Typhlomys; species Typhlomys cinereus. Next base: position 366,351 of record JALPQD010000275.1, read on the forward strand.
GGGGACTGGATGGCCCTTTCATGAAGAGGAGGAGGAGGAGGCAACTTCCGTCCTGTGGGATGGGGGCGCCATGGTGGGCGTGTGATCCTGGCCTGCGCTCCCTGCCGCCCCCGGATCTTCTAACCCAGATTGCCAAGCCAAGGACAAGACTGGCTGTGCCCAGCTCAGCTTCAGGGGGCAGATAAGTGGAGACTCCTGGGCACGAGGATCAGCCCACCCTTCTTGGCCATGTCTGTGTCCCCAAGGGTTCCCCAGCCTTGGACTTTGGGGTGTAATGTGAGTGTGGATCTGCTCCAGTCAAAGCCCCTGGGTGTCCAGCCTTCTGCCCAGCGTGGACTATTGACCCGAGTTCCATCCACTCTGCCAGAGAGAAGCCCTGGGGGTAACGTCCCTCCCTGGGGGCCACGTCCCTCCCTGGGGGCCACGTCCCTCCCTGGGGGCCGGGTTCCTGCTGACCAGTTCCACTTGGCCCAGCATGGGGTCAACCCCAGGGAGAGGCAGTCAGAGTCCCAAGAGTCTCCAGGGAGAATGGCACAGCCCTGCTCAGACCAGACAGAAACGGGGACGGATGGACAGATAGTTTCTAGGTTCTTCCAGGCTCCCCTGGGCACTGCTGCCCATGTAGCAAGGGACCTGTGGTTAGCTTTGTAAAGGTTTGTTGAATGGCTAAGCAACAGTGAAAAATGGGAATGAGTCAAAAGTGTGTGGGTAATTTGTCACCGACACTGACTGTGAGCCAGGTGGTATTCAGGGAGCACGTGGAATCAGGGAGAGAAATTCATAGAGCGATAACATGAAATAGGCTGATGGGCCAGATGCATGGCTTGGTCAAGCCTTTGCCATACAAGCAGAAGGACCTGCCTTTTGGATCCTGGATCCCACGTAAAAAAAACTGGTTGGAAATGGTGGTAGCCTGCGTAGCTGACCCTGGAAGGCGGAACTTAGGAAACCCCAGAGCAAAACAATAAGGAGGAAGAGCCATCCAAGATCATTCTTGAAGATACCCTTTGGCTTCCACAGACGCACGCACACACACACCCTGGCATTTACACACATGCAAAAAAACCCAGGGTGACAGATATGTGCAGCCAGCTCAACAGATGCGACAGCCCCTCTCTCCCCACAGTGGGGGACAGCAGGAACAGAGCGAGGAGGTCATGTGGAGGTGTGCTCTCTCAATTCCTGAGGGCGGAGGGACTGACTCCCTGGAGGGGTCACTGCAGGGCTCATCCTTGATTTTCCAGCGGGGCCCTGAAAGCCCTACCTCACTCCCTGCCCTGGCGCAGGTGGACGGCGGTGGATGGTGGCCATCCAGGACTCACCGGCATGATGGAGAATTGCATGAAGAGGCACGTGATCTCCAAGCAGGTCAGCACATAGGTCAGCGCGATGACCCGCGCCCGGCCCGGAGTGCCCATGCTGCCAAGCGGCTGGCTGGGCATCCGGGGAGGTGCGGTCCAAAGCCCTGGAGGGATCCCTGCAGGAGCTGACTGGGTCCTGGAGCCGGCAGGAGGTAAAAGTCCTGTTGATTGCAGCTAGTGCTGACTCACGGGGGTGGAGGCTGGCACAGCTGCAGGGGGAGGTACAAAGAAGCCCCTGAGCAGTCCTGCACCTTTGCCTTGGACCCAGCTCCCCATGACAGCTGCCTGAGTCTCACCTGGGAGACAAAGGATCCCCCCCCCAGGCTGTCAGCAGGTTCAGCGCCCAGGTGTCCACAGTGGAAGGCCCTACCCCCATTTCCAGAGGGAACCTGAGGCTAGAGTGGTTTTGCTGTCTGTAGGTTAGACCTGCCTCTTCTGCAGGCGTGGGGCTGATGCGAGTCTCTGTGCAGGACCCTATTGGAGCCCTCCTCCAGCCCCGAGAAGCTTCTGAATAGTGCTTGGGGGGTTGGGGGAGACCTGGGGGACAGTCAGTCTCCCCTACACCGCGAGAACTGGCTCTTTTGACGGCGGCTCCAAGCCCTTTGCAACGGTAAGTTTGCCTGTCACACCTAGCCCCACAGTTGGGTACGCAGGGCACCCTTCGCCCTAAGAGCCAGGCGGGGCAGGGAGACAGCGCAGAGGGCGGAGTTGCGCTCTCCCGGAACCACGCGGACGGAGCCTTGGTCCCATGAGCCGGTCGGTCGGGGCCCTCTCTGTGCAGATCCCCGCGCCCCCGGGGTGAGCTGGGGTACCTGCCTTCCCTGGGCGGCGAGTCTGGCTGGGTGGGTGAGTCCTCCGGGTGGCCTGGGAGATCTGTCCTTCCGGAATGACCCGAGTTGGCCTCGCCCCATGACAGCCACGCCCCTGGGTGTCCTTAACCCTCCCGGCCACACCCACTGGGAGATCTGGGCCCTCCCGCTCCGTGGCTTCTGCCCGCCCATTGGCCGATCAAGACAGGCCCCCAGATCCCGCCTCCTCCCCGACAGTGCAGGAGAACTCAGCTTCCAGCTTGAACCTTGAGAGGTGAGACTCTGGACCTTTGGCTCCTCCAGCATTACGCGTGTCCATTGGGCCGGAAAGGACGACGTGGTGGGCGGGGAGGAGGAAAGAGCCCAGGAGGAACGCAGGGAGAAGCAGAGCAAGGGTGGGGCAGAAGGGTCCAACCACCCACGCTTGTCTGAACAGCTCTTGGACAGTGTCCCCCACACACCAAGAGGCTTCAGGGAGCTTCTGAATGGACCTTTCCTTCTGCACCCCACTCACATTCCTAAAGCTAGCCCTTCACTCTAACCCTAACCTAACCCTGACCTCTAACTCCAGCCCTTAGCCCTAACCTTAACCCTAACCCCTAACTTTAACCCCTAACTATAACCCTGACCCCTAAGTCTAGCCCCAACCCTCACCACACCCCTAGCCAGTGCAGATGTTTGGCTCAAGGACACTCCTATCTTCACGATACCTTCAGCACCACAAGACCCTGAACTCACAGTCCATACCCAAAGGGGTCCACACTCAGACCCCGTGATAGGACCAGATGTTCCTTCAGTTCTCCTGCCTCCCAGCCCGGGAAGGGCCAGGTCACATGCCCGGTCAGAACCAGCGTCCTGTGCTTGTTTTCAGCAGTATAGACACGGGAGGAGGAGCTGGGATAGGGTGAGGCAGACACAGGGCCCTGGGGTACCCAGTGAGAGCACCCACAAAACCGTCACCCAAGGGCCATCACGGTGCCCACCTTTCTGTTCTGGGCATGAGCACGCTGGGGTGGGGCAAGACCCCAGTGTAGATACGAGAATGACAGATGTGTCCAACTCTGAGGAAGGGGCTGGGGAGATGCTCAGTGGTCAAGCCTTGGCTTTGCAAGCAAGAGGACCTGAGTTCGGATCCCCAGGATTGCATATAAATGCTGCTCAGGTGTGGGGGCCACCTGTCATTCTAGTCCTGGAAGGCCGAGCAACATTCCTCAGAGCAACCTGCCTGACCAGCCCAGCCCTAAGGGCTGCTCTCGCTTTAATTAGAGACCCGTGGCGGGAGAGATGGCTCAGGGGTTAAGCCTTTGCCTTGCAAGCAGAAGGCCCTGAGTTTGGATCCTGGATCCCACCTAAAAACACCAGGCAGAAATGGTGGCAGTCTGCACTTCTGGTCCTAGAAGGCAGAGACTGGGAAATTCCAGAGCAAAATCAGAGGTTGAGCAATCCAGGATGATTCCTGATGTCACCCTTTCACTCTTGGGCCTCCACAGGCACACACAGTGCCCCCTGAGATACAGATCACACACACACACACACACACACACGCACACACACACACACACACACACTAAAATAAGTAAGCAAACTGATAAATAAAAATAGATTTAATTAGAGAGCCAGGCTTACAACAATAAGGTGGAAGAGAGACTAAGGATGATTCCTAATGTCACTCTTGAACCTCCACAAGGCACACGCATACTCAAGTGTGCTTGCACACAGACCCACCCACATGCATGCACACACATGCATGCACACACAGCCCATACACACATTCGTTATCCCACGTCTCCACCAAGCCCAGCTTTCAGGAAGCCGAGACAAGTTCCCTGGGGAGGAGAGGAGCGCCCAGCCAACAGGGCTTCCTGTAAGAACCAGAGAAAAAGGGGGGCTGTCCGGGAAGAGGAGGGACTGGGGGTGTGTTCCATTCCCGGCTCCTGAGGGAGGATTGCGGTCCAGAAGGTTCTAGGACCCGAGGGGCATTGAGAAGCGAGGGTCAGGCAGGAGGTGGTCTGGTCAGGGGGTCTCTTGGAGAGCAAAGAGTAGAGTCGGGTGGGTGTCCCCACCTGTTCCAGGCCACTGGGGAGGGTCCCTTGGAGCAGATAGGGATAGGCAAGAGGGGTCGCGGACTCACCAGCAACAGATCCTGCAGTCGGTCAGTCGTGGGAAAAGTGATCCTGGCTTTGGTGGTGATCCCAAACAGGCTCAGAGGGGTGGGGCACTTCCTGGTTGAGAGAGAGTGTGGGAAAATTGCCCTTTGGGCTGGAAGAGGAAAGAGAAGTCGGGGAACCCTAGAACCCGGGCTTTCCTCCTGCAGCGGGGCCTGACCCCTCAATGAACCGTCAACACAGAGCAACTTAGCCCCAGTTCTGCAGTGGAGCCCTGGAAGCTCAGGGACCACAGGGGTGCTGGAAGGACAGGGTGCGGGGGTGTCTCGGCAGAGCTGAGTCCTGGGTGGAGTCCCAAGGAGGCTTAAGAAGGTCCCCCAGGGCAGGGGAACCAGCTCCAGACCAGCTCTGGGGCTCCAGGTATGTGGTGGGGGAGGGGCAGACAGTGCTCCCAGGAGGCCACTATGACCGTCCCCGGGATCAGGATGCCCTGGAGCCACGCCAAGGAGTGTGTGGCTGGCCAGATCTAACAGCCTCATTCAACCCTGCAAGCACTGGCACGTACTGTGTGCAGGCCATGTGTGTGTGTGTGTGTGTGTGTGTGTGTGTGTGTGTGTGTGTGTGTGTGGTCATCAGGTCAGTCTCTGGGGTCCTTCAGAAACTTTTTTCCCTGAGATACGATCAAATAGCTAGTGAAAGCTGTAGGGACTGGCTTGTCTGTCTGTCTCCACTGCGGGGATTTTGAGTGTCACAGTTACTCCCCACTGCCGCGAGACAACACTCAGGCAGGCCGCTGAAGGGAGAAAGACATGTACTGGGCTTACAGGAGAATCTATCCATGACGGCGGAAAAGACTTGGCGGCCGCAGAAGCTGGGGGAGACTCAAGTCACTGCAAACGCAATCATGGAGGTCCAGAGCCAACTGCTCCGGAAGGGGGGGTCCCAGCCTGAAGCCGGCTCCCTGTGACGTGCCTTCCTCCAGCAAGGTGGGATCTGAACTCAGGTCCTTTTGCTTTTGTGGCAGAGGCTTAACTACAGAGCCACCTTTCTAGCCCCACAAACTAACTTTCTAACGTTTTCCGAAACGATCTTCCCAAACATTAGCATTCGCTAAGGATATGAGCTCACAAGCCTTGGGAGACAGTGGTGCTCATTCAAGTCATGGCAGAGTGGATTTTGGGGAGCAAATTCAGGCTGTTGAGCTTGTGACGGTTCCCAGTCTCTGTGCTGGGGGGGGGGCAGGAGACCCTCGTCTGTGACACTGTGCCTCCGTCACAGTCACCCTGACTGGGGGATGCGGGACTTCTGCTCCGGCATGCTTTGGGCCAGCACACGCAGCTCCTGTTGTGGTCCAGTGGAGTGGGCTCTAGGACAGGGATGGGTGGGGTGGTAGCAGTGGGTTCTACATGCCTCTGGAGGGAGGAGTCAGCTAAAGGTGGGCGGTGGGGAGCCGGGGAGCTGGTCTCCATCCCTGGTGTGTGTGTGGACACTGTGTGTGCCTGTGGAGGCCCAAGGCTGATTTGGAGAATCATCCTGGACTGCTCTACTTCCTTGTTGCTTTGTTTTGGGCTTTCCCAGGGTTGCCTTCCAGGGTCAGAAGTGCAGGCCACCCCATTTTTGCCTTGTGTTTTTATGTGGGATCCGGGATCTGAACTCAGGTCCTTTTGCTTTTGTGGCAGAGGCTTAACTCCAGAGCCACCTTTCTAGCCCCACAAACTAACTTTCTAACGTTTTCCGAAACTGTCATGTGGAAGACATGGGGGAAGGTGTCCCCTGAGGGATACCTGGGGGCTGGTGAGATCCACTGGGCTCAAATCATGTCTCCAGTGGTCCCCAGGACTCACTCAGTGTCACTTTGGAAGCCCAGGACCAGAGCGGGAGCAGGGTGGGATGTGCATTCTGGCTGTAGTAGCCCCTGGGCGGGTCCTTTCTGGTCCTACGCCGGCCTGTCTCCGCCTGGTCCTGCTGCTCAGAAGCGGAGTAGTTTCAAACCTTGGCCAGCAGGGGCCGTCCAAAGACCTTCTGGCATGTGGGGAGTTGGCGGGAGGCAACAGTGTTCCATCACCTGTGGAGCCCCCCCCCCCCACATTCTGAGGAGTCCTGTTGCCTTTCCTACCCAGGATGAGAGACTAAAGATCAAGGTGGGAGTTGGGAGTAACTCCCCCGAGCTTGGGGCCACCTGCTTTGCCTGGGACGGGGTAAGGACAAACCTGGCGCTGGTCATTGTGCCTTTCGATCCCTGGGCCCAGCCAGCCCTCCCCACCCCCATCCCCCGCTGGACCCTGAGGGTCCCGCACAGACCACAGAGCACTGTCAGAGAGCTGCCTGCCAACCTCCTGCCAGGCCCCGTGTCTCAGGCAGGAGGACGAAGAGCTTGGTTTTGACTCACAGACACCGTGTGTAGCCCAGGCTGGCCACAGAGCCAGTTCTGTGGTCACAGATGTGAGACTGTTCCGCCACCAGCTAGGAGCTTCCATGACTCCTGAATCTGGCTCTCTGGCAGCTGAGGCACAAATACTCAGTGTGGGGGTGACCAGTCCAGGCCCAGGTCTTTCTGTCTCACTGACTGTCAAACACATCTACAATCCAGCAGTCCATGAAGGCCCAGCCCTACTGGCACGAGGATTCTGGATGGGCTGCCTTTGTGGCTCTGTGTGGAGACTCCTCCATCTGCAGGCATGGCATGGGGTGGCAGCCAGAAGGTCCTCCTGCCGCCCGCCTTTGTGGGCAGGAGCCTGGGCTCATGTCTCTTCCTGCTCACCTGGAACCTCCAAAGGCAGAGTCCCCAGGCTCCAGGGGATGACCGCGGCGTGGACCGTGACTATCCCACGGTCCTGTGTGACATGCAAGGAACAGTGCGTGCTCTGGACAGCTGGGACCGACCGATGTGCTGCGTCCTGAGCAACGACCGTGGGTACCTGCTCACACATCCAGACCGCTCACCTGCTTCCCGTCTGCTGTCCAGCAGTCTCGTGCAAGCCGCTGGTAATCCCAGCACTTTTGGTTGTGGGTTCAGGCTAACCTGGGCTATGTAGGAGACCCTGTCTCAAACCCCAAAACCAAAACTGTAATTTAGGGTAAACTACAAGCAGTAGTGCAAGTTGGGGTACAGCAGTGGACGTTAAGATAGGTCAGTGGAAGTTGGGGTACAGCCGTGGAAGTTAGGGTAGAACAGAGGTCGCTGGCATGTGTGGCTAGGAGTCTCCCATCAGGCCGTGTGGCTGGCAGTCATGACTTACAAGGCTGGACATGGCTCTTGCCCTCTGCAGCCTCAGTTTCCGCATCTGGAAAGTGGTGCTCATGAGGCTCTAATGCGATCATTTGTACACAGGGGTCATGGCATGTGACCCCCCCCCCTTTGGGGTTTGAATCTCTCCACTAAACCTTCTCCCTGCTCAGAGGGTGGAGGGCAGGCAGCAAGCTGGGGTGAATGAGGGCAGGCTTCCTGGGACAGCTCTCAGGCATCCCCGAAAGAAATCCTCAGGGAGGTTAAGCAACTTGCCCATGGGTGTGGCCTGCCAGAGGCTGGGCTCTGCCTGACTCCAAAGCCCACAAGGTTGCCCCCGCCCATGCCTACGGCCATGGGTTGGGTAAGGAGGCGCTTCTGATAGCCTTCAAGGTTGGCACAGGCTCTTCCTGCCCGGCCACAGTGACTCCTAGGGCATCTGCCCCCTCATTCTCGTCTAAGGTGTTGGCAACCCCTGGGGTCCTGCCACAGGCACCCCGCGGCGAGAAGTTGCTGCTGCTGACCTGACTTTGACCCTTGTCTGTTGTGCCTGGAACCTGGAAGTATGCTTGCGTCCACACGTGGCTGCCCAGGACAGGGACGGACAGGCCCAGAGACAGGCTGGCCCTGAGTGGGACAGGGCAGGAAGAGGAGGGAGGGAGGGGGAGGAAAGAAGGGGAGGGGCTTGAGAACCACCGAAGGGGAGAAGCCCCCAGACACCTTGGGCCCCTAATCTCTGTTTCTCCTGTGGACCGCAGAGAACACCCCCTGTTCCTGCCTCTCCCCCTCTGCCCTTCAGTCCACTCCTGCCCTCTTCCGGGCCAGGCCAGGCCCATAAGCTAATGTCCAGTTGTCTAAGTGTGAGTCACAGCCCCGGCTCCCCAAGTACTAGAAGTGCCAAGGTTCTGATCAGGAGGCCTTGGTTTCCCACAGCCCAGCTGGTCATGCTGGGCAGAAACCTCACCTTTGGCTTGAAGGAACACAGAGTCACGGGGGCAAGATCCCTGCCAAGCTGCCCTGAGATCATGGTGAAGCTGGTGACTGTGACCTGCTTTAGGTTCGGGTGAGAGGCCACTTCTCCCTCTGCAATGCTGTCTCTGGACACCAGGAGGCATCAGGACTCCAGCTTTGGCCTCCAGCGAGACAGGAAACCTCTGTTCTCCTGGCCCCCTGGCTGCCCTGCCTGGGCTAACTGGGGGAAGAACCCGAGTTCTGCTGAGCCCCACTATGTGCAGTCCTTGGCCTACAGGGAGCTCTGGAGAGAGCTTCCCAGGACATTGAGGCTATCGCCTTGCCATCCTGTCTGGCCGATTGCTCCTTGCGGTAAACACCCTGGGAGGAAGGATTTGAAAGGCTAAATGAATGAAGTGGATAGAGGCCCCCTCTCTGGTCACACAGGAGCCTGGTGGGCCTGACCCTTTGTCCACTCACTCTGGGACCCTGCGCAGGTCCCCCCTCTCTGGCCTTGATTTCCTCCTCTTTTTTAAAAAAAATGTTTATTTATTATTTATTCAATTGTGCGTGTGTGTATATGTATGTGTGTGTTTGTAGAACCATGGGCGAATTCGGGAACCACCATGGACGCCTCCACCTCCTCCTTGTTTACTCTGCCCCGGGATTCACAGGCTCCGCCCTACCAGGACCAGAAATGCAGGCCAACCCCACTTCCGTCCCGCATCTATACTGGGGTCTGGGATCCAATCTCGGGACCTTCCACCTGCAAGGCAGAGGCTTAACCTCTGAGCCACCTCTCCAGCCCTCTTGATTTCCTCCTCTACAGACATGTCACACAATGAGGGGAGGTCAAATGGAGCATGAGCTCAACTGATGTCTAAAGGAGCAGATCCTGGGCTGGGAAAAGCAGCATGTCTGGAGGCCCTGGCCGCCCATCCAGCTCCGCGTCCACTTAGACTCCTGGCACTCAGGAGGTGCTGACAGGAGCATCTGAAGTTAAAGGCCATTTTCAGGTATGCAGTGAGTTTGGAACAGCCTGCGACAATGAGACCCTGGTTTAAAATAAACAGCAACAGGACCAGGGAGATAGCTCGGGGTAAAGGTACTTGCTGCCAAACTTGATAAGCTGAGTTTGATCCAATGACCTGAGACAGTGGAAGCAGAGAACCACTCTCAAGCGTCGTCCGCTGAGTGGTACATGCACACACGCATGCCCCTTCGGCTCTTTTTGGAGGTCAGGCCCTCCTCTAACATGGTGGTGATGTAGATATAGGAAGCACAGTAGATTGGAGGGGGGACTCGCACCTTGGCTGTACCTGGACATGGGTGGGTCGCGCCTTATCTCTAGTCTGCCCTGGTGTTGTTCCCTGTCTGGCCACTGCTGGAACAGTCAGGACAGTCCCTCCATGGTGCGCTTAGGATGCCAGAAATCTGGATTGGGAGGACCCCGTTACTCCTGACAGGAGGGGGTGCGCTAGAGCAGGCCCAGGTATGTTATGTTCTGACTTTTCTTTGTAAGTGGATCTGGGACCCATGGGTAGTGTGAGTGGGGGGAAGGCCAGGGTAGTCCCAAAAGGTATCCGACGTCGGTTCTCAGAACTCCTCATGTTCGTGAGGGGTGCTGGGAGGCCCGGGTGCCCAAGCTGTCTTGGTACCCTGGGACACTCAGTGCTGGGTCCAGCTCCATTCTATAGCTGAGAGGTCCCCACCCCCCACTCCATTCTGAGCCAGGCGCCCCTGCATGTGCTTGGGAGCGGCTCCTGCCTGGGGCTGTTCCCTTCTTGGGTTCTGCGGGGCCTGCCCAGCCCCTCCCACCGATTTCTGGGGAGCGAGGACCCCCGGCCCGGACCCCAGTACAAGGCAAAGCCTGTAATCGGAGCCGGGGCCGCATGTGGCCGCGTCACCGGAGGGAGGCCCGCACCTGCGGAGGACGTGCCTGGCAGCGGCCCCGGGAACAGGCCGTCCGGGGGCGGGGCGAGCCAAGCGCGGGAAGTGGTGCGGGAGGCGTTCGCGCTGCGCCCCGCCTGGGGCCCCCGCCAAGTGCTCGCAAGGCGCTGCCTGCTGCAGCAGGCGGCCTGGTGATCTGGATTCCGGCACACCCCTCGGTTCCCTAGTAGGAGGATGGGGAGACTGGGGGTTTCCAGGGGACTCCTGCCACGGTGGACATAGAACCTTCTGCAACTCCATCCTAATGTCGGTTCAGTTTGAGGCTGTAGCCCCTGACTGCTGAGCCATCTCAGGCGAGGACCAAACTCTCTGAGCCATCCTTTCTAATCCGAACATGAACCCTAAAGAGGCGTCTGCTCCGGGGCGCCACATGTAACACTGGAATGAGGCGGATTCTCCAAGCAGGCGTAAGATGGAGACCCCAGGACTGTCATGGCGCGGAGACAGCTGCCCCCTCAAGACTGGGCCCCTGGAGAACTGTGGAGGAGTCACCCTCTGTCCCTGAGCCTTTAGGGCCTCCGGAAGGCACGAAACCCGGCGTCCAGCCCCTGAGCTCTCCTTCGACTTGACCCTGGGTCTGCATTCCCCACTGCCCCATGATGGATGGGACTATGTGGCCCGCGGCTCCCAGGAAGATTCTTCAAGGTCTTAATTTATCTGGAGAGACAGCTCAGGGTCTTAGAATCCAGGGAGGCAGCTGGAGGCAGGTTCCATGAGGGTCAGAGGGGAGTACAAGTCTATGTGAACGCTTGGTCACTCAGGAAGAGGCCCAGAGCCTGAGGCTGTGGGTCAGGGGTAGGGATGACCAAGACAGACATCCTCCCCCAGGAAAGGAAGGCACGGGCGCCACTGGGCCCATGCTGGACACTAGGGGGCAGTCCAAGGCCAAGGACCGGCCTCCTGGGAGCTCCTCCGTAGAGGGACCTAAGCTCCTTGCTGCCTTGCGGCTGCCCTGTAGGCACCTCTGTCCCCCCAGCTGTGAGATGGGCCCACAGCACCCACCAAGCGGCTCTGGGGGGGCGACCCGAGGCTGGGGAGCTGAGGCCATTCAGCCGCTCCAGCCGCTCCCAAGCAGGCAGCTGGCTGGGGCAAGGACTGAGTAATTACTGATCACCCTGGTGTTAAGGTGGACGCTGAGCGAGGAGTGTGGGTTAACCTGCCTGGGCCACGAACACCAAGGTGGGTCACCTGCACACATCCTAGATGCCCAGGGCCGAAGCCGCACATTTATTTATTTATTTTGGTGCTAGGAATCTGGAGCTGAGCAAGTGCTTTACCGTGGAGTGACACCTTACACCCTCCCAACGTTTTCCCCAACTGGCCTCAGGGCCTGAGGCAGAATGTGTCCTTTCTGCACAGTACGCCCTGCCCACCTGGCCACAGCTGGGGGAGACAGCCTGGAAGCAGGGAGGCTGGACGTGGGGTCTCTTTCTGGGTGCTGAGAAAGCCAAGAGAAGGGGCGGGTACCCCGCTTCTAACAGAGGTAAATCTCATTTTGTCTGCCGGGGCCAGGGCCACCCCAGAACTACACTCCCTCTCTGTCTCATGTCCAGGACACCTGTCCCTTCTGACCCCTACTTGGGACCAGCGTGGCTCCCACTCCGTGAGTGGGCGTACAAATACAGCTCTTTTTTATTTCTTTTCCCCTTTGCATGTATTCGTAATTACAAAAATACAGCATGACTGTTGTAACCCGACAGGTGTGTGGTTGTCTTCAGGCTCCTGGGGGTAGAGGGCTGGTGTTGGGGGGGTGTCCAGTCCAGGGTATCTTTATGTTTTGGGCTCAGGGGAAGGACACAACCCCACTCCTGGAGAGAGTACATTGATAAGCTAGTGAAAGAGAGAGAGAACACACGGGCATCACGAGGTAGCTCACAGGTAGGGGCCACAGACTTTCCGAAGCTGGTTTCTTCTTCCACCACGTGGGTCTCTGCACACCGGCCTTTGTGTGCTAAGCGGCACTGGCCCCAGGAACCAGGATGTTCTGCACGTCTGCTAGTGCCATCCACCACGGTACTTGGCGTCAGGCCGGTGCTGCTGAGGGCAATGAGGGGGTTAGAGGGGGGGTTGTCCCAGCCCAGCTGCCTCTCAGCTAGGTGGTCTCTGTGGCTGAGTTGTACTAGGTTCCTTCCCTCAACACAGGACATGGAACAATCCAACCATGCATGAGGAGGGCCTCGAGCCCCTCAGCAGCACTGAGCATGGCTCAGGGTCATTCTCCGCTGTTTCACATACCCTGGTGGGCAGGTGATTATCACCTAGTGTGGCCCTGTATGCTCAGGTCTCAGGGGAGGCGGGGGGGGGGGGGTCTTTGACACAGGGACAGAACAAAGACCTGCCTCCTCTTGACCCTGCCCTCCTACAGCCTTTCTCAGTTCCTTTACAGATGGTCCAGTATGGTGACATCTCTACAGGTCATGGAGGACTTGTGTCTCGGGGTACCATTGCACCCTTTAGTGCCATCGGGCACGGAGAGCAGCTCCCCAGACTATCCCTCACCGACCCCAGGCTGAAGGACTCTGTTCAGCCCCTGACTTCAAGGCTCGAAGGCTTCTTGTGTGCCACATTATCACTCCCCCCAGCTCAGTGCGGGCTGTGCCAGGCTCCCTAGAAAGTCTGGGCTGTGCCCAGTGTTCTGGGCGTGCCTGACACTCTTCACTGCTGCAGGCTCTCAACCACTGCTCAAGATCTCTGCTCTAAATAATCACTTCTGCGGCAGGGGTCTGTCCACTTGGATGGTGCGTGTTCGCAGGAGTCTCCAGCACCTGGGCCAGAGGCACAGCTGTGGGGGAGGGGCAGCTCCATCCCCCTCCCCTCCCCTCCCGTTTCTTTTCCAGAGCTTAAGACTGCAGCTGACCAGGGCAGGCCGAGCTCTGGGCTGCAATGGTCTGGCGACCTGAGGGGCCTGAATCCCCATATGTGCCCTGATCAGTATTGGGGAAGGGGGGGGCAACCAATCTGACTCCAGACCCAAGCTCAGGCACTCAAGGTGTCCACCACCCTCTTGCCACTCGATGGCCAGTCGGCTGGGTGGACACCTTGGAAAAGAGTGGAGCTAACCCTTGTGCCGCCTCTCGGCTCCGGGCCTCGAGGGCAGGTGTGCGAAGGGACCAGATGCTCCTGGATATAAGCACACATACCCGAGTCCAGCAGGCATCCCAAGGCGTCGTCCTGCTACGCCCAGGAACGAGCTGGCAGTGCGGGTTAAAGCCCCGTCAGCTGGCTCAGGAGGTGCTACTGCGAGCGCGGGCAGCGAAGGCCGGGGGACCTGGCCGGCCAGCGGTGCGCTCCCGGGTCGGTACCCAGGCCCGAGGGGGCGCTCGCGTCGCGGCCGCGCAGCCCCCGCCGACAGACAAAGGAGCCCGCGGGGGGCGGGGGCGGGGGGGGATGGGGCGAGGGGGCGGGGCGTCGCGGTGTCACGTTACCGCCCGCAGCGCCCTTTAACTCGAGCCCCGCCCTCTGTCCTGCTACAGCGCGCTGGCCACTGGACAACCAATCAGCGCGCGCCCGCCGCGGGCCCCGCCCAGCCCCGGAGGGTGTGTGCGGGCAGCCAATAGGAATTACGCAGGGGCTGGGCCTCCGGGAGGAGGGGCGGCGCGGCGCGGCCAATCGCTACGGTGTTGTTGAAACTGAAAATACTACATTATGCTAATCGCGGTGGGGCCCGCGCGCGCGGGGGTGGGGCCGGCGCGTATAAAGGGGGCACAGGCGAGCTGGGCGTTCCACAGGCCAAGTGCGCTGTGCTCGAGGGGTGCCGGCTAGGCCCGACTGAGCGAGCGAACAGGCTGCCAAGCTCCAAAGGGGCGCGTCCGAGACTGGACAGAACAAGCGATCGACACTCAGGAGTCGTCCGCCACCAGATATCCAGGTAGCCACCGCTGACCCTCACCGAGGTGGACGCGGGCTGCACGGGGGCGGAGGGGGGGTCCCCTCATTTTCGCCCAGCCTTCGCCCTCCTCCTTTCCCCTCTTCCTCCTCTCGCTCTCTTCCCTGTCGCCGCCCGGGGTCGCGCAGCCCTCGGCATGTCCGACGTGTACCTCCGCAGCAGATCAGCAATGGAACGTCTGGTCAACAACAACGACAACTTTCCTGTGCCGGAGCGCAGCAGCGCCTGCCGCAGCCTCTTCGGGCCTGTGGACCACGAGGAGCTGGGCCGCGAGCTGAGACGGCGCCTGGCGGAGCTGAACGCCGAGGATCAGAACCGCTGGGATTTCAACTTCCAGCAGGGCGTGCCGCTTCGAGGCCCTGGTCGTCTGCAGTGGATAGAGGTGGACAGCGAGTCCGTGCCCGCCTTCTACCGCGAGACGGTGCAGGTGGGGCGCAATCGCCTGCTGCTGACGTCCCGGCCTCCCCCCGTGGCCGTGGCTGTCATCCCGCGTCGTCCATCGCCAGCTGGCGAGGCCTTCGACGACCTGGAGGAGGCGCCTGAGCAGCCGCCCAGCGCCCCGGTCGTGGCGTCCACCCCGCCCCCGGCCCCGGTTCTGGCCCCAATCCTGGCCTCGGTCCTGGCCCCGGCCCCGGCTCCGGCCCCGGCCCCGGCCCCGGCCGTAGACCCGACTCCAGATGCGATCCCGGACCCGATCCCGGACGTGGCGCCCGAAGACGGCGGCGTGGAGCAAGGCGCGGAGATGGGCGTGGAGCAGGATGCGGAGGAAGGCGCGGAGATGGGCGCGGAGGAAGGCGCGGAGATGAGCGCGGAGGAAGGCGCGGAGATGGGCGCGGAGGAAGGCGCGGAGATGGGCGTGGAGCAAGACGCGGAGATGGGCGCTGAGCAGGGCGCGGAGATGGGCGCCGAGGAGGGCGAGAATCAGGAGGAGCTCGGCCAGGAGATGAACGGCGAGCAGTCGATTCCGGGGATTCCGGGACGTCCGGCGGCCGGCAACTCTGCAGGCGGAGCCAGCAGCGCGTCGATCAAGAAGTTGTCGGGCCCTCTCATCTCCGGTGAGCCCCGCACGGCCCCGCCCCGGTCCGGCCCCGCTTTGTCCAGCCGGTCGGGCTCTCCCTTCGCTCTCGGGGGCCTCGCCGGCTCCCCGCCTTCTCCCGTGGCATTAAAGGGCCCGCGGCACGCTGGGCGCGGTTACACCCGTACCCCCTTTCCCGTCGGTGGGGGTGCTCTCCGCATTGCGGCGAGGCGTAGAGTTAGAGTGAGCGCAGCCGCGACTCCCTCGGTGCTTAGTTCTCGGCTGCGTCCGCGTGAGTCCCTGTTTGGTGCGGCGGGCACGGAGGGCGCGGGGAGCGCGGCGCGTAGGGGGTTAAGTGTGGCGGCAGCCCCTGGGGGGGCTTGGCCGCGGGACAAGGGGAAATGCTTACACAGCACATTTCGCGGCGACGTAAACACAGCTGACCCGCCGCGGACCTCGGCGCGGGCGGGGACGGCTCCCCAAAACCGTCCCCCGCTCCCCGAGTCCTTCTCAGGGGTCCAGTTAGCGTCTCTCCGATCCTCCGGCGCTGAGCAATCGTGCGCGGTGTCGCCTGCAGACTTCTTCGCCAAGCGCAAGAGATCTGCTCAGGAGAACCAGGCGTCCAACGACGTCCCCGAGGGGTGTCCCTCTACTAGTGAGGGCCCCGGGGTGGGCGCGGTGGAGCAGACTCCGCGCAAACGTCTGCGCTGAGTTAGGTGAGTCCGGCGTCGCCCCTCACTCGGGGGTCGCGGAGGCTCCGCCCCCCCAGGAGGGTCCCCGCCGCGGTACTCATCCAAGTCCCTCTCCCCCGCAGTTTAGACCCTAAGATCCTTTGAGAGACCTTGCCGGGCAGCTGGGCAGCAGATGGTGGAAGCGCTCTGGTCTCGGCTGGGACTGACTGTTCTCGTAGCAGCGACGGCGGTAGCTGCTCGAAGTAGTCTTCGGTTTCCAGTTTAAAATTCGCAGCTGTACAATGTATTGCTAACTCTGTCTGTATTGTGTGCAAGGAGTACCCGAGTCCTAAGGTGCAATTGTTAAAAGTCATTGATGTGAAGCCTTTAACCTCTGTGGGATCTCAGTGCAAACAGAAAAAGAAAAAAAAAAAAAAAGAAAAAAAACCCGTGTGTTTATGCAACAACAGTTTATACTGAGAATACTTGCTATTTATCCCTGCATGCGTCTCTCTATCACGCAATTGCTGGAGTATTGATCATATGAAAAGCACCCAAATAAGTGTTACACATGTAAATTCACCTTTGTAGTGGACTCCAGTGGATGATGGCTGTTGGCTCCTTCTCATCTGCACACTTATTCTCGCTTAGCTCGCAGACTCCTTGCTTTAACTTGGTTTTTGCTGTTTACTATCTGAAATTTGAAGACCAAAGTTTTGGAATGATTCCTCATCTGCCTGTACCACTGCCCTGTCAGCCAGGTCTAAAATAAAAAGGCCCCCTCCAAAACCACCTTCAGTCTCCTTGTGTTGTACACCTCAGGAGCCAATGGGTGTGGGGTAGAACAGAGGGGCTGAGGGGAGCTGGTCAAACCTTGTCAGTGCTTGGCAGGGTATGACCACTTACAAGGGAGGGAGGCTGTCATGGGGCCCGCCCCAGGAGTGGGGGTGGGGGTGGGGGAACACCTGTGGTAGTCACCTGTCATTCAGGGACTTTGTTGGCAGAGATGCAAGTTGGGTGTGTGATCCCAACGGACACTTGTAAAGCAACACACACGAGGCACATCTAGTTCACAAGTTCCTTGAGCACCAAATGAGGTCGAGCCCCAAAGGCTCCCTAGTTTGATGAGGCAGGGCTCCCCAAGAATGAGCCACACTGTGGTCTGGTGGCGGGAAAGAGGATGAGAGAAGACAGTGGGTGGGGGAGGGGCCCGTTGGGAGGCACAGGCCTTGATCCAGCTTTGTCTGGAGAATTTGAGGGTGTGTCTCCCTATTTCTCCCTATCTAGTGTTCCACCGGTGCATCAGTTCCAAAGAACCCGTTTTGGTCGGGGATGGCTGTAAGCGGCTGAAAACGACAGCTTACAGGGGAAAGGTGGCCATAAAATAAATTATAGCTCTTGGAGGATACCCTGGACACAGAGAAGAGTGGGAGAGACTGAGGCTCTTTAGCCACGGGCAGATGTATATTAACCTTCCCCCAAGGCTGAGAGCCCTCCACTGTCAGGCCTTGAGAAGTGCCCCATCCCACTGTGAGTTCAGGACCCTCTGTCTCTAGCAGTCCTCTTCAGTGACTTGGGCTTTAGAGGGTTCGCAGACAAAGTCAGCCTATGAGCGGCTTGGGGACGGGAAGCCAAGCGGCCTTGCTGTGCCACACTGAGTGGCAACGGTGCTGGGCAGCAGAGGCCTGGGCCGAGAGGACACCAGGCTGAAAGCCTGGTGAGCTGGTCGAGGGTCCTTGAGGACCCCACCTAGCAGTTTTTCATGGTGACTGAGGCTGTGTGGGGTGCTGGGGCACCGTACATGCAGGAGTTTGCCTATGCAAACTGATCAGACCTCTGTGCCCTGCCCTGGTGCTCAGGGTGCTGCCCAGTTGTACTGTGATTTCCACGTCACTCTGAAAGGCAGTCAGGGCTGTGTGACAGCACAGAACTGATGCCACTTGGTCTCTTGCGGAGGGTGTCGACCCCCCATAGGTGTCCGGTCGAGAGAAACATTGTGTTGCATCACAGTGCGAGTCCGTGGTCTCAGCTGGGTCCTGTTTGCCATTGGCTGGGGGAGGGTTGGGATTTCAGATGGAAAACTGTCTGATGTTCAGGGGTACTGTCCGTACCCAAGCGAGGTGAAAGGTGTGTTGTTTTACAGTCTGCGCAGCGACTATACCATGAGTTGGGGGAGGTGGACCGCCTGGCCCGCAGGGGCTGCCTGGAGCCCCAGTGGTAGTTGAGTTCGGTGGGTTCGGTGACCCAGGGTGAGGGTACCCTGGGCCTCCCTCATCCCTCCCTTCTCTTCCTGGCCGTTTCTGGGTTACTCCTGCAGGGATGAAAGCCCAGGGAGACAGGCGGGGAGAAGGGGCCAGAGGCACAAGGCAAGGTGGCAGATCTTCAGAGGGACTGTAAATGCCATGGAAGGTTCTGGGCTCCTAAGTGCCTCTGTCTGTGCAAGAAGTGGCAACCCAATGAGTGCTAAGACAGTGACCAGCAGCCACCAGGCCCACCAAACTCCTTGCAGTGGGCACATGCCAATTTACCAGGCAAAACCAGCTGGGCTGGCAGAAGAAATGGTTTGTGCCAAGGCTTTGGGGCCTGGGGTGTTCCTGGCATAAGGGTCTGGAGGAATGCTGTCAGGTGCATTTGGTGGGGGCTCATAGAGAAGGTGAGAGGGGGTCACTGCTTTGTGATATGAATTGGATTTAAGGCCACTCTGCGACCCTATTCCCACCCAGGGCCGGACCTGGGACCTCCGAACACTTTATTTCTCTCAACAGCTCTGCCCATGTGGCATGAGTGCCGTGTCTCAGGTGTGCAGAGCGAGTCAGAACAGCTGGCCACATGCCACTGTGGGTTTCCCCAGGATGGCAGCCCCCCTAGTCCCTGTGCTTTGGATGTCTGCTTTGCTCTTTGTTTTCCACGTGTTGCTGCTCACTGAAGTCGGCCATTTGCATTTGGTCTGCTTACAGCGGGCCGTTCCTCGTGAGCGTTTAGACAAGCGCACGCTGCCTTGCGCTGCCCAGACACTCTGCTCTCAATCCGGCTGCTCCGTCTTTCGCCTCCACTCTGGGAACTGTGATCGTTTTGGTCTCTGTGGTTGTATCTCATGGCGGGGGTGGGGGTGGGGGGTGGCTGGATCCGTCGTTCGCCCTCTTGATTGCTTTGTTGCATCCTGATGGGGTGGGTCTTGTCTTTAGCCAGCGGTCACCTGACACTCCATGTCGTTAGTGACCCATAGTGCTTCTCCACTGGGGACCATAGCAATCACCAGTGAAGGGGATAGATGACACAGGAACCTGGCGCTGGGGACGTAGCTCAGTGGTGAGCGCACTTGGTGCTCAGCAAGAGCAGGGCTCCATCCCAACTCCACACAACCAGGTCATTCCAACACTTGGACCAGAGTTGGGAGTTAGGACCAGGACCAGGGCATAGGGATCAGGAGTTCAAAAGTCATCCTTAGCTATATAGCTGGTGAGTTTGAAGCCAGCCAGGGCTGCATGAGAGCCTCGGAAATGGAAAGAGAGGAAAAAGGAGGAAGAGGAGGAGAGAAAAAGAACTGAACAGACTTAAGTGGATAATATGGTTGGTCCCTGTAATTCCAGCCCTAGAGAGACAGGCGGGCGGAACGCTGTGAGTTTGAGGTTGGTTTGGTCACAGAGTAAGACTGTCTTGGGATGGTGTGCCCACTTGCGTTACTGCCCAAATATTTGCTCCTTGGGGTCACGGGGGCAGAGGGTTTAAAAACAGACATAGAAGGAGGAGAGGAGGGCTATCAGCAGGGACGAGGGCCAAGAGAAAGTAAAGAGTTGATAGAGCAAAGTGCATCGTCTGCATGCACGCAAATGTCTAATAGTATCTGTTTTCTTTACTGAAGGAAGAAATTTTTCCTGATGTGGAAAAGCGGCAGGTTCAGGGGCGTTCTTCTGGACCCCATGTGCCTCCTTCCTAAGGGCCCCCGCATTCATTCTATACATCCAGCTGTGTCCACTGAGCCCTGGCAGGCTTCGGGGAGCAGCCTCTGTAGGTCTGGTCCCCGCGGTGACATTGAGTCACCTGTCCCTCATGGTCTGTTGCAGAACTTACTGTGGACCGCAAGGCCCTGGAGCTGAGTGTGTGGACTCCAGCGACATTGGTCGCTGGGCTCAAAGCAAAAGCAAACTTTTTTTTTTTCATGGAGCAGAGATGCTTGGTAGTTAAGAAATATATTGAAAACTTTTTAAGGGGTTAAGGAGATGGGGTAGGAGGATAGAAGGTAATGAGATGACTGCAATCAAAATGTATTACGTATGTGTATGAAACTGCCAAGAAATAAACTAACAGAAAAGAAATAACGAAATTTCTAAATCCTGTTGACTGTAGGTGGGAACCAGACAGCTGTGACCCAGGTTGGCAAGGGGAATCTGGCCCCGGAGCAGAGATAGCACGGCTGAAATGCTTGGTAAGGACACCTGCAAACCCCTCAGCCTTTCTCCTGTGGTATGTTGCACCCTCATAAACTACAGGCACCCACTGGATACTAGTGTATCTGCTGTCTCTTTTTTTGCTAACTTTGTATCTGTTTTTAAGCTTTTTGGATAACTTGTAGCAGCCTGCAACAGTTCCCCCGAACTTTGCAAGCATGGGAAGCCACAGACCGGCAAAGAGACTCCATAAGGTGCACTTTCTTCCTGGCTCTCATCCTGTTTGTTTGTTTGTTTGTTTTGTAGTGCAGCAAGATGGATTCCTACTCCCCGCAGATGCCCAGTCCTCCTTGCATCCCATCTGGCTTTGTTCCCGCGCAACCTGGCTTTGTCCCCCGCTTTTGGGCAACTTGCTCAGAGTTGGCCAACCAACATCCTTGCTTCTTCCTTCAGAAAGGAAACCTCTGAAGTCCCCCCTCCCCCCGGCCTGGGATTGGCCACTCACCTTGGTGCCTCTAGCATCCCTTGTTCTCCAGCCTTTCGCTGGCAGTTAGTCTCCCTGAAAGAGGGTCATCTCTCACATGCCTTGAGATCTGATTGGTGTGTATTGGCTGCTCATCTGAGCCTCTTTTGAACCATCAGTCTATTTTTGGTGACCCCCCAAGAAAAATGGAAAGGACGCACCACACACGCAGATACCGATGGGGGCCGCAGAGCCTCCCAATAGAGAACCAAGTAGCCAACATCCTGGTCAGCCAGACCCCGAGATCCTGGTCAGCCAAGAACATCACCATCTGAGGCCTTCGTCCAGGGCGAAGACCCTCCACAGTCGGGATCCTCCTGGATGAGCAGCTTGCCAGCCAGGACCCAGCTGTGGATGCGGCACGCTGACCGCCCTTTGTACAGGTGTCTGTGGCTCGTGCTCCATCGCGATCCCGTACCTTTCCTCAGCTCCACGCGGCAGCGCATGCCTGGCGTGGAGGTTTGCACCAGGTGCCGTCCCAGCCGGGCTGATGAATTCCTGCCTTAAACATACACAAATCAATGAATGAAGAAATAAAAAGCCCTTTCTTTTAAAGCTGCCGCTGTGTGTGCTTACCTGATTTCTACCGTGTCTCTTCCCTGGGAGTGGGGTGGTTGTCAGATCTCCGTATGCACCAGTCCACAGCAGCTCAGCTCATCCTGAGGGGTGAGACTAGCCTGGTGGGGGGCAGCGGGGCACTGGCTTGACCAGCACGGGGCTGTCCTCATCGTCCATCCAGCACTCCCTCTCCTTGTGGACCCCCTCTTCTCTGTCCCTGGGGTTGGGCTAGTCTGATGAAGGAGCCACAGGACACGTCTGTTCCCCTCTCCACACCTCAGTTTCTCCTCTCTGATGGGACAAAGCTAGACAAAGAGCCTCTGCAGGCATTGTAGAATCAGCATCTCTGGGGTGGGCTCACGCTGGTCTGGACTATGTCCAACAAGTGTCTCTCATCTGGCCAGGCCAGTCTACCCCAGGCTTTGTCTGGACTGGGTCTGGGAGGTGTTCTTCTAATCAGGAGGGGGCTCCCCTGGCTCTGGGATCTTCTGTAGTACCATCCTGTCAGGAAAGGGACCAGGGTCCCACGAAGTCGCACATGAACAGGTGCGCAGAAGAGATGCACCCTTCTCATCCAAAACCTGCGGACACCTTGTCTGGAACTCCCAGCCTCCCCAGTATCAGAGTTTCTGTTCTTCATAAATGGCCAAGCCTCAGGTGTTTTGTTATAGTAGCGCCCAGTGATCCAGAGCCTATGTGGAAAATTACCATGCAGCCTGCCAATGTGTGTAGGGAGGGGGCTGCAAGAGACGACAGCAGACAGTGCCTGTGCTCTGTTCCGTCTGGAGGGTTCTTCGTCTCCCTCCACACCCCACTGACAGTTTTGTTCTGTGGACACACCAAGAGTCAGGGAACTTGGTCCCTGGGTCTCACATGGGCTCAGAACCTGTCTTCAGGTTCTCTCACCGGCTCTGGTGGTATTTCCAGTTCAGTCCTTGTGTCTACATGAGAGAGGGGGAGGGGAAGAAGAGAAGGAGGGGACAGGGAGAGGCAAGAAGCAGGGATGTAGCTCAGTGGTAGAGCACTTGCTTAGCATGCGCGAGGCCCTGCATTTGATTCCAGCACCAAAAAGAAAAGGGGGAAAACAAAAGAGGGAAGTAAAGAAGGAAGAAGGAGGGAGGAGGGAAGGAAAAAAGGAGGAGGGAGATGCACTAGCAGAAGTAAGGCAAGAGAGAGAGAGGAGGGAAGGCAAGAGAGAGAGAGGAGGGAAGGCAGGAAGGAGAGAGGAGGGAGACTTGCCGGCAGACGTATGGCGCATGACTGGTTTGTTTCCTCTTGGTCTTTGGCGGCTCGGTTTATGATCTCATGGATTTTTCTGCTCTGAGGTCAGTAGAGTCAGGCATGGGCAGGAGCCCCCCCCCCACCTCTGCTGTTAGCTCCTCTACCTACTGTAGGACTGGGGTCCCATTCCTCTATGCAGTTCACCCCATTAGGTAGCAGAATGAGCAGAAGCAGGACAGGTGATGTGGCTCAGCGGGTAAAAGACATTTGCTACCAAGCCAGAGAACCTGAGTTCGATTCCTAGGACCCATTATAGGAGAGAACCATGAAATGTACACACATTCTCACACACAAAGAAATAGATTTAAAGTTATTTATTTATTTATTTAATGTGCATGTGTATCAGAGGGCACTGTGTGTCCCTATGGAGGACCAAGGGTGACTTTGGGAATCATCCTGGATTGTTTCTACCTCCTTCTTGCTTCACTCTGGGATTTCCCAGACTCTGACTATCAGGACCAGAAGTGCAGGCCGCTTCCGTTTCTGCCTAGCATTTTTGCATGGGACCTGGGATCCGAACTCAGGGCCTTCTGCTGGTGAGACAAAGTCTTAACCCTGAGCCATCTCTCCAGCTCCATTTTTTTTTTAAAAAAGAACAAATAGAAGTGCCCTCGCGCCCTCTCTCCACACTCCACCTCCAGGGAGAAATGACACTGAAAAAATGAAAACATGGCCTTTAGAAGACCCTGGGGAATCCTGAGGGCATTGAAGTGGGTGAGTCCTCCTTTGGCATGGACAGGCTGTCCAGGGAAACCCCAGGGAAGAAGGAGCAGGATGGGGAGGCGGGAGGAGGGTGGCACCAGTCACTGCACATCGAGATGGAACACTCTGGGACTGGCTTCTGGTGGGGCCTGGAGGGAACCAGCCACAAAGTCACAACAGGCAGCCACACCAGTGTCCCCAGTTTGGAGTCACTGGAGGTCAGAAATGCCCAAGCAGGAAATGAGATCCAATGTATAAAAGACATCAAAGGAAATGGAAAAACATTCTTCCAGCATGTGAGGGAGCTGTGGGGAGGTTGGGGGGCTGCTGGTCTTTTATGAGGGGTGGAGGGTAGTGATGGCAGCAGAATCTCAAAAGTAGTCACAGGGCACAGGGGGAGTCATAGTCATAGGGTAATTCCAGACATCTGAGTTGGGGGTCATAGTCAAAAGATAATCCTGGGGCTGGAGAGGCGGCTCAGGGGTTAAGCCTCTGCCTTGCAAGCAGAAGGTCCTGAGTTCGGATCCTAGAGCCCACGTATAGACACCAGGCAGAAGCGGGAGCGGCCTGCGTTTCTGGTCCTGGTAGGGCAGAGCCTGTGAATCCCTGGGGCAGAGTAAACAAGGAGGAGGTGGAGGCGTCCACGGTGGTTCCCGAATTCGTCCGTGGTTCTACACATGCACACATACATACACACACGCGCACACATGCACACACGCACAATTGAATAAATAATAAATAAAAAAAATTTAAAAAGATAATCCTGGACACATGGGTCGGGGGTTATAGTCACAGCTGATCCCAGACATCTGGGCGGGGAGCCATAGTCCTAGGATAATCTTGGACACTGATTGGGGGCAATAGTGGGCATAGTCACAAGATAATCCTGGACACCTGGATACAGGGTACAATCACAAGACATTTCCAGACACCTGGACAGGGCATGGTTACAGGGCACTCCGGACACCTGGGTGAGGGGGCACCTGCCATGACTTCTCTTCTGGTGAGCCGACTCCTGCAGATCGGGGCCTCGCCCTAGGTGTCTGTCCGGTAGGATACACGCAGTCAAACCATTTTTGGGCTGGCTGGTGTTGGCAAGGCCCCAAGGACCAAACGCATGCCTTATCCTGGAAGAAACTCCCACGGGCATGTGCCAACACATGAAGAGACCAGAGGGCACAGCACTGCCAAATGTGGCTGTCTTCCCAGGAGTGCCCAGCAGAAAGGGTGCTTCTGCAAAGAAAGAGTGCTTCGCAAAGAAGGAGTGCTTCTGCAAAGAAGGGGTGCTTCTGCAAAGAGGGCAGGGCAGCCTCAGCCTCTCTTCGCTCAGGTGAGCCCTTGTCCCTGGTGCCCACATGCTGTTGAACCGTCAAGGAGGATTTTCCCTGCCAAGTGTGGCTGTTCACGCCTGTGGGTCCAGCTTGCATGGAGGCAGGGAGAACTGCCATGAGTTTCAGGTTTGCCTGGGCTACGTGTAAGACCCTGCCTTGAAAAATCAAACGTGGGGCTGGGGAATTGCTCAGGGTAAAGTGTTTTCCTCACAAGCAAAGGGGCCTGAACTCAGATCCCCAGATCCTACATGAAAATACTAGCAGATGTGGCCACTGCTGTCATTCTAGCCTTGGAAGGCAGAGCCTGCAAATCCCTAGACACGCCGCTAACCAGACTAGTTTCTCTGGGTTTAACTGAAGACCCGGGCCCATAGCAGTGAGGCAGAAGTATGAGAGAAGATAATTCCTGATATCACACTGAGGTTTGCCACATGCATACACACTCGGGTGCACTGTGTATATGTGTGCCCCACACATAAACCCACCCAAATACCCCCCCACAGTCCCCATATACACAAATATGAAAGGAAAAAAGGCGACCACAAAATAAAACATAAACAAGCAAATGAAAAATAGGGTTCTTCACCCCACCTCCTGTCCCGCTAGAAGGCTCCCCACCCTTCCTTGCCCTCAAGGGGAAACCCAGAATATCAAGAGGGTGTTAAGCATCTCCTGTCCACGACATCCTCTTCACAGCGGGGTGAATCATCAATCATTTCCGAGGGACTGTGTGACGCTGTCCCTCCCCAGTCTAGGCCATTCGAGGGTGCACGGAGCAGTGAGGGGGCCAAGCACTTACCCCACCCAAGGGTGCTCTGAGGAGCGAGGCCTCTGGAAAACACTTGTTCCCTTCCCCTGACCAGGGTCTCCAGAGATATCCCCAGTGGGTGCTGCGCTTCCTGGTTTTCTTTGCCTTGGGGAGGGGGCGGAAGCTGGTACTTTGGCATCTGTGAATTCACAAAGCTGGGCACCAGCTCCCCATCCCTTCCTAACGGCTGGCCAGGGAGACTGGTAGAAAAGGCAGCGCTGGTCCTGTCTTGTGGACAGGACCTTTTTTGCCTGGCTGCCCTCCGCAAGCTCAGAGAGGGCGGGGCCTAGTTTATGAAGCAGGAGCACCAGGAACCCCGGGCAGACCCGCGGGGTCCAGCGTTCCAGCACGGCTCCAAAAGCCTGGCTTCGAGGGGCTACTTAGGCCCCAGTCTTGGGCGGGCCGGAAGCTGCCCGACAGGCGCGTGCCCCGCGGGAGGGACATCGCTGGACAGTTGCTGGGGAGGCGGCGGCTCGATCCCGGGCGCGGGCAGCTGTG
The DNA here is from genome assembly GCA_023101885.1 of Typhlomys cinereus. Lineage (NCBI taxonomy): Eukaryota > Metazoa > Chordata > Mammalia > Rodentia > Platacanthomyidae > Typhlomys > Typhlomys cinereus. The sequence goes on from JALPQD010000275.1 coordinate 392,414, forward strand.
TGGAGGCCCAGAGTGGGCCGTGGTGGTCAGGGCGGCTCAGCCCGGACCGACGGCCCAGCCTCCCCCCTCGGCCTGCTCGGCCCGCCGGTCTGCGGGGAGGGGCGGGAAGGCAGCTGGACGCTGCGGCGATTTATGGGCCTTTCAGGCGAGCAGGTGCCTCTTCGGGCGTCCATTGTCTCGCAGGCTTCACAATGGGGCGGCGGCAGCCGCAGAGCCTCCCCGCGGCCTGCACGGTTGCCACGAGCCCGCGGTCCCCGCGCCCCCGCCCGCGCGGCCATCCGTCCACGTCGGTGTCCCCGCGCGCCCGCCCCCCGGGCAGCGGCTCCGAGCGCCCAGCATCCGCCCTGCCTGCGCGCCCAGGCCCGGCCGGACCTTGGGACCCCGCGCCCCGACGGTGCGGTCGCCCGCGCCTCCTGCGCCACCGGGTACCCGGGACTCCGTCGGGCTGGCACGGCCCGCGCTGCCGCGTCCGGGTCGCACACACAGGGCCATTCTTCCCGGCCGCGCGCAACCATATGGCAAATCCGCATCGATGCTGCAGCCCCCGCTCATTCAAGCGCAGAACGTCCCGCAACAGGGAACAATCGCAACTCTGTTCGTGTCTATTGTGGATGCGAACCGGGCGAGAAAAAAAATCATTTAACGCGGAGAGATAGCCAGCTAATTACCAACCATATGTGAGCCGGATTCAAAGCCACACCGAGTTCATTCTGAGCCCCTGCGACTTTATTAGGTATAGAAGACAGATGTTCGGACAGCCCACGCATCACAGAAAACCGTGTCAGGGAGTTCTTGAATGGAGGACAGAGATCTTTAAACATTAAAGACCCAGTCTGCTTATGGACTGGCCGGGGGCCCTTGGGGGCTCAGGCCTTGGAGGACTTGGCCACGGTGTGTGAGGGAGCGCCCGGCTGGCTCAGGGGCCAGACCCTCTGTCCCTTCTCTCCCAGGTGTCCTGGAAGCCTTCTATTCTGAAAGGCCTTGAAGCTTCATGATGTCCAGGAAGCTGGGAGCAGCTCTGATGGGGGGGGGGGCTTCCACCCCTGCTGGGGGGCTTCCTTTACCTGCAAGGGAGACTCTTTATGGGGCACTGTAGTGGGAGAGTCTGATTATATCTGCTCAGTTTGAGCCTAGCTAACCGCAGCACACAGTAGGTCTTCACTTGGAGTCCAAGGAGTGAGGGAGTGAGTAAATGAGTGAGCTCCAGTATGGCAGGGGACTACCCAGCTGTGAAAATCCCTTGAGAAAGGAGGATAATGCTTGGGGTAGGGGGGAAGAGAACATGGGGGGGGGCAAGAGGAAAACAGGACTGATTTTTTTTAACCAAGAAAATTGCCTCTAGCCATGAACCTCCGATTCTTGGAGGACGGAAGAGAGAATGCTCATTAGAGAGAGGGAGAGAGAGGGATCTTTCTGTTTTCCATGCTGTGCAATTTACACTCCAGCTTCTCTTCCTTGTTACCCTTTTAAGCCAAATGTCTGCATAAAAGGATTATTGCCCGCTTCCCCCCCCCCAGGACTGACTGCGTGCTGTTAGCAGGCTAGATTAACCCTGGCCTGTGCTTTCCGCAGTTCTTCCATGAAAATAACGGAGGTCAGCTGCCATTCAGCCGCCGAAGCAGATATATTTGAAAATTTAAATATTTGAATCAAAGGAAAAGACAGGATTTCCACCCCTGCTCAGCAGTCCGCAAACTCCGCACAAAGGAGACGTTTCTGGGGGAATGGACGTCTCGGGAGGAGTCGGAGGAGGCGGCCAGAGCCTCCCTTTTGTCTCCACGGCTTTTGTTTCTCCCAGTTTTCTCCCTGGTCCCCATCTGATCCAGGAGGGTGTTTTGTGGAACTTGGGGACTGACTTTGGGGTGGAGGACACAAAGAAATATGAAAAACCTCCAAGGACACCCGTCGCCTCAGAGGCCGTTGTGGGATTGGTCTGAAAACATTTAATTGATGTACCGGTGAAATACCAGAGAAGGGGTCCCCACGTCTCCCCCACCCCCACCCCGTGTCCCTGGAGCAGCTGATCAGCTGACTCTGGCTCACAAGGCTCGCACGGACAGGCCGGGGCTAAGGAGGGAGGCCTGGGCTTGCTGGCTGAGAAAGCCCTCTAAGCTGTGCTTCTCCAAGGTGACAAATCTCTCCAGTCCCCAGCCGAGCCCGTGCTCTTCACAGGCGCCGATTCTATATGTGGCCCTCTTGTCTGATGACATGGGGGGGCTCGTGCTTTGACATTGGGTTCCTAGGTACTGGCGACTTCTAAAGGAGATTGGAGCTGACTGAAACCGTCTCCCTGCTAGGGATGGAGGGTGGTCTGGCCAGACATCCGGAGACCAGAGTGGGGTTTCTTTGTCACCCTGGCAGTGTGGGTCTGAGCCGCCGCTGTCTCCTCTGTGGGGCTGGGAGAGGGAGAGATGCTGGGCCGCTAAGGCAAACAGCCCAGCGGGCAGCTGCTCTGATTTGACCTCTGCAGCTGTAGCTCCCAGTGTCCCAGGCTGGAAGCTGAAATAGGAGCATAAGATGAAGGTGTGTGTGTGTGGGGTGGCTCCTCCCCAGACCGGCCTTGCTTGGCTAGAAGTTGCGTCTTCTCCCTGTGCCTCATGGAGGTGTATCCATCCGTTTCCCTCCTGTAAGGACCTGGGTCAAGCCCTCATAGGAAAGAGTTGCTCTCCAGATTCTGAGGTTAGCGGTCAATGGATGACTCCTCCCCACCTGGGGATGGGACGGAGTCAGTTACCCTGGGCCCCTAGCTTGGACATGTCTGCTCCTTCAACAATGAGCATGGTGTGTCTTGCTGAGGTGGGCACCACTCACTGGCACCTCATCTAGGTTTTGGGGCTCCTGTTGGTCTCAGAAGTCTTCAGTCATATTTGGGGATCTCCTTTGCTCAACCCCTCCCCCCACAGCTGCAGGAGTGGGTCGCAGGGAGGGAAACCTCTCCCCCTACACGGAGGACTGGACGCTTCAGAAGCTGGCCCAGGGCAAGAGTGAGAGTGAGTGAGAGAGAGAGAGAGAGAAAGAGAAAGAGAGGGAGAGGGAAAGAGAGAGAGAAAGAGAGTGAGCGAGAGGGAGAGGGAGAGGGGGAGAGAGAGAGAGAGAGAGAGAGAGAGAGAGAACACACCTCAGGCTGGCTGTCCACACAGCCCTGATGCCTCTCCGCCTGCACCAGGTGTCCCGTCCTCTGTCAGCTCTCCTAGACACCTCCAGTCTTTCTTTCCTTTCCCTTTTTGGTCTGCCCTCCTTCCCAAGTCTGTTCTCTTACTACAAGAACTCCCTAAACCCAAGGTAGAGCCTAATCGGGCAGGCAAGAGAAGTAACTGCCCAGCAGGACGGCTCCTGGTGTGTGTGTGGGGGGCTGACACCTGTCCTTGAACCAGCCACTTGCTGCTCTGCGACCCCAGTAGGCAGTTGACCTCTCTGAGCCGTGGCCAGCTTGCTTCTTGGAGAGTCAAATGCTGATGACCGCCGTGGCACAGTGAGCAGGAGCTAATGAAAAGGCCGAAAACCACTCCAGGCATTTAAAAAATGTCACGTAATAGCAAAATAATAACAATGACAACAATATACTTTGGAATTTTGCTGGAACTGAGATGGGCCCGAGTGGAATTTGGCACTAAGTGGTCTGCTCTGGCCTTTGTCCAAGGGGGTCTGATTACCACGGCACCCCAGGACTGCATTCTAAGGAGGCTCTCTCGTAAGGTGGTCCTGCCCCTGGACTCCTGCACTGGGGCCGGGCCAGGTCACCCCCCTCGGCATGAGGCTAGCTTAGAGCTTTGTTACTACAGCCCTGGTCACGCGGCTGGGACATCAGTGGGTGTTTCTTTTCTTCGTAATTCCCCAAGTCAAAATCACCTTATACTTCCTGGATGTGTCAGAACATCGTGTAGTCACTGGCGTGTGTGCATGTGTATGTGTGTGTGTGTGCTTGCGTGCACATATGTGTGTTTGCCTGTGTGCATGTGCATGTATATGTGTGTGCGTACATGTGCACATGTGTGCGCCTGTGTGTTCATGTTATATGTGCATGCGCATGCATGGGCGTGCATGGGTGTGCATGCATGCATGTGTGCACATGTGCATGTGTGTGCAATAAAGAAATGCACTGTTTCTCCTGGTGGGTTATTTCATTGACCAGAATACCCCCAAGCCAGACACTCTGAATGGTTTCCCTACTTTCAGTTGGATGGGTTTACTTACATTTCAGGCTAAAAGCCAACTCAGTGGGTAAAAAGCACTTACCTTCCAAGTATGAACCCAAGTTCATATCATCAGAACCCACTAAAGTCAGACATCTGCAGGGGCTGTCAGTCATCTCTCCTAGAGTGGTCCGGCCATGTGGCCTGTGCAGGACACAACACACAAGAGAGACCCTGCCTCAAGACACCAGAGGTTGTCCTTTGACCTCCGCACTTTACCAGCAGAGCCAGGCCCTGGCCCAGCATCATCAGGTGCAGCGCGCCAATGGTTATGCTGAGGTACTTGTCCTACTGTCTCTTCACAGTGTTCTCGCGTTAGTTGTGAGTCTCTTGAGCCACCTGAGATAACTATTTTAATTTGAACAGCTGTAGGGGGCACACACCTGGAATCCCATTTTCCAGAGACTGAGACCGGAGGATCTTCAGTTAGAGGTCAGCCTGGGTGAAGTGCCTTGGGTCTGTAACCCCACTTACAGCTGAGGCATGGGGACAGGGACAGCCTTGGTGGACAGTCTGTCTAGTCAGCTGGTGAACTTTACATTCATTGAAGGGTCAGGTCTCAACAAACAAGGTGAGCGGGCCAAAGGCGCTCTCCGTTCAGGCTGATGGAGGCCAGAGATCTGAGTCCACTCCCTGATCCCTTGCAAAAGATGAGCATAAGAACAGACTCCCAAAACCCACCTCTGCCCTCCTTGGGCATGAGTGGCATGAGAGTGCATGCACCCACGCACAAAGTAAACACACAAAAAATGAGGCGGATAGTGGCTAACCAGATGTTGACCTCTGGCTTCCACATGCAGGTGCACATATGCACACACACAACACACATACCCGTTTGCATCCATGAACGCACTCATACAAATACATGCATATACCACATACACTTAGCAAAATAGATAAGTAATAAAAATAAGTAAGTAAAAAAATCATAGCTGCTCAGAGCCCAGAAGTGTGACAGACTTTGGAAACAGATGTGAAGAGGAGGAAAATCTTCCCAGAAGCCCCATGCGGGCACGGGCACGGGCGGTGCATGTGTCCAGCGAGGCCTTGGCCAGGGACTCCCTGGTGGCATGGAGGCCCGTACTGAGTCGGCAGCTCAGTAGGAGGACGAGGGCTGCTGCCAAAGGAAAAGTAGAAGCCTTCATGCCAGTCCCTCTATTCACCCACTCATCTGCCCATTCATCTGGCCACTCATGCACCTATCTGTCCACCTATCCACTCATCCTTCATTCATTCATCTATCCTGTTTGTCTGTCTGTCTGTCTATCGATCTATCTGTCTGTCTATCCTTCCTTCCATTTGTCCATCCATCCATCCACCCACCTATCTATCCATCTACCCATCCATCCATCCACCATCTATCCACCCACCCACCCATCCATCCATCCATCTGTCCATCCATCCATCCATCCTTCCATCCACCCACCCATCTATCCAACCATCCATCATCCATCAATCCATCCATCCATCCATCCATCCATCCATCCATTCACCCACCATCCATCCACCCAATCATCATCATGTGCTCTCAACAGTCCTGTCCTGCTGTCCCGCCAAAGGCTGTGGAATCAGGTTGGATTCTATGGAGCCAGAAGTCAAGCTCCGGTGGGATTGTTGGAGGTGCAACTGACCCTAGAGAGATCGTGGAGACCCAGTCAGCGGCTGAGACAGTTTTTAATGTAATATTTTGGAGGGTCATTTCTGCTTGATTGAAAGGTCGGGATCTTGGGCTCCAGTTATGGGAGACCCCGTCTGTCTGTCGAAGCACTCAGACCTGGGTGGGGATGCCGGGCAGGGGTTCTCAGCGCCGCCCCCCCTCCACCGTCGGGCCCCACCGTTCGCCGCCCCCACCGCCCCGTGTGCGTCTGTTTGGAGAAGAAAGCCGGCCAATTTGTTTTCATTCAGAATCACTTAAGATCCCATTTTGGAGAAATGAAAAGAGAAAAGCCCGCTTTCTGCGCCCAGCCCTCTGGGTGCTCGCCCGTGCCCGGCGCGCCCTTCCCCCACGCCCCACCCGCCCCTCCCCCACCCGCCGCGCCCCTCCCCCGCCGCCCCGCCGGCTCCCGCAGCTCCGCAGCCCGGCGGCCCGAGGCGCGGCGGCGGCCGGCCCGCGCTCATCTACATGAAGGGCACACTCGCGGCCCATCTGCAGACGCGCAATTAAACGCGGGGGGCGGGGGGCGCCCAAATTAGCATTTCCGCGGCCATCTGGCGCGAGGAGCGGGCGCGGCCGGACAAAGGGCGCCGGGCGAGGGGAGAGGCGAGTGTGCCGCGGTATTGACCTGCAAATGAGGCTTTGTGTCCGTATTAAAGCTCGCCGGACCCCCGACCTCGGCCCCCGCCCCGCCCGCATGCCCGCGGCCCCTGGCGGCCCATACCCGGACCCCATAGCACCCCGAGGTCCCTCAGCACCCCGAGGTCCCGCGGGACTCCACGCCCCACCACACCAAGAGGCCCCTCAACACCCTCAGGCCCCGCGGCCGCAGTCGGGGCAGGGCGGGGCAGCCAGGTACCCGCACCCAGGCTGTGGACCTGACTGGCACTGCCCCTTCCCTAGCACCCGCCCGCCCAGCGGGACACGGCTGCACAGGTGACTCGATGCTGGAGATGGCAGAGAGGCGGGCGGCCTCCTGCAAGCTATTGGGTTGCCTGGGTGCCGTTATGGTGCTAACATCGGCCTGCAGTTTTTCTACCTTCATCCAAGGGGAGGCTGGTGATAGAGGCCTTCTGAAGGCCTGGGGAGGGCTGAGGGGGAGGGGCTGGAGGGGCTGGGGTTGTGATCACAGACTCCCCAGCCACTCTGACTGCAAGCCCAGGGTTGGCTGGCCTGTGTCAACCTTCTGGGTACCTGGAGGTCTCTGAGAACCTTGGAAGTGAGGTCCCCATAGCAATTTCCAGGAGCCCCCAAATGACTGGAGAACAGTGAGCGGCTGATCCTGGGTCTCCTTTTTCCAAGGCCGATAAGTGGGTGCCTTAGGGGTACTGCTTCTGGCCAGGCCCACTTGTGGCAGAAGGCTCAGAGTTGAGGAAGTGCTGGGTCAATTGAGGGGAGCCAGTGGGGGTGGGGCGGGGGCGGTGGGGTGGGGGCAGAGGGCAGCAGCAGACCCAGCCCAGCCGGACCTTCGGTAAATTCACCAACACTGTAGTGAGACTCACTCCGTGGGGACTGAGGCTGCAAGGGTGTTGAGATTCCTGGCACTTCAGCTATCCTACCTGTGATTTGGCTGAGTGTCAGGGTCCGTGTGGGCTGTGGATGTGGGGTGGGCTATGGCCTCTGTCCCGAGCCTGGCCGACCTCCACCTGGGCCTTGTGCTTCATGCGTACTGGCCGTGGGAGCCCAGAGATCGAGGAGAGGAGCCCAGGGTGAGGGTGCTGCGTGCCAGGTGATTCTCAGTGCCAGGTGCAGGCTGGATGGGACCCCCGAGGCGAGGCGGGGTGAGGGCCGCTTTCCTTGTGGGGCATCCCAAGCTGCCATGAAGTAGAATAATGTGCTGTTCCGGCCTGCCAGGATGGCTCAGAGTCCCGGCTTACAGGGCAGGCATCCAGGCAGCGGGAGACCCTGCGTCAGAAAGGTCAAAAACGCTACCCGCTGAGAGTGGCAGCCATCACAAACACAAATAACGGCTGAGGAGATGGCTCCATGGCTACAGCCCTTGCCTCTGAGTGAAGCAACAGGACCTGAGTTCAGGTTTCTTGTGAAAGTGACAGGTGGGTGTGGCGGCCCACCTGTCATTCCAGCCCTAGAAGGCAGAGCCTGGGAGTCCCCAGAGCCAGCAGGCTGGTTAGACCAGCGCTATGCTTGTGCTCTGGGTTTAGTTAGAGACCCAGGCTCACAATGGTAAGGTGGAAGAGCGATGAGGATGATTCATGATGTTACCCTTGGGCCTCTCCAGGCACCAAGGACACTCGTGAACATATACCACCCACCTGTGTCCACCCACCTGTGTCCACTCGCATGTAAACACACACACACACACACACACACACACACACCTGAAAGAAAAAAGCAAAAAGAACACAAATAACAATAAATGCCGCGATGTGCATAGAGGCCTTAGCTGCTGTTACTGGTACTTTATAAACTAGCGCGGCCTCATGCAGGGAGTGTGGAGGTTCATCACAACCTCGGGGCAGATGCGTCCGCCCTCCCCATTTGTGGTACTTGCTGGAAGGAGCTGAGTCAGCACCCTCGGATAGTCAGTGGCACATTAGTGCCGTGGCTCCACTCCCAAGAACCAGTGGAGGGGTCGCGGACAGAGGAGCCCAGAGGGAAGATGTGACTCACAGATGTCATCTGCCGGGACTCGGACATGATCCCAACGATCACACTGAGTGACCTGTCAGTCTCAGAGAGGCAGACTTTATGTGTGTTCTGTCATGTGCGGCCGTGGACTTTATACATACATAGAACTCACATAGGCACAGAAGAGGGGAGGGAAGGGGCGTGATGGAGGAGGGGCCAGGGGCGGGGAGAGTCACTGTGAATGCTCATGAGGACCACAACGTCGGGTGATGATAACTGAGGGGTGCCCTCGGTCAGAAGCTGTGTGGGGACCTGAGCCCAACACAACACCCCAGCACCCAGGAGAAAGCCGCATGCGTGTGCTGAAGTGTGGGGACATAGAGGCAGGAGGCCAGTGAGAGATCCTGTCTGAAACAAGGCGCTGGGGACGTGGCTCAGTAGTAGAGCACTTGACCTCCAAAACCACCCAAAAAAATCCCCACGTGGATTGTGACAGAGGATGAAATACCCAAAGTTGACCTCTGGTTTCCAGCACACAAGCACATATGAGCACATGCATTGCACACATGAAGGTGTGTATGTATGCACATGTGTAGGTACACACACATGTGCACCTACAATATTGGTAGTGGAAGAATCTGCTGTTTGACTCCGTGGGGGTGAGGCACATGGGTGTGCAGGTGAGCAGGAGCGAATGAACTGGGCTCATCAGTAATCCGTGTTGTGGGGTACAGGGGCCTTTGCAGTATGTGGGTTACACTTCTGGCAGGAGAGCTGGTGGAAAGTAGGTGGAGGGCGTGGCCTCTTTCTGCCATTCCTGAAGGGTGCCCCGCCCCCAGCAGCCCAAGAAGCCACGTTCAACCTGTGTCTGCACTCGCTGTGTCCTCGGGAGTCTCAGTTCTGCAGCTCTCTCTCTCTCTCTCTCTCTCTCTCTCTCTTCCTTTACGTGTGTGTGCGCGTGCATGTGTAGAGGTCAGGGTCAGAGGACAATTTGAGGATCCGGCTCTCTCTTTGGACCACGTGGGCTGTGGGATTCCATCTCAGGTGGCGCTTGGTGCACGTGTCTTCACCCGCAGAGCCTCCATATTGACCCAGCTCTGCATGTCTTAATCCTCATGGCGTCCTGCATCACGTATGCCCTGTCCAGACAGTGTCTGCCGAGGGTCAGAGAGCCTGAATAGGAGATGGCCAATCAGAGAAAGAGGTAGAGCAGGGTGGTCTGAGGTGATCACACCCTTGAGGGCTGAAGGGGGTCTGGGCTGGCCCTCCTGGTTGCCAGGATCTGCTTCCCACGCTGGGCTCAAGCTCAGGCGCCACCTCCCAGGTTCGCTGTACTCCTCTCAGTGTGACTGATTGGGCAAGGGAATTGAGTGACAGGCAGCCTGGGGCCCACTCTTGGAAGACAGACAGCCCTGCCTGGAGCCGGGACCCGCAGGGCCAGGCCCGTAGTGCCGGATCCCCCGCCTGGCTGTAGCGTCTGGGCGTGCCCAGCACTCTCAAGGGCTGGCTTAAGCTGTGTCCGTTCCCTGGCGCATGCCAGCCCTGCTGCTCTGCCCTGCCCTCAGGCCTAGGAGGCCATCCTCCACCCGATCTCTACTCATCTGCTGCTCTAGAGCGTACGTGAGGTGGACACAGGCCGGGGCAGCTGCTCCCGATCAGTTCTCTTAGCACAGAAACCAGGCAGGTGGATGTCAGCCTGACCTTAGCCCCCCATCGTTGCATGGGACTGAGTCAGGGGCAAGCGGGGAAACCCTTGCTATGCCTGGTCAGGAGAGTCCCCTAAAGCTGCTCTGGGCACTACCTGTCCAGAGGGGACAGCGTCCTCTCACTTGGCCTGGACCCCGCCGTTCTGTAAGCCTAGGGTCTGGGGACTGGGCTCAGGTGGGAGGCGACCTCCAGGTCAGCAGGCTGGCCCCTCGGAGAACGGGCACTCTGCCATGCTACATGGCTGTCATCCGGTGCCGGGAGTGAGTTTCCCAGAGCAAGCAGGACTGCAGGTGGATCCCAGGGGATCGGCACCTCACAGCTCTGGAGGGGTCAGCAGGGTGGGTCTGAACCGCACCCAGCTCACTACAGGAAAGTCATCTGCTGTGTGCCGAGCCTGGCTGTTCCTGGAGGGAAGAGGGGCTGTGTGTGTGTGTGTGTGTGTGTGTGTGTGTGTGTGTGTATGTAGATGTGTGTTTATGTGTATGCATGTGTGTGTATGTATATGTGTATGTGTGTATGCATACATGTGTGTTTTTATGTATATAAGCATGTATATGTATGTGTTTATGTGTATGTGTGTATATACATATGTACATGTGTATATATACATGTGTGTATGTGTATGTACATGTGTACGTATACATGCGTGTATGTGTGTGTGCATGTGTATATATGTGCATATATGTATATGTATGTATACATGTGTGTATGTATATGTGTGTGTGTGTGTATGTATATGTGTATGTATGTATAGATGTGTATGTATACATATGTGTGTGTGTGTATGTGGGCGGGTGTATATGCCAGGCCCTGGCAGGGCTCTCTAGACTTCAGGTCAGCTGGGTACTGGTCAAGTGAAGCCACTTGGACCCTTGTGGGGCTGGTGGACGAGAAGGAGATGCGGGGGTGTGTAATTGGGGGTGGGGACAGACTTGGCCTCAGCTGGTGTATTTGGTCTGGATGTACTAGTATGGTGGGTGGCATAGCAGGCGGGAGAAATGGCTCCTGTGTAGGATCCCTGGTTAAATGTACCAGGTGGATTAATCAGAGAAACCCCGCCATACACACAGACCCCCCCCCCCCAATTTAATCACACAGGAGCAACTCTAAGGGCAGGTGATTGTCCCCAGTCACAGCTGGGAGGGAAGAGGCTTTGTGTGGAATGAGTCACAGTCAGTCAGTCAGCTGCCAGGACTGAGTTGGGGTCTCCTGCCTGGACAGTGGGGGCCCCTGTTTTCCAAACTGCTGCCCTATAGGAGAGTGGCTCTGTGGGGTGGTGGTGGCAGCTGCTTCCTGCGTGGCGTGGGGCAGGACGCGATGCCTGCTGGGAGTTCAGTGGACACGTTCACCTTGGATGTGGCTTGACGCTGTCATGGGGCAGAAGCCAGTAGTAGCCAGCGAGTGTCTCGTGTGCTGAAGCACGGCGAGTGCTTACTAACTTTGATGGCCAGGAACTCGGTCACGTGTTCTGGGGTGTTTCAAACAGAAGTTCCCTCACTCATTCATCCCCATCCCACCGGTTGGTCCTGCGCACGGAAAGGTGGGTGCCTTGTGGTTCTCTGGGGATGGCTGGGCTGTTCGTGGCGGTTTACTCCAAATGGCTGAGACCACCACAATCACATTGTTGTCCCCTGATGCTCCTCCCAGATGAGGGGTCGGAGGGGTCACTGGATCCTCACCTTGGAGCTGGGCTCCTTTGACGATTCTCAGGCACATATGAACAGTGATTCTACCCTAACTGCACACCCTCACATGTGACCGTGCATGTGACCTCACATGTGACTTGGCATGTGACTTACATGCCTTCACACGTGGCCTCATGCGTGACCTTGCATGTGCCCTCAGGACCTTGAGGTCGGGGGGGTGTCTCTGGGTACACAGGCTGAGTAAGGTTAATGGAGCGGATTCTATTTATGCAGCCCCGGGGGAGCCGTCAGCCATGCAGGGTGGACTTTGTGGTGGTATCACTGTCTTTCAGTCATCCCTGCTCCTGTGAGTGACCCTCCGCCTGTTCCTGACAATGACCCCCCCAAAAACCTCTCTTGGTTTGTCAAGTTGCCCTTGGCATACTCATTACCTTGGTTTGCCATGGAACTCCTGTCTGGGGTGATTAGATGGTTTTGTGGCATCTCCCCAGGACGAGTGTCACGTAATGGGGTGGGATAGGGTGGTCCCCACCTCAGGCATGATGGTTTACTCTGGGAACAAGTGATAGGTCATCTGCGGGGACTACTGCGCAGGTCCAAGGGAAGGTCCCCAGAGACAGGACATGTGGGGGGCACTGTGCTGTAAGTGTGCCCCGAGGGAGCAGAGGGAAAAAATCACACACACACATACACACACACGCACGCACGCACGCACGCACACAAAGAAAGAAAGAAAGAACGTCTCTCTCTGCTTGCTGGCTGGAGATGGGAGAAGCTCAGGTCTGGCCAAAGCCAAGTCCAGTTGCTGCAGAGATCAACTGGGCAGCAAGAGAGCGTGGGCAGAGGCAGAGAGTCCATCACAAAGCAGGCTGCCACCTTCGCTTCCGCAGCTGGTGCTCTGGGCACCCACTGGACACTAGGACCTCAATAAGGTTGCCCAGTTTGGAGACAAAACCCTGGCTCTGGGGATAGACTCTCGAGGACGTGGTCACCGGGGCTGCAGGGGCAAGGCCCACAAAGGGCTTGAAGAAAGGGCTTCAGGGGGGCGGTACATGCCGCTGTTGCCGGGGTGACGGCCCTCTTGGGGAGAGGTCTGCCCGGCCATTGTCGGGCCGGCAGGACATGTCACACACCAGATGGTCGTGTGCTGTCCAGGTCACTTATGGAGGGGCAGAGTGAAGGAATGTGGCCAGCCGGGCAGGCCAGAGCGCCATCTGTTCCCTCAGACCGTGGGCACGGGGTGGGCACTGGCTCTGGGCGGGCTAGGCTCAACTCCTCTGGCCTCAGTTAGGTTAATGCCCTCACAGAGATTTCTTTCAGGTAAATTGGTTTCATACCTGAAAGGGTCGCAATGGCCCTTCTGGGGCTGAGTGCCCAGGCACGGTCAGTAATATGGCATCCAGGCTGGGCGGGGGTAAGGGCCACGCCCTGCTCAGATGGACAGCCTTGGAGCTCTGTGCGGGCCATGCTGGCCTAGGCAGTTCCCAGCTCCCAGCTTCCACAAACATTTTCCCAACCAGGAAACAAACAAGAGCTTTTGCCCTCCAGTAATTTCCCTGGGAGATCTGAGCTGTGTCCTTCCCCACCAGGGCTGGCCTTGCTGGTTGGCCCAGATGCTAAGGCCTCTCAGAAAGCGAGTGAGCGAGTGAGCGAGATAGAACAAGAGAGAGCGAGAGAGAGCGAGAGAGCGAAAGAGCGAGAGCGAGAGCGAGAGCGAGAGAGAGAGAGAGAGAGAGAGAGAAAGAGAGAGAGAGAGAGAGAGAGAGATAGCCTTCGTGGCAGAAGCCCCTAGAACCCGGAGGCTCAGCATAAGAAAAGACCTGGGACCTTCCCCTCCCGCAGGAACCTCAGCTGCCATCCCCCTGGGTCCCCAGGTCTGACAGGCAGCTGGTATCCCCATTTTTGCAGACTTGGAGTGCTTGACCCTCAAAATCTCAGATCCTTCAGCTCTGACGGCCTGGGCTTTGGGGTAGTCTGGAAGGATGGGGGTGGGGCTCAGCAGGCACGACGGATGCAGGCAGTGTGTGTCCCCACGCGCTGGTACTCATAGGTGGTGTGGAGAGTGGAGAATAAAGACGGTGGTGGGCACAGAGTCAGGTGGACAGCCCAGAAGAGCATCATGTCATGGTGCCAACAGGGAAACTGAGGCCTTGAGGGGACTGGAAGCCCTACGTGTTATGCTCCGCATCTCCGGAGGCAAGAACGTGCAGTCAGACCTAGGCAGAAACTCTAGAAAGATCTCATTGTCTCTGATGACCCCGTGGGTCCCATCTGACTGGGAGGGACAGATGAGAGGCCCAAGTTCATCTCAGAGGGTCACTTCCTGGTGGGCACATCAAGGTGGTCCAGCTTGGCAGGTCCTGTCACCCAGGCTCCCAGACCCCAGGGACTCAGTGGCTGCTGGGAGTTACCACATCCTGATCTCATTGTGTGGCCTGGGTCCCCCCGGGTGGAGAAGGCCCCAAGGCTGCTGAGCCCAATCCAAGCAGACCCTGAGCCGAGCTCGGTCTGAGACACTCTGTGGTCCCTTGACCCCTGTGAGCCTGGGGTCTCTCTGCGTGCATGGACAACAGTACTTGCTTGGTACTCGCCTCCCAGGGGAACTGCAGGGCCCTGTCCCCGAGGGATAGCAAGGCCTACGGGAGCATCAGGAGATGGGGTAGTGGTGTGGAGGCCGAGTGGCAGGTGGTCCTAGAAGGCCTTCTAGGGTCACCCACCCCTCTCAAGAATACATGGTCAACCTGTGATGCTTGAAGTTTATTTAGGGGAAAAAAGGTCACAATTAGCGGAAATCACAGCGAGACTCAATAACACAGATTACGAATCACCACGAATGATGCTGATTGTGCTAAGCGTGACCCCCAAGATATTGATCCTGGGAGAAAATGACGCCTCTCCACCTCCCCAAAACTCAGTCACTGCTGAGAGCTGGACGAACAGAAGGGCACAAGGCCGATCGCCAGCCAGGAGAGGGAGGTGGGGCTGAATGCAATGTGCGTTGAAGAAGCTGCAGCCCACCGCCAAGTGGGGCGGGTGACGGGCACTCTCAGCGCAGGATGTGTCTTGGGGTAAGCTAGAATCCTGGCCCTGCCAAGCACTGACTGGCCTGTCGTCTAGTCAACGTCCATGGGCCTCTCCTGCCCTGGACAGGTTCTGGGACAGCCAGCCCTGCCAGCCTTTCCTTCATCTTCCCTTACACAGCCACACGGGGTCACCGGAATGGACCCCCTCTTGGCCTCGGTTGCTTCCTGGACCTTCCTGGAATGCACCCCACCACTGTGTCTCAACACTACACGAGTGACGCCATCATCTCATGGCCTGAGAAAAACTCCACATCCAGCCAAGTTCTAGTACCCACTGACTGGGAGGAGGGGGCTGTGGTGAGCTCCATGCTTGGGTGGGTGGTATGACCATGGGGCACCTTAGTAAGCTATATTGTCCTCTTGGGACTGCTGGGGGTGATCAGGTGGGTACCCCTATGAGAGGGAGGCGGGACAGACCTGCGGGGACCGCCCTGGACCTCCCTTCCGGGGTCTGCTCAGGCATCCTCGACGGGGTCCTTCTCGGCCATGTTCACCTGGTCGTAGGTGGGCAGGAGGAGACACGAGTTGGGACCACCTCCGTCTCCGGCCGGGACCTCCATGGGCTTGCAGACACGCTGGGAGTTGTTCTGTTGGTAGGCGAGCAGCAGCTGCAGCATGTCCTTGATCACCACCAGCCTCTGGTCTATCTGGGTCACCTGCGGGGACAGAAGCAGAGAGGGGCGTGGTCGTCAGGGCCACTGCAGAGCAGGTCACCTTGAGTCGGGCCTGCCAGGGCTGGGAGAAGGGACACGCCTCAAGCCTTGGCAGATGCTGGCTGAGCGCACGTGAGCATGTCTGGGAAGCGGTCCGTGCACGGGAGCGTCTGCCTGTGCGTACTGAGGCGCACGGCCCCGCGTAGACTTGCGTGAGCCTGGGTGGAGGAGCATTCCTCTCCTTTTCTCAGATCTAGGACCAGCATGTCCCCCCACTCCCGGCTTGCCAGTCTCTACGGCTTGGGCCTTCTGAGGTCTTCAGCAGGCCCTCTGCCTTTGGGGAGATGAGGCTGCGTGGGGGGCTTTGGGTAGGGGCAGAGGTTGGGAGCTGTACCTGCTTAGTCTGGATGGGGTTGGAGTGGCATCTAGAGGGGCTAGGGTGGCACCTGAAGGGAGGCGCAGGGATAACTGGGTTCGGCAGGCCTGGATCAGTAGGGTGGCCGAGAATGGTACCACAACTGGACTTTGCCTATTCCCCACGGTAGCTTCCAGTGGCGCTTCCCTACTAAGGTGACGTCTCTGGTCACACGTCCTCCACCCCAGGACGACAGGCTGGAGGGAGTTAGGTAGGGCAACATCTGGGACAAAGGGAGTACAGATGTAGCTTGGATGCCCTGGCGAAGCAATGGAGCCACGGGAGTCAGGCTACGGGAGAACTCTTTGCCAGGAAGGCGCCATGATTAAAAGGGCAGAACAGACTAAAGGCGTGTTGTGCCCATCTCCACCCCGTAGGTGTCCCAAGACAGGGGGTGATGGCTCCTTCCACGGGGAAGCCCATGTGGCCCCATGTGCCGCTCAGAGATGTCCCTGAAGCTGCCCTGCCCTGCCTTGCCTGGGTTCCCTGTGGCCCCCAATGGCGGTGTCTCTTTATGCAAAGGAGGGCAGAGCTGTAGAGAACAGTACAGAGGTCGACCCCCCCTTGAAAGCCTTCAGCTGCATGAAGGGTTGGCTTGGGTCCCCGCGGCCCCTATGGGTCCTTGTGGGACCGCGTCTTCCTGAGTGACCACTTGTCCATGAGGAGAGAGTCCTCCCGTCTATCTTGTTACCTACTGGGTCTTCTCAGGCCACTCTGCCGCTTGTGGCATCTCTCCGACCCCTGACTGCCATCCAGCTCCAGTCCCCAACCCCTTCCCAGCTCCGACAGGCAAAGCTCCTGGTCCCCGTGTGTCTGTCCTGCCCGTCACGAGTGGGCAGGCTGAGCCCCACAGCTCTCCAGCCTGGATGGGGCCAGTGTGGCACCGCATGTCACTGTGATCTGGGTTCGCCTCTGGATCTCAGGGACTAGTGTCGATATGCAGGACAGAGGCCACGTGCTGCCAGCCTACATGTGTGCAGAGCACACCTTGGCGATCAGGTGGCCCTGTGGATGCAGTTTGCTGGGTACTGACACCTGACCATGTCTGTTCCTGGCTGCCTCAGTTTCCCTGACCTGGAAGAGAGCTGTTCCGCCTCCCACTGGGTCACACACATAGCTTCACCTGCTCCCTCTGGGACTCTAAGCATGCACCCCAAGAACAGGTGAGTACCGCCCAGCACGCAGCAGAGGTAGGCACAGGTCAGAGTCACACTGGGACATGTGGTGGGTCCCGGGACGACACCAGTGTCCCGGGGAAGAGAGCTGACTCCATGTGCTGGGCTAAGAGCCCCCCAGAGCTGCGGGGACAGGTCAGTTCTGGGGATCTTGGGTCTCTCCACTATTTGCAATTCCACAGTGATTAAAAGGGCAGAGCGGACAAAAGGCGTGTTGTGCCTGTCTCCACCCCGAAGCAACGGCCGACCGCAGATGAGTTCTTCGGGCCTCGCAAGAGGAAAAAGCAATTAGAATTACAGCTCGTTAGACAGCCCCTTGGCGACGGGGGCTCCAACCCGAGGTGATGGGGGCTCCAACCCAGGGACTCCTGCTTGATGTGGTTATGAATTTGTTTTCAAAAGAAAATCTTGAAAAGAGTCTTTTAAGAGAAATTTTTGCAGAACCGGCCCAACAGCATCCATCCCTGCTTGGGACCCCCAGTGCCTGGCCTCGTGGGCTGCCTCCACCAGCATGGCTTGCCGGCGTAGCTAGAACAATCAGGGTCTGAGTGCCAAGGATAGAGCTTGGGGTGCCCGGTCCGGGCGTGGCAGTCTGTGGGGTCCCTTGGCATCCCTGTGGGTCAGTCAAAGCAAAGTTGGGGGCCTCATGGCCAGGCACAGGCCTTTGTAGGATCAGGTCTGTCATCTTGGTCTTCTGGCCCTGAGTACCTGTCGCAGACCCACCTCCCAAGCCAGATGCCAAAGGGTTGGTACCAGATGCAGAGCCACCAGATGCCGGCCTGGTGCCTGGGGGGGAGGGGCTGTGGGATTGGGGAGTTGGCCTTGTACTCAGGTGGATGTCTACATGGCGATTGAAACAGGTCACCTTATGGTCCTGTTGGCCCACAGGTCACCTTATGATCCTGTTGGCCCACAAGTCACCTGAGTCCCTTGGGATACTCCCCTGTCCCCCATTTTCCCTGTCTTATTCCCTCCCATCCAGGTCTCTGCTTCTTTCCGTCTCCCTCGGCCTGCACCCCTGGCTCCCCGGAGCACTGCCCGTGTGCTGTATCTGCTGGATGTTTCCGCACTTCTCTCCTGGAATCATTGGCGGAGGGAGCCTGGGTCAGGGAATGAAGCTGCAGGCCTGGGGGGGGGCGGCTCTCACCTACTGGGAGGAGGGGGAGGGCCTCACAGTGTGGGAGTGGGGGTCTTGGGGTCTTGGCCTGGAGCTCGTGCCCACAGGAGAATGGCGATCACTCCTGTACATGGCTCACGGTTGTTCTGGGGCCTGTGGGGGTGCGAGGACGCCCTAGTGTGAGGGCACCCTGAGTGTGACGTTCTGAAAGGCTGTGTTCTTGGGGCATGTGGGGGCAGGGCTCCTGTGTTTATGGCTCTGTTGCAGCCTCAGGCCTTGGTAGAACAGCCTGCCAGAGTGGGCTGCCCATCCCCAGGTCCCCAGGTCCCCAGGTCCCCAGGGTCTGTCCTTTGGCTGCCAGAAAGACCTGCGTCTGCCTTCCTGACTGCGAAGGGCACACGGGGAGCTCGAGGGTGAGTGTGTGAGAGGAAGCAGGCCGGGCTGGGCCCAGGCAGTTCTGGGTCGAGAACAGTGGTTCTCAGCTGCGCCGACCCAAGGGCCTCCATTTTATAAAGCAACTGGTTGCCACCCAGTGACTTGTCTACACGCATCAAGGAGTCATGTCTACACAGGTGGTCAGCTGCCCTCGGCAGCACAAAGGGACCCAAGCTGATGAGGAACTCATCTGTGTCAATCAATACTGACATCTGAAATACGCCAAGTCAACAGAAACACACCTGGGCTTGTCGACCCCACCGACCGGAACCCTCGACCCTCAATGAGAAGGAGCGTCCATGATGCTGCACAGACACCTGGTCACCGTCGTGAGCCTTGTCCAGGTGAACTGCTACCTCTGACCCCGGCTACAGCTCAATGCAGACCCTCTTGCCCGAAACACTCAAGCCCACCTGGAACCAGCACTTCTCACCCTCAGGACCCTGCCTGAAGCATGGTTGACAGGAGAGCTGGGGGGCTGGGATGAAGACGGGAATAAGAGGACTTAGGGTGACCAGCGGCTGGACCGCGGTGAGAGCAGGGACGCAGGTCATAAGAGCCGGTGAGGCTGACGCATCTGGGAACTGGTTGCCCGCCAGTCCCCACGCGGGGAAAGACACAGACCCATCTGCATGTACTTCTGACAAGGAGTTCATCACAGTGTCACACGAGCACGCGTACAGGGTGCTGGGGCATCTCAAGCATTCTGGGAAGGCCTAGGTCCCCCAAACCAGCTGTGGCTTGGTCTGGCGGCTCTGTGCAATGTGCACCAGTACGTGGCCCCACACGTCTTGGCCATGTCACCTCCTTCCCAGGTTCCTGCATTCCTCCAGCTCTGGGCGGCTTTGCCCTTTGTCCCCAGATCTGTGCTGTCCCCCTCAGCATTCCCAAGGCACCAGAGGAGCCCCTGCAGAGCCTGCTTGGAACAGCTCCTCTGTCGGCCCCTCCCTGACCCCTTCTCACTCTGCTCCACTCTACCTCAGGACCTTTGTACTAGCTTTCCTCTCTGCCTGAAAAAGCACCCTCCACCACTTCATGGATGCTTAGTACAAATGCCCACCTCTGTGGGCACCAGGGGGTCTCTTCTAGTACTTTCTAGTTCGTATTTCACCTGTAAGTCTCTGAGTGGCCTGAGATACATCATGAAGCTGGGCCCAGGGAAAACCATAAGTAGCTGTGGCCTCTGTTAGGGGGCTTTGGGAGAGGCCAGCTCTCTGCCCCTTCTTCAGATATGGGACCGGTCCTGCCAACCCCCCTGGGAACCATGTGCACACAGCTGGTCCTCTCGCCAGGCGCCTCCCACGTGGGCCCATGTGTCTGCTTATCCATCCAATTGTCTGCCGCCCATTCCTACAACAGACATCTCTGTCCACGTCTCGGCGACCCATTCTGGACAAGGGCCATCCACCTCACCGCCTGGTGTGGGGACCTCCCCATACGGCCCGGTCCCAGCCAGCCGATCCCAGCGCCCGCCCACCAGGCCCTGTCCCCCTGGGCTGCGTGAACTTGCTCGCTGTGAGGGTGCTCTGTGGCCCTGCCCACTCCTGACCTTCTCCCTGCCTTTCTTCTTTCTAGAATATCCTCTAACACCCTCTGGGGATGGCTGATTCTCCAGTTTTTGCTTCTAGCCTGGAGTCTTCCTGAATCCCTCACTCTGTTGATGCTTTGTGGGTTCCAGTCTCCTGTCTGAGGACACCACCTCCTTGCTCTGCTCTGGACTCTGTCTTCCCGTCAGCTCTCATGCCACACAAACAGCCAGCCCGGCCAGCCATAGTTTGGTGGCTCTTCACTTGCTGGTCATTCTGGGCCTCAGCACCTCCCGGCAGGATGGCACCGATGGACGGCACTAGGGAGCCCAAAGCTCAGGCTGGGCCATGCGAGGGGAGCTCAAGGATGCGGTGAGGTCTCCTTGGGACGGCTCCAGGAGCCTCACAGTGGTCTCTGAGCATCCCCTGCCCCCCCATCAGCACAGCCACAGCCTTGCGCATCTTCCAGCCGTGCTCCCCCCACCGTCCTCAGCGTTCCTAGGAGCCTTGGAGGGCGTCCACATGACGCGCCCTTCACGTGCCCTCTGCGGGCACACTCCTCCTCGTCCATCTGTCCCTACTTGGCTGCCAGCCCTGTGCTTGCTGGACTTGGGGCACAGCATTGGCTCCCACATCTCCGTGCTACCCAGGGAACCAGCTCTTAGCTTGCTGCCCTTCCTTCACGCTTCTGAATGGACATGGGCTCCGCGGCACAAGGACGCCGAGAGTCGCCGCCATACTGACGCTAGTCTTCGCCGGGGCCTCCTGGATCAGGTGCTGAGCCTGCCGAGGGGGGCGTGTAAGCTACGTGACACTGCCCTGCCAAGCTAGGATTTGGACGTCAGCAATACTGGGGGACAGGTGTGGCTGTCCACTCGCTTGTTTTTGCTGGGTGAGAAGTTTCCAGGCTGCCCATTGGAATATGCCGAGGACACTGACTGCCGGGGTGGCTGCACGTAGGCAGCCTTTCCCAGGGGACCTGGACATGAGGTTTCGGGGCAGCAACCCCATTCTGTCTCTGGAATTAAAGACAAAACTGCCCCCCCATTATGGCTCCATCTCATGTCTCCTACTCTCACTGCCCCTCTGACCACTGGATGCCCTCTGTGTCTGCTGAAAATGTCAACCTTTGACCTGACCTCCGCAGGTAGGGTGGGACTCCCTACCACCCATCACTAGCTCTTCCCAGATTATGCTCCTGTCTCTAAAGACCCCATCTTGAATCTGAGTCTTCAGACATGACTCCCTGTCCATCCCCCAGCCCCAACTTCTGGTCCCCAGTCATAACACCAGGCCATCTCCAAGCCTTTCACTCCTGTAGAAGGCCTGGATGCTGCCCCAGACCTCTTGACCATGCCGTAGTGACCCTTCTCTGTGTCTCTCACCACCTGTGGCCGCCTCTTCCCAGCCAGGCCTTCCAGGACCCTCGGGCCCTTGGCCCCCGCTGCTCCGGCAGTGACCTCGCTTCCTTGAGCTTTAGCCTCCTGCTCTCCCCGGCGACTCACTGTCGCCCTTGGGGGTCCTCACCTCTGCTACAGAGCCTGCCCACCCACCTCCTTTCTTCTGCTCTCCCCTGGGTGCTCAGGGCTTCGCGCAGACCCTAAATGCCTTTCTAGAGGGGGATTCTTACTTGTACCCTGCCCTCACACAGGTTTGAAAAGAAGATCCACAGACGGGGTTGTGTGAATCATGGTCACCACAGGCTAGAATGGTCTAGAACGCTGGTGGTAGCGTGACCTGCTGGTACCTGGCCTATGTGATGGTTAATGTGGGTGCGCACATGTGTGTGCACCTGGGTGTGTGTGGCATGGATTCAGGCTCTCTGGAGCGGTGTGTGTATGTGAGACTGTGTGTGTGTGTGTGTTCCCCTATCTGGAGGTGTTCCCCTCAATCCTCTTACGATCTGCTTGAGTACGACAGCGCAGCTTAGAGGGGTCTCCACGAGAGACACACTCGGGGGACCTGGGACCACATATACACAAAGCAGAGACGGGCTTCGGGCTTGGGGTTTCCCATGCCCCCTGGGCTCCATGCAAGACATAGGCGCCATCCCTCCCCCACCCAGGACAGCCCAGCTGTCAGCCTGGGAGCGCCTGCCCAGCCTGTGGCCTCCTCCTGCCGGGGGATGTCTGCCCATCTTGTTACCCTTCACCCCAACCTTGCTCGCCCCGCTGTTGGGAGCCTTCTCCCAAGCCAGCTTCAGTTCTGCGGGGGGTTGTGCAGACCTGGAGCCCGGGCAGGACCTGGGATCAGGAGGATTCCAAGGGGCTGGAGGGACGGCTCAGGGACTAAGCTTTTGCCTTGCAAGCAAATGGATCTGAGTTTGGATCCCGGATCCCACATGAAAATGCCCCCCCAGAAATGGCGGTAGCCTGTAATTCTAACCCTGGAAGGCAGAGCCTGGGAAACCCCAGAGCAAAGCAGTAAGAAGGTAGAGTGACCCAGGGTGATTCTTGATGTCACCCTTGGGCCTCCACAGGCACACACAGTGCTCTCTTGTATATGCACACCCTTCTACACCCATGGGGGGAAAAAGATAAAAACAGAATTCCAAGCTACTGCCAACTGTGGTTGCACATGGCCTTGGCCTCCGTGACCCGGGGAAGTGGCTGGCATAGGGGTTGTGGACTGTGTCGAGCTGTGGGAAGGATGCCACGGGTTGAACCTTAAGTTTTACCTCGTGTCTGTGACCTGTGGAGCCAGAGGCCAGACTGATTCTGTTCCCAGCAGGAACCAGGACACTGCATCATGGCTGTCCACACTGGAAGCTCCTCCCTGCCAGGTCCTGCTGGGGTGTCTATACCTTCCCGCACGCCCATCTTCCACAGAAGCCTTTGATATTATAACTTGCCAGGTGGGTGGGTCTGGACCCTTGTCCAAAAGCCGCCCAGCATCCCTGCTGCATCCCCATGGTATGGTCACGTGGCCAGGGATGGATGGAGATAATTTTTGCGGGGTTCCAAGTCTGAGGACTCCTGGAAAGCTCTACAATGCTCAGAAAGTGAGTGGAAGGGAGGGAAGGCCCACCCAGGAAGGATGCTCTAGCTGGCCTCAGGCCGGCCTAACCTGGGTTGACCCCAAGAGCTGATGAGAGAGTCAGGGCTATCCCGAAGTTCCCAGCCCACCCGTCCTGCGCCAGGTGCTAAGGAAAATGTCACTTGGGACACTAAAGCTGGCTGAGGGAACACAAGCGGACAAGGAGGTCCCCGCCCATCACGGTCCGCTGGCCCCCACAGTGCCTGAGCCTTGGAGACCATCCGCGACCACCTGAGCTGGGTCTCTCTATCATTCCCGGTCGAGCCATCCTTTCCCCTGGCTATGAATCCAGATCATGTGCAGGGTTCAGCCCTGCCCCCAGCCCCAGCCTCACCCATCCCTCAGAGTGGAGCCCTCCCCCCAGTCCCTCTGACCGGAACTGTCTGGAGGGCCCCTCCACCTCCAGGTCTGACACCTGTCCCCCGAGGCAACCCTCAGCCTCTGCTGAGCTTTCCTGCTGTTTGTGCTTCTGGCTTACGCACCCGGGTGGCTATCCCCGGCTCCCGAAGTTTCGGTTGTTATCACAGGGAAGATGACAGCTGCCACTCTGATCTCACGATGTGCGCTGCGCTTTCATTCTGCTCGCCTTCCTCCCTCCTTAGGCCCGCCTTCCGCCTGCCTTCCGCCCTCCTTCCACCCGCCTTCCACCCGCCTTCCGCTCTGTCCTACTATTCAAGGCTTCAGAAGTATTTGCTGATTGTGATTTACCAAATCGTTTGCTCCTATGCACCGGGAGGCACATGCATGTGAGTGCATTTCCATGTGTGTGGGTCTATGCGCATGAGTGCTCTTGAATGTGTGTGTCTGCGTAGGCCCAAGGGTAGTATAGGAATCGTCCTTGATAGCTCTTCTGCCTTGGTGCTGTGAGCCTGGGTCTCTAATTAAACCTAGAAAGGCCATTAGGGCTACCTGGCTAGCCAGATTGCTCTGTCTTCCAGGGCTGGGATTACAGACGGGCCTCCAAACTTGCCAGCATTTTTATGTGGGATCTGGGGATTTGAACTCCTGTCCCTTTGCTTGGACACAAAGTCTTTAACCACTGAGCCATCTCCCCATGCCAGCTCACTTTTTTGGTGGCACTAGGCCTCATGCACATGCCAGGCGAATGCTCTACCACTGAGCAACGGCCCCAGACTCATGACTTCCCTATTATTCTATAAATGTCTTTTCCATGGCGTCATCATTGACGGTTATAAATTTTTATTTTCCTGGGGGGGGGGAGGATCAACAAATTGCCTTTGGATTTTGCTTAGATTTAAATCCACCTGTCACTGATCCATTCTGGAACCTTCTGTAAGCGGTGTAACATTTGTATTCATCCTGTTGAGAAGGGGGGGTAAGGGATGGGCTCCTCCTGCTTTGTCTTTCTTGCTTGCTGACTTATCCCACCCATTGTTTGGCCAGTGCCTCTACCACAGGCTTATGGCCTTGAAAGAAACGGGTATTGGCCCAGCGGCTGGTCTTCTGTGGCTCAGCCCTTTGTTTTCCCTGGGGTTGAGAATCGCCTTTGGGTTTTGCCCTTTGCACCGTGGGTTCCCGGGATGCCCATTCCCGAGTCTCCTCACGTGGGCCTCCTTCTGTCCCATCTGTGGCCAGCATATTCCTTGGTGACTACCTATCCGGGTTCTGCCCTCACATTGTTGCCCGTGAGTGCCCCTTGGCTGCCAGCCTGACCTCAGCACTTCGGAAGGCAGAGCCATCTGGACTTTGATGTCCATCGGCCGTTTGTGTCCATCCCAGGGTCTCAGCACCAGCATGGGGCCAGGACAGGCGCTGAGCTACCAAGGGGTCTCCAACGTCCAACACCCTCTTCCATCAGCGCTCCACCCCAGCTAACAAGAAGGGATTGGCCTTCAGACGAAGCAGATCTATCTATTCCGGCGCATGGAGGGTCTCCCGCAAGTGACCTCGGCAGGAGGATGGGAGGAAAGGACAGGTTTGCCCGACGGCCATGGCTGCCCTTGGGGCCTGGGATGCAACGGGAAGCAACGTGAAAGCAACTGTACAGGTGACGGGAAGAGAGGGGAGCTGATGGTCTGGCTTCTGTGGTGGCGGCGGGGTACCTGGAGCTCCTGCAAGGCTGGGTCCAGCGTGTGTCCCCGAGTGGGACAGGCCCCGTCAGTCTTGCAGCTGCTGAACCATCAGCCGCCTTCCCTGGCTTGAACACTGTGCCTGCTCCGGGGGACCAACTGCATTCTCCATCCAGCCAGAGACCCCTGCCTGCAGGCTGGGCATGGTCTGCACCCACAGCTGACCTGATCTGTGGGCAGATTATGGGCCCCCACCCTGAGCCTTCCTCCTTGACCAACTCCCCAAAATGTCTGTCCCTGCGCAGTAACTCTGGCTGCCTCTGTTTCAGCCCCAGTGGGCAGCACCCACTGATCTCTAGCTGGAGCCCCAGAGTGGAAGGGTGTGGGGTTTCCCTGGGCCATGGCTGAGTCCCCCCTCCCCCTTGGGTGCTGGTTGCCCCTCGCCTGCTGTCTGAGCCCTTCTTTGCTGAGCCCTCCTGAACTCCCATCAAACAGGCGTTTGCGTTGCTCGTTGCCCCCTGCCCACTGCAGGTGAGACCCCCAGGAAGCAGGAGCTGGGGTGGGAAAGAGGCCCCAACACTGGCCGGGCGCACCCGCCCATTTCCGCGCCTGTCTGCGGGGAGCCGCACAGTGATTTCCATTGGCTGTGCCAAGTGGAGGCTGCAGGCCCGGGCTTCGGGTTCTGACCCTGGACGGAGCCTGCTGTCTGCCAGGCAGCTTTGGGAAGTGGGGTGGGGGATGAGGGAGGGAGACAGGGACCCAAAGAGTTAAGCCGCCCCCCCATCCCATCCCTGTAGTTTTCTGTCCAAGTCACAGCTGACAGGCAATGTGGCCTCAAACTAGCTGACGTAGGAAACAATAACATCTCCGTGGGGAGGTTCGGCGGCAGGCTGCGGCCCCTCCCCAGAAATTACTCAAGATATTGGCATGAGCCAGGCTGGTTAGGTAACGGGCCTCTCGCTTGTTCCGGAGATGTATAACTCAGTCTGCTGCACGTAATTTCTGCAGACAGCAAAATCATCTCCAGGATGGTGGGGAGGATGAGGCCTTAGGGAGAGGATGGGGGTAGGGGCTGAGCCCAGGGCGAGGGGGGGGGGGCTGGGCCTGAGCGTGGGAGCCCTGGGGATGGGGGGAGGGGCATGGAACTTGAGATGCTGGTGAAGCCTCTACAGGAAGCCGGATCTGCTCTGCTCTCCCCGCCCATCCCCTTTCCCGGCTCAGTCTGAAGAAACTGGTCTAGTGTGCTAGGAGCAGATCCCTGGAGGCACTCATTCATGCTCGGGTGTGAAGGGCTGTCTTGGGTGCCACCTCTCCTTCAGAGCTCCGTGGAGCAGAACTCACTGTGTGCTCACTGTCTGGGGCTCCCGGTCCATGGCTTCCTCAAGGCCGCCCTCCCCTTCTGTGTTCCCCAAGAACATAGCAGACATTCAGAAAATACTTGCTGAAGACAACCTCTAAGCAAGAAAGTTAAGTGGCATTGGGGTGGCCCTGGGGACAAGGAGGGGTGCCCTGGCAGGCAGCGTGCCAGCCGCTGTGGGTGCTTTGACCCCTGCAGGGCCTGTTCTGGTGTGAGACTGCGCTTCCCACAGGAAACCCGCCCATTTTCCTGGAAAGATGCTGAGCCCAGCAGGCGAGGACCCGGAAGGTTTGGGGCGTGGCAGGGGAAGGGAAGGGGCTCTGTGCCTCCCCGCCTTCCCTAGCTGCGGAGGCTGCTGGGAGCTGAAGCACCATGAGGGACAGTAGCGTCAGCTTGCAGCCAGCCTGTGGCTTGGGGCAGCATGGTTTCCTCCCTTCTAGACTCTTCTTCCTGTGTGGTCCTGTCTCTGGGCACAAGGACAGCCCTGAGAGGGCATGTCACGGTCACCGCGCACGCTTGCGGCTAGAGATGGCACTGGCCTACCTCTCACGCGCTTCCTCCTCCCCAGTTCAGGAGCGCTGGGGGCCAGTCAGTGTGGCCCCCGTGGGGATAGCCTGCACGTGGCGCACTCTGGAGCCCTGCCTCCTGCCTGCCTCCCAGCTCGGCTCTGCCGACCATTCACGCTGCTGGTGGCTACAGCCCCCTGCCAGATGGATGCCCATGTTCCCTCATCAGCACCCACTGCCCGGTTCACAGCTATTCGGACACCCCATCTGCTTGCCGTAGCCCAGTAGAACCTTGTGACGGACCCTCGGCCATGTGGCCAAGCGGAGTGGGGGAGCCATCTCCTTGCGTGCCCACCTTTCCCACTCAGTGACCCCCAAATCCCACACCAGCTTCCTGTTGGCCTCGTGGTTCAGCCAGGGAGCAGATCTTGCTGGACATGAAGACAATTTGCACGCGTTGTGGGTGTGTGCGCAAGACTGTATTTCCATGGCTTGGGGACCCTGTGTGTTCAGGCAGGAGTGTGTGTGTGCTGGGAGCATGTGGGAGCAGTTCTGAGGACCCTTACTGCTCAGCAGTGACCAGCCATCGTCTCTGTCCACTCCTGGGCAGTCCTTTGGCACAGTTCTGCCATATTAAATTATCCCAAGACATCCTTCTTGGCGGCGAGGTGGGACCGCGTTCTCTGCTTTGCTCCGGCTCTCCCTTGGGGTTCAGGCTGCCTCCTGGTTCCCTGCCCTGCATGGTCTCCTCTAGCACCCCATCCTGTCACCTCGTCCCGAGCACTTACCCGACTCCTGCTGGGGCTCTTGGCCTCAGCTGTACACTGGGATCTCACCCTCCCCGCCAGTCTTCTAAGAAGAGGCGTGAAGAGCTAGCTTGGCCTCGGGACACTTTAGCTGGGTATAGAATTTTATTCTTCTTTAGAATTTTGGGGACTTCGCCTACAGAGAGGTCCTTGGCTGATGGCTGGGCAACTTGACTCAACTTGGAAGGAATTAACAGATCAGCCCTCAGACCACCTGACAGGATTATCTAGGTTAAGATATTTGAAATAGAGTGGCCTGCCCTAAATGTGGATGAACATTTTAGTGGCAGACCAGATAAAAGGAAATGGAAGAAAGAAGAGTTTGACTCCCTCTCACCCTGTGCTGGCAGCTCATATTCCTGCTGCCTCATTCTTCACTGACATCAGAACCAGCTTCTTCCACCCTCCAATGTGACTGTGGTCCAAGGACACCAGGAATCCTCCAGCCTCCAGCACAGACTGAAATGCTCAGTTCCTGAATGGAGCAACTGGACTGAGCTAACCTAGCCATTGCTGGACGACCTAGATCTGATCTTGCCAGCCGATGACATAAATTCCCTTTATATGTATTTTCTTTCTGTTCATTCTGTTCCTTAGAGAACTCCAGCTAATACAGCCCTCGACCCCTTCTTCATTGTCCAAGCTGCCTCTCAGGGAGCCTGCTCCAGCTCTGCCTCCCACCTGGGTCTGACCTCTGCCCCTCCAGGCGTGGACCCACATGATGGCCTTGTGGCATCCTGGGTCCAGACCGCCATCCCATCCTCTTATTAGCTGTGCTTGGGTTTTTGCATGTGCTGTGCTCTCTGTGCCCATCACATGGCTGAGGAGCGAGGAGAGGGCTTTGAGCCAATCCCCGGGCCCACCATCCATCGCACAACCTTGAGTGAGAGTCACAGAACTTCTGCCCTGCCCAGGGGAACAGGAGCCTGGCCCAGTGGGAGGGTTCACACCAAGGCAGTGGACAGGCCCGGGGACTGGGCAGGACCTTGGGCGGGCTCATGCAGGAGCTCCAGAGATTAAGGCCTGCTACTGGATGGCGGAAGGAGGCCCAGAGAGGCAGGGAGATGAACACAGCGGAAGGCATGGAGTGTTGACCCCACAAGGGTTGGGCGAAAAGGGAGGAAATCTTTCTGGAAGAGGAGGCTAGAAAGAGGGGGCAGGAGACCACATGAAGCAAGAAATCGAGGTGCTCACCATGTTCCTGAGAGTTGACACACCCACGTCTCAGAACTAGCATGTCCCAGCGGGAAGACCAACAAACCAGCTCCACTCAGAAGGGTCAAGCGACCTGCATCAGGCTGACCTCTGTCCACAGGAAACACCAAGGCCCAGCAGGGGAAAGTCTACAGCTTCAAGGACAGCATAGATGTGGATGTGAAGTTGGGGACTAGGGAACAGTGAGCCGCGCTCAGGAGTTTGCCTCCGAGTAACACAAAGAGGTTCAGAATAGAGGTGACATCGATCTCGGGTTCCCGCCAGTGCCTCATGCCAAGGCTGGGGAGTTGTGGCCATGTTCACAGCAGATTAAGGGGAAATCAGCATTGGAAATGAATACTTCAAGTTTTCAATTCAAGAAGCACATGTGTACATATAGGACACACATACACAATCAATACATGCAAAAGCTAAATAAATTCAGTAAAAACCAAAAGCATAAGGAAGGCTTTGATCAAAAGATGGGGGAATATTAGCAAAATGGGGGAAATCTTTGAAGGAAGAACTGACAGAGTAGAAGCCGACCATTGGCTGTAGAAGGGCCGGTGGGGGGGCTAGAGAGGTGGCTCAGGGGTTAAGCCTCTGCCTTGCAGGCAGAAGGTCCTGAGTTCGGATCCTAGACCCCATGTATAGACGCCAGGAGGAAGCGGGGGCAGCCTGCGTTTCTGGTCCTGGTAGGGCGGAGCCTGTGAATCCCGGGGCAAAGTAAACAAGGAGGTGGAGGTGTCCATGGTGGTTCCCGAATTGGTCTGTGGTTCTACACACACACATACATACACATGCACACACATGCATACATGCACAATTGAATAAATAATAAATAATAAAAATTAAAAAAAAAGGAAGGGCCAGTGGGACAAAATTCAGGTAAAGCCTCAAAGAATTGGAAAGTAAAAGGGGCCAAGCGCTGCGGGCACAGCAGGAAGCCTCTGATGACAGCGCCCATGACAGACCGTTGTTCTGTTGTTCGAGACCACATTTGGCCCTGAAATCCAGATCCTCCTCCCTCGGCCTCCCAATGTGCCGGGCTCTCGGGTGTGCGCCCTCAGGCCTGGAGCTAAATTTCAGGGCAGCAGGCATGGTCTATGACGTAGGGAAATCCAAACACACAGGCCTGCTGGAGAAACACTGGTGCACACTGCCTGCTTGCTTCTAGAAGGTTCTAATGATCTAATGAAACACTTGTTTCCTGCTCTCCAGATTACTGAATCAAGGCACCCCAAGGAACCAGAATGTCCCAGGAATCTCATGCAGGGGGTGGGTAAGACCGAAGCCTGGTGCCCCCCAGGGGAGTGGGTCACCCAGGAAGAGATTCCACACAGCTCTGACACCCCAGGAGAGACAGGAGTCCAGAGCATGATGGGTCGGGGCTGGGCGGGACCACACCTTGAGTGGGCCTGCTCGGCCACGCGGACCTTGGGCCCTGTCTAAGCCCCAACCTCATGTGGGACCCGAAGACGGACTTGGGGGTCCCTGGATCTCTCTGTCCCCAACACGGCCACATAGAATAAGTCTCTTTTCTAGAGTGTGTGTGTGTGTGTGTGTGTGTGTGTGCGTCTGGGGGAAGGAGGACTGGGTCTCAGGAACACAAGGGAGGCTCAAGATCAAGTAGGTTTTTCTCCGGAACCTTAGGAAGGCCTTGGCACATCAGTGGAATCTCTCTCCCCACCTGGGACTGGCGGGTGGCAGGTGTCTCCACAGCAGGGGCAGGGCAGTGGGTCTTGCCCTGTCCGGTTTCTGGGTTGCCGCTCTTGCCTGCAGCCCAATGTGCAGCCAGCCACATGGCAACACTGCACCCCCCACAAAAGGACCGTGCCTAGTTTCCTGTCTCTGGGGGAGCCTGCCCCTCCCAGAAACCCGACAACTGCAGCACTCTGGCTCATTGCTGCTTCGAGCCTGGGGCACAGGGCTGCTTTGTGATGCCGAGTGGACAGAGGACAATGCTTGGAGGAGGGACAGGCAAGGACAGCCCAGCCCTGCAGACGCTCCTGGCTGGAGTCCAGCTGGCCTTCACCAAGGGTAGGGGGGCCTGGTCTGTCCCAGCCTGGAGTTGGCGTGAGCAGGTGGGGGTCCTCCACAGCAGTGCCTGACGTGGGGAGGGCTGGACCCTTCATGCTACTTCCTTCCAAAGTGGCAAGTGGCCTGTCCATTTGACACCATTCTGAGGGCCTGGGGTAGTGGAAGAGTTGCCTAGCCAAGCAATCCCGCAGCAGTTGTGGGGACACCTGTCAGGGAGAGGTGGCCATGTCGGCAGCTGAGCGTGGGCCTGGCCTGTGGGGGAAGAGCCAGTCATCCGGCTGCGCCCGGGTCCAGGGGCTCTGGGCAGCTGGCGCTGAGGATCTAACAGGTGGGAGGGTTTGGGGCTCAGCAGCTGAGCTGCTGGGGGAACAACTGGAGGCATTCCGGGAGGGGGACCGGCCTGTCCTTTGTGTGTGCTCGTGTAGAGCGGGCACGTAGCATCCTCGGAGAAAGGACAAGGGGCACCTCTCTGGTCCCTTGCTAGGTGGCTGGACCAAGTGGCCTGTGCACTTGGTGACGTGTGTCAAGGCTGCCCGCCTTCACTGTCCAGCCGAGAAAGGACTTCTTGGTGACCTGGGCTGTGCTTATCGGGAGGACGACTCCAGCATTGTGGTCATAGCTTGCTGCTGGCCATGCACTTTGCACGACGTGGCCCCAGCGCCCTAAGAGGGACATGAGTGCCCACGGGCAGAGGAGAGCCTGGGGTGTGATTCCTGGCTCCCAGGAAGGGCAGGTTCTGGGAAAAGGTGCTGGGATAGGGGGTGTGGGTCTGGGATGTAAGTGGGGCCCGAGGCACTCTTTAGGGGCGGTCTTGCCATTCCTGCGGGGAAGAAGGGTTCTAGGCAGCCGCCCACGGAAAAAAGGAAAAAGTTTTGCTTGGAAAGCACTACCTTAAGCAACATCAGGCTCTGTGACTGGCCCATCCCAAGGCCTTTAATGTGAAGAGCCTCCAGTGCACACGCAGAGCTGGGGAGTGGGCGCCCACGTGGAAGGGAGAGTCCGTGGGGCTCCTTTGCTTGTCCTGTGTGTGAATGTCACATTCGTGTGAATGTTCATGTCAATGTCTTTATGTGTTGGTGCATATGTGTGTGCACATGTGCTATTTGTGTGTTGCTCCTCAGGTGTGCACATGTGCTATTTGTGTGTTGCTCCTCAGGAAATGTCCACCTTCTTTTGTGTGTGTGTGTGTGTGTGTGTGTGTGTGTGTGTGTGTGTGTGTGAGACCCCAAGCCCAGCAGCCCTCCTTGAGATTCCACTTGTGCCCCAGGGTCTGGTGTTAATTTTTAAGATGGCTGCTTGGCTTCTGCTAGGGAGGAAGAGCTGAGCCCCCAGAGGTGCCTCACAGGGAAAGACTCAGGCTGGGTCTGTGCCCACAAGCCCTGGCGCAGGGTTTATGGAGTGGGGCTGGCCCCAGGAGTGGCTGGCATGCCACAGGCCTCGGCCCTCCCCTGGGCTGTCTTGGCTAAGCACTGCAGTGGAGCCCCCAAAGGTGGTGATGCCAGGTGCCAAGGCAGGACCTTGATTCTTCATGGTGCCAATGGAGGAGGTGTTGGTGCTGTCCTGTCTTCCTTGGCTGTTGTGACTGGTTACAGTTCACTTGGTGACCTGGAGCATCTATGCCCACCAAGGGGATCTGGGTACTGTCTCAGCCCTCGCCTGCCCTGGGACATGACGGGGCTTTAAGGTAGTGCTCAGAAACTGGCCGGAGCCACGGAAAGAGCCGGCGCGGGTTCCGTCCAACGTAGTTAAAAACATCTGACCGTGACCACAAAAATGCTGGCACGAGGGCAGCTGCCGAAAAGTTTGCATCTCAGATGCAAGCGCGCCGGCACTGAGGGCTGAGCCTTAACCCTTGGAGGGCTCGGGCCTGGCATCCATGGGGGCTGCACTGGGCCACACGTCGGGTGGGAGGGGTGAGCCAAAGCTACCTTGGGGGTATCCTGGGTGCCACGGGGCTTACTTGCCCTGAAGCTGTGTGTCAACTTTGGGCCTCCTCATTCTGCAGGGAAGGTTCTAGAAGGGACCTTCAGGGAGGCAAGAGGCTGCCTCTTCCCAGGGTCTGGCTGTGGTTGGCAGATGTGTCGGTTCACAGAAGTGAACAAGCCTTGCAGCCGAGGTGGTGAGATCAGCACGAAGCTGACAGACAGGGGGAGCTTAGGGGAAGGTGGCGGTCACCATGGAGGGCCGCCACATCTGAGGACGACCATGTTTGACTACCATGTTTGTCAGGGAGACACGGCTTCATATTTGGGATGGAGATGCCTCCTAGAACAAGAGACTTCTGGGATCGCTGGCTGCGGGACAGTGGAGAACAGGACCCCAGGAAGAGTCAAGCCAAGAGTGACGGGCCTTGGAGGAGAATGTGCTAGAAGCTTCCAGAAGCAGACAGAGCAATTCCCTCTTGAGTCAAGGGGCTCCATGGCAACCATCTGCCATGGTTGGCTTTTTGGCATGGTGGGCCCTTCCTTCCCTTCCTGTGACAGGCGGTCTGTGGTCAGCTCATCAGCATCCTAAGGAGCCCGGAAGGCAGCCCCCACCAGGGCCGACATGCACAGGCCCGGATGCCGGGTCAAAGGGTAGATGCAGTCTCTGCTGGAGATGATCCCAGACATTGAGCTAAGGCCCTGTCCCCTCATGCTGTCCCCCATGCAATCCCCTGGGCGGTCACTGCAGGCTTTCCTTCTTCACTGACCTGATCACGATTTGGACGTGAAGTGTCCCCAGAGGCGTGGTCCCCAACAGACCAACATTCAAATGGGGGCTCAGACCCGTAGACGCCCTCTCTGGCCTTGTGAGTGTTGCCTGCTTGACTGACCCACGCTGAACCCTCCAGGGACGTGTTGGCGTGACTTAGGCCATGTGCACGGTGGGCGAGTGGGTCCTGGAGACTGTGTCGTGCCCCTGGTCCCTTCGTGCCCTGTTCTCTTTGCTTCTCAGCTGCCCCTGGGTGAGCTGCTTTGCACCCCTCCCCCCGTACACCTGCCCCCCCCCCATGCTGCACCCTGCCACAGTGCCACGTCCCCCAGGCTGACACCCCTTAAAACCATGAGACCACGTACTTTTCTCCTTTCGAGCTGCTTTTTGTAGGACTTCTGTCACAGCAGCAGAAGGCTGATATGGGGGGACCGGGACACGAGGGGCTGCTCCTGCCCAGGAGCGACGGTGCCTGACTTGTAACACGGAGAAGGCTTGTGGTGACAGTGCCTGCCTGTGGCCGGGGAGAGCTGGGTGTGCAGGCAGTGGGCCTTGCAGGGCAGAGCTGGGGTTTGGCATGAGTGCTTCCCTAGCCAGCCCCGCGCCAGGCCTGAGGAACCCGGGAAGCCTTCATTGATGGCTTCTTATGCGAGGGGAAGAGTTCGGAGGGGAAATGGCTCGTGTCTGGGCTTTGGGAAGACAGCAGAGCGGTCAGCCAGAGTTAAAAGGTGCCAGCACTGAAGGTTTGGAGTCTGTGGGTGAAATCCCTCTTAATTTATTTACTCATCTGGAATTTCTTCTTCCATCACCTTATCCCTTCGGGTTATCTATCTTGCTGCCTTGCAGCCTTTCGTAGCATCCTTCCACATTCATCACTCATTCACCCATCCAGCCATCATCTTACCTACCCATCCTCCCATCACCTGCCATCCACTGTCCCTCCCTTCCTCCCCCTCCCTCCTTTCCTTCCATCATCCATCTACCCATCAACCCACAAATCCATTTCCTTCCTTCCATCCATGTCCACCCATCCATCATTTATCCATGACCCCTTTATCTGGCCCTTTCTCCTCTCTTTCTCCCTCCCTGCTCACATACTCTCTGCCCAGCTACTTGCATGTGCTCATCCATGTCCCCCAGGCCGCGGGCCTTCATTCTTTCCATGACAGCTGCCTCCTGCGCATCTCACAGCGACAGGATCAAAGGCACTGATGACGCACCCGCTGGCCCTGGAGTGACAGCTGCCACCAGCTAAAAATAGACCAGGACCCACCGAGATGCTGGTCCTTCCTCTGCTCCAAGTCCTGCCTCTGAGGCCCTCCTCTATCCACGGGACACATTCCAGGGGCCCCAGATCAAAGGGGATCGTGGGAACAGTGGAGTGTCTTGGGGGCTTTGGTGACTAGGTGTAGGGAGTCAGGGTGGTGTGGATGGGTCTTTTCCAGTCAGTTAGCAGAGGGAAGGAGGTGCCTAGGTATAAGCCCCAGGGCATCCTGAATGGAGGCATGGGAACACAGTGCCCATGGGCTGGCCACCACCACCGGTCTTCTGGAGATGGTGTCACTGTCTCCTCTGAGGCTGCCCTTCTCTGTGAGCTGCAGACTGGCCTGTGACTCAGGGCACGGTGTGGGGGCTCCCTGCCCGCCCCTGGGGCTGATCCCTGTCTCTATGCAGGTGACTGTGATGGGCTAGGAAGGTGGGGCTCATAAGGTTTGGTGGTGCCAAGTTCTCTGTGTGTGTGTGTTTGTGTGTGTGTTTATATGTGTGTGTGTTTATGTGTGTGTGTGTGTTTATGTGTGTGTATGTTTATGTGTCCGTGCGTATGTGTGTGTGCGTGAAATTGTGTGTATGCTTGGTTGTGCATGTTTGTGGAGGTCTAAGAGTGACCTTGGGGATCATCCCAAATTGCTCTCTCTCCTTATTGCTTTGCTCTGGGGTTTCCCAGGCTCCACCTTCCAGGGCTGAGAGTGCAGGCCTTTGGCATTTCCACCTGGTGTTTTAGGTGGGACGTGGGGTCTGAACTCAGGTCCTTCTGCTTGTGAGGCAGAGGCTGTAACCCCTAAGTCATCTCTCTAGCCTCAGGCTGTAAGTTCAGATGCAGGACTGCAACAGGGATGGCTTCCCATGGGGAGGCAGAGCTGCCAGTCAAGTGCAGACATGGGGTCAGCTGGAAATGCAGAATGGGGCTGGGGGACCAGGATCTGAGGCAGCAAGGGTCAATGCCAACTAGGGGCGCACAGGCCGTCTGCGTGGCCATGAGTCCAGCCATTGCACGACATGGGTGTGCGTGCATGCATGTGTGTGCATGTGTGTATCATACGTGTACGTGTGTACATACACAAGTGTGTCTGTATGCGTGCGTTTGCATGTGCTTGTGTGTTTTTGCATGTGTGTGTTTGCATGTGTGTGCATGTTTGCATGAGTGCGTGTTTGTGTGTGTGTGTGTGTGTGTGTGTGTGTACTCATTTCTGCAGGTACTCAGAGTCAACAGATGTTTCAGAAAGGTTCTGGAGGAGGGTGTTCCCGGGAGGAGGGTACCTGAGGCAGCGGCCCCAGGCAGTGGGTAGCGCTGGCCCCAGGCAGTGGGTAGCGCTGGCATTGCTTCCATGGAGAGAGGCAGTCAGGCCTTGGGCTGTAGTCTGCTTTATGTTTTAGATGTTCCTCTGGCTGCTGCTCAGAGACAGGAATGTGGGGGGAGAGTGGAAGCTGGGGTGCCCCTTGGGACGGGGAGGGACTCTTTCTCTGTACATGCTGTTCCTAGTTGCCGGAAGTGCCCTTCTGACCCTGCCAGGGGCCACGGTGGGAAGAGCAGGCCACAGAGGGGGTGGTGAGGGCCGCAAATGTGTCTTCTCCACCTAGGGCCTAGGTGGGCGTGCCATCAGGGTGGGGCTGGGAGCGGATCCTCACACTGGCAGCGGGGCTGCCCCTGGTTCTAGCCGTGTCTGAAGCCACTGTCCCATTGTGGCCTTTCAGATGAGCGAGTCAGCACATGTGCCCAGGCACGTTGGGGGTGGAAAGGGTTCTAGCCCTGGAGACAGAATGCGTGGGAGAAGATCGGATTCCAGAGGGCAGGGGCTGGTGTGGGCGAAGTGGATGTCTGGAGGCTTCCTAACGGAGGGAGCAGGAGAGAGAGAGAGACACAAGAGACAGAGAGGCACACACAGAAACACAGAGACAGAGATAGAGACACAGAGGCAGACAGAGATGAGACGGAGAGAGAGAGAGTGAGAGGAAGGGCTGGCTGAGTGTCAGCATGCACAGTGGAAGAGACGCCGTGATATGGCCGTGGGAGGCTCAGGGTTTGGGTGTAGGCCCTGGGCCCATGGGGCAGGTCACACGGTTGGCCTGGGGACGCGCTGTGCCAATGATGCTGGGCACGCGCATACCGACTCGAGATAAGGTGTGAGGTGAGACTCATTCCCTCCCCTCCTGCTCTCCGGAGCTACTCCAGGTGAGCATGCAGGACGCCTCCCCCGCTCACAGACCCAGAAGCTGAGGACTAGAATGCTCCCCCTCTGTGAGCCCCCCCCCACAGACGGAGCATGGCAGCCTGCAGAGGGGAGGTACGGGTCACTGAAGGACTCCATGAGAGGAAAGGGATGAGAGGCCCAGGCCAGCAGCAGCCAGCCAGTGTCCAAGTGACAAACCACAGGTGCCCGCGCGACCACCACGGCCCAGCCAGCGCTTGCCGCTCAGCAGAACTGACTGTTGCTGAGGGTCAGAAACCAGACACACGGCCAATGAGAGTTTGTGACTCCCCCTCCCCTGGTTGGAGAGACAGCTTAGGGGTTAAGACTGTCTCCCAAGCAACAGTACTGTAGCTCAAATCCCCAGATCCCACATAGACATGCAGGGTGGCTATGGTGGGGGCTGTAATTCAGTGGAAACCCCAGAGCAAAGGAGTTAGTAGGTAGAGCAAATCAGGATGATTCCTGATGTCACTCTTGGGCCTCCACAGGGACACACACTCAAGTGTCCTCTTACACACACACACACACACACATATACTGTACCCATCCTTGACAGGCTGCCCCTCTCCTACAAGAGGCAGACCCATGCTATTTGAGACAGGTAGAGCT